>WEIU01017766.1:19998-56675 GCA_013389925.1 Aegithalos caudatus
GTTGGATGGATTCTGAGCAACCTGGTCTAGTGGAAGGTGTTCCTGGCCTGTGTAGGGGAGGGGAGTCAGAACTAGATCTGTGAGGTCCTTTCCAAACCAAACCATTCTATGATTCTATGAATTTAATCATTTGGATCACAAGTCAAAATATTCCAAGAGGGAATCTCTATCTAATTTTTATTACTTTTGTCCTACCTGTGATACAAAGATTTTTAAAAGCAAACTGAATCTTATTATCTAAAAATATTTCCATCTTTTGTGAGAATCAATCCTCTTTCTGAACATTGTGCTCATAGGCAAATGGGTTATAGTGTCTGAATTTGCAAGAAAAGTAATTGTTTTCAGTCCAGCTACTGTAGTGTAACATCTGTGCTGAGAAAACTGGTTCTGATATACCCTGTCGTAGTCTTTTTAGAATCATAGTCAATATACCTCAATTTGATTGCCAAGGAGACAGAAGCAGGATAATGAATTAGCTAAAACATTGAGATCAGCAGCCATTGAGAGTATTCACACTGGCATAATGGTCTTCCCCTGTGCTTGCTGCAGAAGTCAAAATATATCTGACCTACATTCATAGCTTTACATAAATTTGACTAAATGTGATCATAGAGAGCATAATTCATACACGGCATAAGCAATTGTCTTTAAAGGGAAATAAATTTCACTGCGCTCCTCAATCTTCAGTCCTGTGCATTTGCAATGATTGTGGCACAGTGTTGCCAACTGGATTATCTGATAACAGTTTAATACCACTGTCCTTAAAATAATTTTTAGAAATCACAACAGAAATACCAATGTAATACCATCACAATATAAGTTCTTCTTGGGCAACATGTTTGGTATTCCTTGTGCTCCTATTTGCATGTAGATTTATATCTGTCATAAATGAGTTTAGCAAGTTTGCTCTAATCTAATTTGCATGTATACACACACACACACTTTTTAAATGAAATATTGTTTTCTCTGTCTTTATACCACATACTTATTGATTTTCTGATTTTAAGAATAACGCAAAACCTTTATAATAATTCATACTAATTGGTAAGACAGTCTTTACTAAAGACTTATGCACATTTAATCCAGTATGTACTGAGGAACAAATTCCATTATATCTTTGCATCCAAGTCAAGAGAAACATTTTATTGCAGAATATTTTTCTCTTTCATTCAAGAGGTATTTAAAGCATGTGCTTAAGGAGTTTGCCTAGAAGAGATTATCTGAAGAATCCATTTGGGGTTAATTGTTTCTTAGTCTAGCTGCCAGCTGTCTTTGTTGTAGTTCTCTGAACAATGAGACTTCCCCCAAAGAAGGAAGAGTCAAAAGGCAATTCATCATCTTACAGTTGCAGTACAANAGTTGCAGTACAATTGACACATTGAAATAAACCATACCCAATTAAAATAATTTAAGTACTTAAGTATTACTATATTAGCTAGTTCACATGTTAAACTGTGTACTTCTTTTCTTCCCAAACCATTAACATATTAGTCAATTTGATTTTATGGTTGCCACTACCTACATCTAGTTATGAATTCCTTCCACCTTTCTGATGAGCATTTATTGATATCAGATTTTTAGGCAATTCTAAATACGTGGGACTTAAATATTAAGTAACATTATTTGACTCAGGAGTAAAAAAATAAGAGTATTTTTATATTTTNAGAGTATTTTTATATTTTAATAAGTCTCTTGCTCTTTCTTTGAAGCCACACCTTTCAAAAATTTCTCACTGCGCTTTAGGAATTCCACATGGATCTTATTTTCTCATTTATTTCTGATTAATTATTATTTCCAGATTAAAATTTCTATTCTCTATTCTCATCTCAAAAAAAGGTTTTGCTTGGTAAATTTAAGAAAACTTTAAAAATGTTACAGCTAGAGAACAAGTCAAAAATATAATTATTATTTTCTGTAAAATTAAACTCTGAAACTAGATTGCTTATTAAGGTTAGTTCTTCAGTTACTTAAATAAAATTAACTGCTCTGACAGTTTGCTAGACAACATGAAATTATGGGAAATTAAGTGAAATAGTAAAAGGCAGTAAAATAAGTAATTTTGCAGCACCTATAGTACATCATGCTCACTCATTTTTAGAGTAATGACAATCTTTAATAAAGTCTCTTCTCCCTTCCATAGGTTTCCTAAGGATTAAAGAATGTTGTGAGGGTAGACAAATAGGGGAAAAAATCCAGAGAAGTCATGCATTTGCTAAAGTAAGCTTTCTTCCCCTAAGCATGGCACAAACCTTTGCCATCAAATGAGTTATTTTGCTTTCTAAGAGCTTCTTTCCTCCTTGACAAATTTGCTTTTTTTTTCTTTATATTTTTAGTGCTGGAGTTTTTTGGTTCCAATTATCTTATTCCCAGTTACAAGAGCTTCATGTTAAGGACATTACTTTTTTTTTATTTCCATCAGTCTCCTTCCTTTACAAGTCTGAGTTTTGTCCAAGTGCAGAGGAGATATATAATCTCAGCTTCTCAACTCAGTCACATAATTCCAAAGTTTCGTTCATTTCAATAAATGTAAGCCGATCTGGCAGCGAAGGCAAGAGCACAAGAAATTCTCTAGCTTTGGAATGGTAACTGTCATTTGGCATTTGACATATGTTTTAACTTCAATAAAGAGAACATAGAATTCTGTGGATATATAATTTGTTTTAACATAAAATTCAACAATACTACAAATACATATATATCAGGTAAAACCAATTTTTTTTCTCCCAAAGAGGAACCGGATGACATAAAAGACCTTTTAGGGTGAATAACGCATTTTCTTTCTAGAGATTAAAATATGTCTTGAAAATTATCCCATAAAAACCAGTTATTCAATATTTGGATTGTTTGTGTCAGATCTAGAGATAATCATTTNGCTGTTGAGTGCACTCACAGATTCCCAGAGAAGCAACACATCTTTGACTTTAGGACCCCTTGTTTCACAAGGCTGTTGTCAAATTAAAGACACTTGGCAAAGGAATTTATAGGGGTATTAACTGAAATACTGGCTGGCCCTTTACAAGATAAAATACAGTGGAGGACACATTTTAATTAAACCTCTTCTACAGGAAGATGTCCTCAGGCAGCAAAAGCTGGTCTCCCCCTTGCCTCACTTGTCCTGATGATAAACTGCTGAATCCTGTGTGTACAAAAGGTTACTGAGCTCCCATCCGTGCAACTGTGAAGGAATATTTTCCCAGTCACTGTCACACTGACACACCTCATATTTTCTCTGAGTTTGTTCTCAGTTTTAAAACCATGCTACTAAAATTTGCCCAGCAGACATGAAGCCAATCAAGATTCAATCTTCTACTTTGGATTTGCTCCTAGAGTGGGATGGGCAGGGGTAAGAAAAAACATATTTTTGCCACAGTCTAAAGAGCAATTTTTTTTTCCTCAGTGACAGTTTTTGCCTGAGAGAAAAGACATATCTTCCCTTAACCATTCCCTCACCAAACCCTTCTCCTATATTGACTTATATCCTTTAACACAGCCTATGTGTAATATTAGAGCTCATTTCATAAGTATGCACAGATTTCCTCTCTGAGCAAGAGATATTGATTGCAATGAGACCTGTAATACAACAGAAAGGAAGCATATAAATATACTCAAATATTAATAATGCAGCAATTACACTATTTCACTAATTTGCACTATCAATTGGAAAATCTGGAAACACAAACATTACACACTGTTTTCATGTATCCCATTTTTCATAGTCTTTAATGGTTAAACCCAGGAAATTTTAGTTGAGTATATAGTTATCTATTAAGATGAAAGTTGAAAATATGAACTACCATTTAAATTATCTACTAAATATGAACCATTAGTCAGATATTGCATCAGGCTTTTTTGAGGCACAAAGTAAGTGAAATCCTGTAAATCCTCATACACATATTGGCAATACGTATGAAACACCAAAAATAATTTCAGTGAGAATTCACCTGCTCAAAACCAAATGGAACTTGATGTTCAAGGGTCAAAAACCTATTCTTTAAGTAGTCTTTCTCTTTCACTGAGATAGTTTGAAAAGTAAGATCCCATGACTCGGGCCAGGAATGCAGATTCTATCTCACCATTCATGCTGTGTAGACAGCTTAAAACTCAGAAGACGCTCGAAGCATAAAAGATGAATCTCAACACAAAACAAATACCTTTATTTGACATTAAACTTCAAAAATATTTTAAATAATATGTTGGAATTCTAGGCACAGTAACTCCCTTGACACAACAAAATTAAATCTGGGTTTGGGACACTACTGAGAACACACATAAAGTATTTGCAAAAACTGACTGCGCTGAAGTGTGAAAAATCAATTAAAACTTCCAGCCACCTCTGGATATAAACATTTTGCATGAAATAGAATGTTTCTTAAAAGCTCACACACTTTAAAAATAATTTATTTTGTTTTAAAAGATAGAAGATAATCTGAAATTTAATAGCCATGGAAGATTTAATTACAAATTTAAATTGGATTAACTGTTCTTTAAATATCATACCCATAAACACTATTTTTAAACTGATGTTTTCTGCTTTATATCTATACATCTCCTTCCATACATAACACAATTGCTTGGACCTGGCTAGGTAACCTTAGAAAAGTTACCTGTTCAGGTAACAGATACCCATTTTGATCTGTTGAGCCAAAAAATCTGTGACTGCTGCTGTGTAACCAAAACCTCTTGACAGCTGAACATCACCAGATTTGCTGTACTGTTCTGCAACTTTGGACATAAAGCCACAGTGTGCCCTCACCACTCTCACCCTTCAGCCTTCCCTGTGCTTTGTGCTCTTACTACATCCTCCTTACAGTGATGCATCAGCCCTGCTGCTTTATGGACTCATCTCTTTCTGCTGCATTTGGAACCTTCTTTAGTGAGATGTAAGGTGTCTGAGTGAATGAATCTTTCAGGAATTTTTCAGTTCAGCAAAGCATCTTCTGGCAGACATGCAGTAACAGGGGCAAGGGGCTATTCAAGCATTCCAGTAATGAACTGGGAAGACTGCACTAAGGGTACCAGTCAAAGTGAAGGAAAGTTGGTTGCCACTCCTATTTTTAATAGCTAGATAATTGCCAATTTGCAAGTTCCAAAACTTTGGGAAGATTTTAATTTTATTTCAACAGGAGAAAACCTACTATAATCACCTGTCGCCCTCATTTTTACAGCCTTCTGATTCTTCTGAAGTTTTCTGAGTTTTCTAATGTTTACATGTTGAAGTGGAGTCTTTTTCAAGGACTTGTAGGAAAAAACAGTCTTTGTTTACCTTCCTGTCTCGAGGAGTGACATTTGATGGACTTTTGTCTTGACCAGTGTGGGTAAAGAGGGGTCAACCTCTCCCTCCAATCCAGGGGCAATAGCTGGAAAACTATATAAACCTCAGTTGGAAAATAAACTTCATCTTTCTTGCCTTCAAACTTACTCCATGTGCTGTGCCTTTTATTGTGTGTCCTATTGCGACAATAACCAAACAACCAAAATTAATTTTCTTTTACTATAGTAATATCTAAATTACTCAGAGCAGTATTTTTATACTGACAGAGCTGCTGAGAGACCTAGAACTCTTTCTCCAAAGCAGATTACAACACAAAAACTAGTATCTCATTGGATCAGACCATAGGGTTCAGAAAATTAAGTGTTTTGTAGATGACCTTATGTATAGACTATACTTACTGCATTTATGGAAGTATTAAAATAAATTTAATCTTTCTAGTTTAATAAGCAAACACCATAAAATTTGTCAAGTTTATACAAACCTGTCATAGATTGGGAATACCAGTCTATAGTGAACAACATACTGTTGAGCATTTTTTGCATCTTTTCTGTTGTGTTCTGCTTTGTTTTGTTTTGCTTTTAAGCTAAATGGATGGATTTTAAAAGGTGCTAGTTGACTTACTGATGCTGTCATTACACTGCCAGTTGTGGTAAAAATCACACCCAATAATGGTCCACAGAAAATGTTTGGAAGGGAAATACAAGCAAGTCAGCAAGTCCCTAGTGAATCACACTCATGGTAAAAATGTCTTTAAACCTAACGTGTAAAAAATATATTAAGATATTTTAATACACTTTCAATTATTGTTTTCCCATAGTTATTATAAATACAATTAACTGACTGAATTAAAGCCAGAAAATTTGACGTAATGTCCATTGGGGAAATTACTCATTTTGAATAGAGATTTTTCTTTTCTAATTCATTTACAAAGTGAATAAAATAAACAGCACACATGGGAACATGCAGGCATGTGGATTAGTAGGGATGTTTGAACTTCAGGTCTGTAAACTATTGACTTACTCTGATCAGTTCCTTATTTGGTAAGCCCAACTCAAAATGGCTTAACCTGACATCCCTGTACAAGTAAAATATTTATTTTTAGTATAAGCAGAGAAGAACATGCTATAATTTCAAATAAACAACAGAAAGGGGGAGGTTATATGATGAATAGCAGCCTGCAGCTGAGGTTATCCTGTCACTGCTAGAAAGCTCCACTAACTTAGCTCTAGCATTTCTGGATGGGTGATTGCCATGCTTTAGAAAGATTGACCTTTTCTTGAAATCCATGTTCCAGTGAATCAGGCACTACTATATACAAGGAGAACATGCCAGACTATGATGTAACCAGCTCTCCTCGCTCATGCCATGTCAGTCTTTTCCTGTTAACTTTGCTGCCACAGAAAGAAATATTTCCACCAAGGACGAGAGAAATGAAAGGCCAGAAGAGAAGTTCACAAGTGGCAGAACTTCTGCTGGGACTTAATTCTCCACCCCTGCTTGGGACACCTTCCTGCTTCTTCCTGTTCTAACGCCAACACAGTCCAGCTTCAGAACAGATAATCCCATTTTTACATCAGACCCCAAACACAAAAACCCAGGATAAAAGCACAACAGCCAGGACAAGAAACAGATCATGAAGATAAGGATGCAGGAAACAGCTGTGAGATGTTGAGGGTCTCCTTTACCAGAATCAGCACTTACAGGCACAGTCATGAGGAGTGATTTTCATGGGTCAATTTGTTTTCCATAGTCACCTTTTAGGAATGTCAACAACCAAAGCAGTTGGATGTGTGTGACAAGTTTATATGAGACAAAGCCTGGCACTAACAACATCTGACAGGCTCTAACAGAGTCTTACAGAAAAAAGTTATAGGAACTTCCTGCCTTTAAAGTCAAGGGAAACAAAAAAAGGTGACAACATTCATCATATATACTTGGACACAGAAATGCTTATTGACTTTAGAGAACTCATACTGTCATTTCCTGTAGGATTTCATTTCCCTGTAGTCGCAAAAGTTTATGTAATGAGTCTATTTGGTGAGGCTGCAATGCAATCCTACAAAATGCAATGGTTTCTTTTCATTGTGTCTTTCCTATCTCAAACAAGCACATGCCAATGCTTTCTCATTTGAATTAGTAATCACATCCTACACATTACAAACCATCAGATCTCAACTGCTATCAAGCTGTTCCATATTGCCAGCTATCCTTGATACCAGATCATCTGATTGTTGCTTGGTGGTTGCTAAGGCAGTCGTGAAAAATCTCATTCATGCAGCATAAGATTTGCTCAATGCTTTAGTTTCCAAGCTACCTGTCTTCCCAAATGAGTTTCACAATGGATTTTGTGGTACATCAAAAATTGCACCCTTGTTCAGAGTTTTTCAAGAAATTCCCCTTATTTCAGTGTTCGCAAATAAGCAGGACCTGACTGTGACTAACTTCAGATAGAAATCCACCACTGTCCTGGGTTGACCCAGGCCAGATGCCGTGAAATTTGCTCACTCACTCCCTTCTGCAGCTGAACAGAGGGAGAGAAAATTTAATGAAAGATTCATGAGTTAAGGACCAGGAGAGGTCAAAGGCAAAACAGTCTCAACTTCAAGACAAAAAATGAATTTACTACTAACAAAATCATAGCAAGATAATGAGAATTAAAATAAGCCCTTTAACAAACCTTCCCTCTACTCCTCCCTTTTTCCCAGCTCTACCTTTTACATCAGCAGTGCAAGGAGAGAGGGAATGGGGATTATGGTCTGTTCATCACCCATGGCTTCTCCCACTGCTCAGGGAGAGGAACTGTTCCCCTGCTGCACTCTGGGCTCTCTCCCACAGGAGGCAGTTCTCTGTAACCTTCTCCAATGTCAACATTCTCTCCAACCTTCTCTTTCCTTCTTCCAACCTCACAAGCAGGAGCTCCCTGTGACCTGCTGCCATGTGAGTCTATCCCTGGGCAAACAGCCCTCCCAAAACTGCTGCAGCTTGGGTCACTCTTCCATGGGCTGCAGTCCTCTAAGGACAGGCTGCTCCAGCCTGGGAGCAGGGCTCCTCACACCATGGGTCTCCCATTGGTTTACAGCCTCCTCTCAGGCATCCACCTGCTCCAGTGTGGGGCTCCTCCTTGAGCTGCAGGTGGATCTCTGCATCCCCATGGGCTGCAGGGGCACAGCTGCTTCACCATGGTCTGCACCATGGTCTTCAGCAAGGCCTGCAGAGGAATCCTGGCTTCAGCAGTTGGAGCTCCTCCT
The DNA here is from genome assembly GCA_013389925.1 of Aegithalos caudatus. Lineage (NCBI taxonomy): Eukaryota > Metazoa > Chordata > Aves > Passeriformes > Aegithalidae > Aegithalos > Aegithalos caudatus. The sequence goes on from WEIU01017766.1 coordinate 28,519, forward strand.
ACCCCTCCTTCACTGACCTTGGTGTCTTCAGAGTTCTTCTCCTCAAATTGTCTCACACCATTCTTCTCAAGTTGCAATTATAGCTGTGCAACAATTTTTTTCTTCTTAAATATATTATCACAGAGGTGTTACCACCATTTCTAGCTGGCCCATCTTGGTCAGAGCCACATCCATCTTTGGAACCATCAGGGACTGACTCTGCCAGACGTGAAGGTAGCTTCCAGCAGCTTCTCACAGAAGCCACCTCTGTGGTCCACCTGCTCCCAAAAATCATGTTGTGCAAACCCAGTACAACACACAAACCTGAATTGAAGTTTTGCATACTGTCTGAATTTCCGTTCTTCAGCATTATGAGATAAGCACCCTCTTATTTTTAAAAGCATTTCTAATTAAATTATACCAAACCATACACTAATTAGCAGAATCCATATATCCCTGTAAAGAGCATATTTTCTAATTCAGATAGAGATTTGGCTACACAAAATCTAAAGTGTTATTTAGCTCACTGCAAGACAAAACATAACATTTCCATCCTTACTTCACTCATGCTCTGCTGAACATTGGAATCAAAGTGATATTAGGAACACAGGAACACCACTTTTTGTGCCAAAGCTCATCTGCTTTTAATACACCATTTAATCTCATGATCGCTCTCACACTGTCTGTTCTGCTTTAACAAAATAGTAACAAGCCTATTCTTTCATACCAACATATTCCACTATGAAAATCAACTAAATAGAGTTAGATTTAATATTTTTTTTCCAAATTACACAATTGTTAAAGGAAAACAAAAGCACATATATAACATTTAACAGAATTTTAGATATTCCTTTACAGACACTGGGAAGATTTTTTGAGTTATTTCTCTGGTGTGTAGATATGCTAAAGTGGGAGGAAGGTTATGTTTACAAACACTTAACCAAAGTATCCCTTTTCCAAAGCATGCCATGGATATCACAAAATCCTGTATGCATTTGACTGATGTTATCAAATAATTTCATTTCTAGGAAAAAAGAAAACACTCTCAGATACAGTGAGGTTTGGAGAGGAGAAGTGACCCATTCACTTGGTGTGTCCCTTTCATCATCACTGTGAAAGCCAATTTTCATGTTTGCTCTCTTGATTTACAGTGTCTCAAAGTAAACCTTCTAAGAAATATTTCTAAGAGCAGATTTTTGATTTTTTTATACCAATGAATTTTGCTAATAAAATTAGAACTAGTAAATTTAGATTTAACTTGTTGGTTTGGTTTTTTTTTCAAATTAAATAATTGGTAGAGTAAAAAGCCTACAATACAATAGAATGGGCAAAAATCTACTTGTCTGTTGCCAATTTACAAAACTAAAATCTTGTGTCTGGTTAGAGGGTAGGAAGTCACATGCTTTTTCTGTGAAAAGATTGTTTTATTACAAACCTTTTTTATAAGAAATACAGCAACTCTGAAAAGAAGGCTCATTAAATCTCAAGAGTGCTGAATGCATTCCTCCAAAGAACAGAGGACAGAAATGAAATGGCTTTTCGTGTGTCGTTGATGAACTTTGTGATTATTCAAATTCATAAGATCAAACTTTTACTCAGAAGTTCAATAAAAGATTGAAGTTAGTATGCCTTATTTAAATGAAATTTTGGATTTTCCTACAGTTTTTCAAGTCAGAAACTCTAGCTCAAAAAATACAACAATTTTAAGGTATGGGTATCAAATAAAGATACATATTTATGGTTTTCAGTAAAACTAGACATCGCAGTTCTATGATGCTTCACTGTTCAATGAATTGAATTTTAATAATAAGCTGCTTGTTTCTCCACACATGAATTTTCTAGTTGCATATGTGTGAACTTGTGATCTGATCAAAAAGTCAGACTGCCATGGACAACAACTAATACCTATTACAAAATCTAATCAAAGTATAAGGAAATTGATCAGAGAAGTATGCAAATTTTTAAGTAAATCTAGTGTAATTTATATCTCAGGGGTGTTAATGAAAAAGCTGTTATGCTTTACAATGGTAAGTTATATAGCAAGGGATGATTCTGTTGTATAAAATTTACTCTGCAGTACAATTTTCTATAATTTTCTTCACACTTAAGCAATAGAGTGAAAGTGTTTTGTCCACACTAGCTAGCACAGAAGTATTGTGGGCTCCAGTATTCCCTGCTTGGTCTACCTCTCAACTTGGAGTAGAGAAGGCTCCAGGGATTCTACAAGAGAGTTGGGAAGGGACTTTTTACAAGGACAGTAGTGATAGGACAAAGGGGAATGGCTTTAAACTAAAACAGAGTGGTAGATTTAGATTATATATTGAGAAGAAATAAGATCTCAAAAACCATGTGGATTATGCATTAAATAATTTAAAGTTTTGCATCTTTTTGCAGCTGTGATCCAAAAGATTCCAGCAGAAGATGTACAAGCCTATACTACCACCCCAGCCATAAGTGTGTACATGTCTTGACCTTTCAATTTCCTTGAGAGCCATACCCACTGGATATGATTACTTAAACAAAGAGAAGAAAAGCTCCAGCAAACCCTGGCATTTTCAGGGGAAAAAAAATCCAGCTAATGGAAAGTGCTTGACAATGTTTGCTTTTGTCTTTTCCCTCACATGTTCAGCTGAACTTAATCTATTGTTTGCAGTTAGACAAAAGGCAGGACAAATTACATGTTTGCCTACGCCTATTCAAAGAAAGTGAACAAAGGTTTCAGAATCAGCCATAGAAAATGGAGTTATTTTTCTCACTCTTTACAAATATTTAAGTTGTAAGCATTTGAGCTGCAGAAATAACAAACCTCGTTGAAACTGCCTTTTCCCAAGAAACCTGAAAAGACTTTAAAAAAAAGACACTTCTTCTCACTTGTCATGGAAATATTTTCAAGAGCAGTTAGGAGAAAGAATTTTTAGATTTTAATTTACAAGACAAGAGTCATTTTAAGTATTGCAGTTTTGTGTTTAGAGTCTTTTGATGAAAAAATGAAGAAAGTAGCCAAATCCACAAAAATACTTCTTTTATTTGTAAAACATTTGTTTAATATAAATTCTGATTTTTTTCCTGGTCCTAAGAAATACCATACCCCACAAATTTATATAATTCTAAATTAAATAAATACTATAACTTTACCAGAGAACTCTGACCACTAGTTCAGTTCCTTTTCTATTTATCTCTAACTTCTTACTGTACAACCATATTACCTCTTGCATCGTGTCTTATGTAATTTACTGAGTCCAAAGAACACACATTTTTATGTACGACATGGAGCAGTGAAAATTAATAAATTCCTCCCAGGAGACTTTAGCCATTTTTCAAAAAAGGTTTAGTGTATTTTCTACTGGAATAATTTCCATTGTTTTGGAGAACAGGAGTTTTTGGCAATGGGGTGGGTGGTAACCCATTATATACCAGAACTGTGTGAGGTCAATGACATGTTCTGGAAAAGGCATACTTTGGTTAATTAAGTTTTGTAAATAGAACCTGCTCCCAACTTTAGCACATCTGATATCTGTACTGGTTTTGAAATGGAGTTGTGGTGCAGCACTGTCTTAGTTATATACCGCATTTATAGTTGTTGTCCACCGCTACGGTTCTCTTCTTCTGCTTGCATGCCATTTTAAGGGAAAATGAAAAGTATTGCCATTTTTAGAATTAAGTAAAGATCCTTCTTCCTTCTCAACTGAAACTCAGGCTGCTGTAGGCCAGAATTTCACTCATACAGCTTTCTGTGGACTGCCTAAGCAGCAAGGCAGCTATGGTATTTAGACAAAAAGAAATGGCAACAATCAACTTTGAGCCCTGAAGACACCAAATTATGATGCATAAATAGGGCTACTCAATAGGGATTTGTTTTAGTAATACAGGTACACAGAGCTTGGAAATGTACTGGAAAAATCATTCTTTAAAAGTATGATTGCTATGATATAATTCTCTCACTTGCCACTAACTAGACAAATCAATCACTTTGTTCATTGTATAATTATTTAATGATCAACCCTTTCATGTAGTCTCTCACAGTGCTATACAGCAGAAGAATACCTCTTATCTAGACTGAGTGTTCAGTTTTATGTAGCCAAAAAGAAATTATTTATCTATTTAGCACAACCTAGTAAAGGAAAACAAGTGTCAGATTTCTTCTGGAAAAATATTTCAAGATAAGAAAATGACATCCTGGTTGAGAGAATCCCATGAATATCTGAAAGTATATAAATAATTCCATAGGCATATGTGTCTGAGGGGAGTAAAGTCATTCCTGTGTTTCTATAGCAAATTCCACAGCATAGGAATATGTGCATATAAAGACTCTTCAGCACTAGACTTTCTTAGACTTTTCTGTCTCTATTCTATCAGTTGATGTAAAAAAGTAGTGCTACTAAGAAAGTACACAATGCATTTCCTTGATTTAAAAAAACGGATTTCTAATCTGGTACTGGGGCTTCTCTGCAAGAGTGAAATGGAAAAGTGTTCTTTGGTGACTGACTACATGTTCATCATTGAATAAAAATTTTCTTTACAAATAGTCTGAAATTACCAAGTTGCTTTTTTAAAACTAGTTGGGGGGTCTGAAATGTATCCTTTAAATCTTTGTTTTGTAACACAAGCTGAATTTGTCACAGCAATATTGGGCGAATGCTATGCTCTTGTGTCTGCCTTATGAGCTACTCATCAGCTGCATTTTAAGATGAAAAATCTAAAATATTAACAGATGTTTATTTATCCTAAAGAATACTTGATCTTCTGTGATGCATAAACTCCAAAAGTTAATGGTTACTTGTTGTGCATCCTTCAGGAAGATTGTAAAAGATTAGACTGACATAAAAATCTCTGCTTTATACTGTTGGGCAGAAAAAATAGTCAAGCTCAGATGGACTGTGTTACCTTCTAGCAGCTATCAGTACCCTGACCTATCCTTTTACCCTCTGCTAAAATAAAGGTCTCATGCTTTTTATAATTCTCTTTTTCGATGATAGCTAAATCTCTTCAAAATTTTGAAGTTTAAAAAAAGGTTAATCTCGTAAAATGTCATTTTAGTTACACCCCACTCTTCGTATTTTGACAAAATCTATTTAAGATCTTTGAATATTTTTCCTTTTTGGTGACCTGACAGGTCCCATTTCTCAAACTTTTGTTTACCAGCACATTTCAGTTTAAGTGAATCTTGGTTGTAACCAAAATTTTTTTCCAAACTTCTCTCTACACAAGCTAGTTTATTTTATTTTTTCCTTTTATAACTACAGAAGGAAAGTAAAAGTTAGCTAAATATTTTATCTCCATATGGAGGAGACAAACACTAAGAAGTTAAACTTACAAACAATAAGGAGTTAAAGTGTTAGACTACAGGAGAAAGAATTAGGAATTTTTTGGTCAATCTTGTTTCTGCATTCTAAAAATACTGAATTTTTCCTTAGTTTGGAAGGCAAGTGCTTTTACCTGATGGAAATAAAAATTGCTTGGCTGATAACCTGCACCTAGTTAAAGAAAAGAACAGGCCTGTGCTGACTGTGATGAATAAGCAATGAGCTGGGCCCTCACCATGCCTGCCTTTCCTATCACATGTGGCCATGTTAAACCACGTTGTTCTTGGCACAAAAGCAACACACTGACCCACCCTGCCTAGAAAAAGCATCTATGTTGAAAAACAATCCATTTTGAATGAAGGAGAGAAAAACAATAAGCTTTCTTCATACCTATGTTATTATAGTTATTATAGATCGTTTATACCTATTGAGTATCTTTTACAACTACCTTCAGTTTTAACTGGAGTTCTAGGAACACTTTGAAGGTTTGAACCACTGTTTCTCATGTAAGAGAAATAAAAAATTGCTCTAATCACCCTCTAGCTACTACATAATAGCTTGCTTTTTACAGAGACCATAACAAAAGGTATTCCTAAATGTATGGAGGATGCAAGGATAAATTTTGGGACTGCTAATAAAATCACACATTAATTTTTTTTCATAATTAACTTATTATAAAAAGTGTGTTTTGAAANTCTTTTAATTGGAAAGTGCAACATGTTTTACTTTCCTCATTACAGATGTCTCTCGGAACTGGATTATATTTTCTCAAGTATCTTCCAGAAGCTGTTGTACAAACATAGAATCCTAGCTTTCTTCTGGATTAAAGCTAGGATAGTCAACAGCTTCAGCATCTTCCAGGTTATAGTCCCACATGATGCTTGCTAGCTATTATTTATAAAACTTCTCTAAGGGCAGTAGTGGGCCTATGCTTCTTAAATTTTTATTCTTCTCTTTTTTTAAATGAAATTCCGATGCACAACAGTCTGAAGCTCCCACATCAGTGTTCCCCATGGACCTTCCTGTGTCTCAGAGAGTTAAGTACACAAATGAGAAGACCAAAATGCGGCATGAATATTAATGTTCTGGCAGTGTGTCTTTCAGCTGGCAGGGCTCTTTTACTTGGGAAGCTGCCAGGTGTGATCATTTGGAATACAAAACTACTTTATGAGAAAAGTGTGAAATAAATCTAGAATCCACTGGAAAACCCAAAGCGTTTTTGTTGTTGTTTTTTGTTTTGTTTTGTTTTGTTTTTTGTTTTTAAAAAGGGACAAATATACCTTTGCTTTTAGATACAGACTACTAGGATATCTGCTAGAAACTAAAAAGTAGATATGGTCCAAAATTGAACAAAATGCTGCAAGCCAACTTAGCAGAATAGGGTAAGATGTGCAGAAGCAGATGTAGGGCTTTTGTTTCCTCCTTCTGAAATATTGAACGTTTATTAGCAATGTATGTAAGGGATGCCTGAGTATTAGTGTGTTGTCATTTATGTCTTTCTTTCCCTCCCTTTCTAGGATGTTTTATTTTGGTAAAGAATAAACAAGGCTCTCTGAAGACTGGCAGTGTCCAGATGTTTCCTGTGTATTTTCTAAGCTGAGAACCTCACATTACCAGTTGCTGTGACACATGTAATGTCATTAGACAGGGAATAAACAACTTCAAAACCATCTACAGAGTCCAACATCTAATTAGTCAAACAAGCAGGCTGGGAAATCAGAAACACCAGAGCCAGCTCTATTGTGCAGTGTGCTGTGAGAAAAACTTACGCCAACAGAATCTTTGCTCCAAGGCAGTGCTGAAATTATTTCAGGTACAAATGATCATTATCACATAAGGCTCAAAAAATTATGGTCTTGTAACTCTTGAGACAAAAAAAAAGGACAATATTTTATATGTTATGGCTGTGTAGTAGAAAGAAAGAGGAGAAAAAATCTTAACTTCTTCAGGGGTTAGTGAAATTATATAGTTGGGAAAGAGAAAGTGGAGGATGTTAAGGCATATTGAAGGGGAGACTAAAATTTTCTTCTTGGAAAATTAATAAAAGATGATTGTAGAATATTCACCATTAATCCTCTTCTGAATGTGTTGGGGCTGGGAAAGAAGAGCAGCTTTCACTCAGCCCTTCAGGTTATGTCTATAAAACTTGCCTACATGCATGCTCAACATATGACTCTATATATTATTCTATATTCACCCATTGCAGAAAGTGGGGGAATAGGAAAGACAGAATCAGACTATTCTCTGAGGTACACTAGAAAACAGAGAGGCAATAGGCTGAATGTAGCGTGGCAGTTCCTGCTTGGAGAAAGGGGAAAAAAATATTATCCAGTTGCAAGTGTTTGTACATGAGGTTGTGTTTTCCAGAGAGGCTCCTGGAGATTTTCAAAACTGACCTAGAAGTCTTATGCAAACTGATCTACTTTGAAGTTAGTTCTGCTTTGAGCAGGTGTCTGGGCTTGATGAATACCAGAAGCCTCCGATAACCTGAATTTTCCTGCAATCCCGTGACATCCTACCATGTTTCAGAGATGCTAGGTTTCTTAAACTTTTAACCAGGACTGCATGTCAGAACTGGAATTCATATTTTGGAGGGTCTTTTTCTCACACAAGCAATGAGATTACTGTTTTTAAAGGTAAACCAGTTCTTAATGTGCTTGCATATTTGATTTCATTTCCATATGTAATATTTTCTCTATTGTCACTTCATAATTAGAACTTTCTAAAGCATTTCAGGCTGCTTTCTCAACCTGGGCACCTTTGCTTAGATTATTTTTAATTAAATGAGTCAGAAACAATGCCTTTTTTTGGTTTTACTCCTTTGAGGCTGAAGGAATATTTGGGCTTATTATTTTCCTAGCCTTTCTCCTGACATGCTGCCATCTCTAACTCTTCATTTCATTTTAAGAACCACTCAATATTAAAAAAAAAAAAAAAAAGGGAGGGGGATTGAAAGACAGAGAAGGGTAAGAGAAAGGTCCCTAAACAATCAAATGTAATTGATAGCAATTACTGAAACATAACTGAATTGCAAATGATTAAAAGTTATTTTTTGTAATGAACATGGAATTTTTAGTCTCACCAGATGTGCTGCAATGTTACTAGGATGGGTTAGTTTGTTGTTTGAGTTTTTTTTGCAAGACTCCAGGGCAAAAATGATCTGGCATAGGAGAATGTATGCTGTGTCGTGATCTCTAACTTAAGTAAGCCCTTGTACTCTTAAGAAATGCAGTCTAGATCATGCAAGGTCCTAGTAGTCTAGGTCTTGTTACTGTAAATATAAGAAATTATAAATTCCTTCCTTTATGTTCAATTCTATTTATCCTAGACTTAAAATGTACATCAAGGGAAAGAAGTTACTAGCTCTTAGATTATATACAGAATTTATATACGTTTCTATCTCCAGTGAGAAAACAACTGCAAGAGTGCAAAAGTACTGCTTCTCAAAAGAAAGGTAACATGCTGCTCAGGAATTCTGTGGGAAACTTTAAGTTAGTACCAACAAAGTTATGAAAATGACAACAAATTTCTGACTTTTGCTAGAAGCTGACATGTAGACCTAATTGATTTTTAATTGATTTTTAAAGGAAAAGAATGTGAACATAATTGTTTTTTCCCAAAATACCACTGCAATTTTTTTTTTCCAGATGCAAGGGAGTCATCTAGAAATAGAAAATTCCTCTAATAGCCAGAACTAGAATGGGCTCAAGGCAGCTGAGCCAACCTCTTCAAAGGTTGTCTGAGGTATGCCTTGCTGGAAAATCAACAAGATCAATATACACGTTATTGAAAGCAATCTGTTCAAAGGAGAAATACAGGTATTATAACATAAAGACTTTCTCTAATACAAATCAGAGCTGTCCATAGACTGAGAAGTCACTACTGGGGCAAAGAGTCATAAATACCTGGTTGTACCTGGTAAATACCAAGTCTTAGGATCGAACTGACTCCTTTTTAAAAATATATTCTACTGATCCTGGACTTATATATGCCTTTTACTCCCTTTAGTAACTTTATTTATAGATTTTTTTCTCTACAAAGGTTTGTGGGAAAAATAATTTTTTCCACACATTACACTAATGTTTGCCAGCAGATAGGTCTCTAAAGATATGCATTAACATGCTCCTCATTATATCACATTATATTTGCAGCGTTGCTCAATACACACAAGGTTCTTTGGTTCTTTGGTATTTCTGGTTTGCAGACAGAATATTCAGTGTTTCACAAATATTGATGCAATGTAAAGCAAGGGTTTATTTCATTGAGGCCTGAACAATCTCTTGTCATTCTAGCGATCAGAAATAAAAAAAACCAAATATATGACAACTGATTTATTGCACAAAGACAAAAGGCATTTCTGTGTCAAAGTAAAAAAAACACAGACTGCTTTACCACTTCCATATTTACATGGGCACCCTAAATACATTTTATTTATTCCTCACTACAAAATCTGTTGAATAAAATACCATGAAATAACTCTTAATGATAAATGAAAATGAGAGAGAAAACATCAAACTGATCAGTAGTGATAGCAGCTGTTACATAATTTTGTTATAAAGTTATTTCCTGCTTCTAGAGGGTTTGAAATACCATTTACTTGTATAATTGTAATTGTACTTATTTTATTCCTTCTGGTCTAAATAAAAAGCAGAAATTAAAAATATTTAATATTTCAAGGGACAGCATCTTTAGAAAAAAAATAATTAAATGTTTTTACTGACATTTGACATTATTACAAAATAACTGGTGGTAGAATCATATCCCAAAACAACCAAAATTATACTAACATCAAATATAGTTTTTTTCTCTTCATACAACTAGACTTCCATCCAATCATCTTCTGTCAATTAGTAAATTATTTACTTCTTATTTTTAATACCTATGTATATTAAATTATACGGAGGCCATAACATCTTCTTTTACTATGTTAAAAACATCTGTTTAAAACCATTCATTCAAATTATATCTATGGTGAATGAAATGATACAGATCCTAGAGGTGAAAAATATATGTATATGAGATTATGAAATATTTCTCCCCTATAAGAGAGAGGAGAGATGTGACCCTTTCCTCCTCAGGTATGAGTACCTTAAACTATCTGTGCAGCTTATCTATGTCTGTTATTAATCAATAATAAATTCTACCTGACATGTGGGGGTATTTTTTTGTTAAATTATCTAGTAGTTAATGTCTAAGACCACACAATGAGACCATTGTCCCTGATCAGAGCTTTCTCCCTCTAATTGTATGCAACTGAAGGTGCTTGCTGTCTCAATGAGCATGAGATTTACTGGCAGCAGAGGTCTGGGGGAGTGCATGAAACTTATCAAACAATGTTTTCAGGGGATTGCAGGATGTGTGAAATTTACTAGGTGATACTAAGGAAAGACTCAGGTAAGGAAAGGAAGGGAACAAGGTGGGTGTGAGAGAACAAATATGAAGGAAAAGGTGACAACACTGGCCATCCAAGGGAAGCAAGAATGAGGCACCACAAGCTGGTGGCTTCTGAGTATCCATTGTTAGCAACTCAGAGAATCTGTGGCTTAGAGACTTGCTAAGAAGAGGATTGAGCAGGTATGGATAGCTGTACAGCAGTTAACTAGCTGCACTAATTATCTCCCATCTTGATAAGCAGAAGCAGAGGAAAAGTCTGTGCTGCTCATGTTGGGATAAGAGCTGTGCAGAAAAAGACACACTTTGTCAGTCTGTGCACCTGGCCATGTTAATACTGTGCATGTCTCTGATAGGAGGATGTGCTCAGCCTTGCAGTGAGCTGGACCTGGGAAAGGAGGAGCTCCATGGGTCCTGCATGTCCCTTCAGCTGCCAGGTGAACTACCGAACTTCTGTACCAGGGCAGCTTGCTCTCCAGCTGCTTGTGAAGGCACAAGTATTACCTAATAGATCATTCCATCCAGCTCTTTCTTTATTTGGGCAAGACTAGAAGGAAGGACCTGCCAGTTCTTCATCCATGGTCATATCTCTCTTCCCAATTATCTGTCTGTAATTTCGAAGTAGGAAAACCTTTTACATTTTAATGTGACGGATTTATGTGCTCTTCCAAACTCCTAAATTATTCTTCTTCTAAACTCTGAAGAGTTAATGAAAATCCATGTGGCCTGTGGAATGGGGTTCATTACATGTATTCAATTAATTTTTAAAAGCAATAAATAAGCCTTGACTCTGTAGGGAAAAAGTAATGAATGAAGAACTCGCTTCAATTCTCTGGTCATTTCCAGGTCCTTCTGCTTTCCACACAACACTAGATTCACATTCTTCATTTGTCTGTACTATTAGTAAATCAGAGTGAAGAAAGGACATTAAAAAAAAAAAAAAACAAAACAAAAACAAAAACAAAAACGAAGCTTTTATTCTGACACAATTATACACAAATTAAGACTCAAAACTCAGTGATGTTGACTACTGAGTTTCATCTTGATCTCAATGCTTTGGTCTTATTAAGTACCATCTTGAATGACAACAATAGAAACTTGAAATGTGAATCACACTTTAGTCTGTGATTGCATCTGAATGGATTTCATCCATTTCCTTGAATATTTATTTCAATCACTCTCTAGTATGATCCACCACAGAGCAAAATAAAAGAAAGTTACTGAACAAAAATAATGTTATTGCTTCTTATTTCCTAATTTTTTCTCATTCTGTACTTGTTCCATACTTAGTAATCCAAATACTTGTCCTAGGCTTCGTATCCAAGAAAGAAGTGTTTGTGTTCCACTACAATATTAATATTAGTTTTTAAAATAAAAGCATTCTGGAGTGTCGCACTACAATCTACAACCATGGATATAACATGAATATAAAATGAAAGCAATGGTACTGAACTTTTGCTTTTGTTGCTAGTGATGTAGTCTCAGAACACTATTCTAAAATCCAGCTTTTAGATGATGATTTCTTGGGAGCAGACAAATGATCAATTTATGATAGGAAATACAGGGAAATACAACAGATGGAGGGAGGATGAGAAGTAGGAAAAAATAAGAGGAAAACAGAAAAGAAAAAGAAAGGGCGAATCATAGAGAAAGGTAGTGTCAGAAAAAATTATGTACATGAGACAAATGAGAAAAATGCAAGGAGAGAAAATTATACAGTAATAATTAATAAAAAGGCTTAGAAAAGTTAAAGATAAAAAAAAGGAAATAACCATGAAATCAAAGGAAAATATTTAATTGATAAAAAGATTTTTGAATACTTTTTTTTTCCTGTGCATCTGTAAATAGAGGAAAGGAGGTTAGGTAGACTAAGTCAAGAGCACTAAAAGGATAAAGGGAAATCTCTAGAGATACAACCAAAGAAGCTAAAGAAAAACAAAGAGCAAAGGAGTAGAACATAATATATCTTTTGCAGCAAATATTAGCATTTTAAAATTTGTTTTATATTCTCTTCATTAAATTTTTTTATATTCTATACTATTTTAGAAATCTAGTCTTGAACTATATCCTACAAGTCAGTAGATATGAAATTCCAATTAAAATCTTAAATAAACTGAAAGTAAAATATTGGTGTTAAATATTTCCCATGATAGAGAGACCTTTTATTTTAGTTTCAAGTCAATAAGTAGCATTGATTTATTGTAATAATGATATTTTTATTTTGAACTGTTCACTGATGTTTGCAATGGAAATATGATTCAGAATACCTCAATACAGCATACAAGTATTGAACATATATTTTTGATATGCTTCATTAAGATTGTATTCCACTGCTGTTTAAAATAGCTAGAAATAAGAAACCCTTGAGATACACAATGTTTACCATTCGGGTTTGATTTTCAGTGGTACAGTGACAAAAATACATTATTAGTTAATTTTTTAATATACATTAAAATTTGAGGGATTTTTTCCATCAATATTTAAATAAAGACAATATTAGAAGGTCATGTAGGAAACATGTAAGACTGAATTTTCTCATTTTCACAAAATGAAGAGACAAAAAGGGTAAAATTCATTGCTCAACAATTTTTTCTCCTATTATATGTATTTAGCCAGCATGACTGGTAGGATGAAGGTCTCCAGCATAGAGGCACTGATTCAGTGGACCAGTATTGCCCCAGTAAGACTGAGGTAAGATCCACCCAGTCTGCATCTTGTTTACCATACTTTCAGATTTTCATCAGTTTTGATGAAAACAAGGCAGGTAATAATAGTAGAATATTTTAAGTAATATCTGCCATTTTAGTAAGACTCAGGTTTTTATAGAAAGATTCTCTGCATAAGTATTAGTAGTATGAGTGTTAGATGTCTCATGTGTTTGTCTAAATAATTGATGAACTTAAAAAATATTTCTTTGCCTTCTTGAGTAGAATTCTGCAAGAATTCTGCAATTTTGGTCTTTATTTCAAATGAAAAGACTGTTTCCCTCTATTTTCTTTAAGAAAATTAGAAAGTCTATAGATGTTGATGAGAGAGTTCATGATTTGTGTGATAAAAATCACAGTTGCTTGTTTCTGTGGGCTTTGCCATGAGACAAGCACAGAATGGAGCAATAGGATGGTGCCAACCCAAGGCCTGGTGGAGGCAAGATCTGGTAAGGTTAGCTCATCCTGGTTAACACATCCTGACAAAAATTCCCACTGGGGCAAACAGTGCAATGAAGCAACTACTTATATACATATCACTGGTCAAACAAAAGGAAAGATAAATTAACAACTGTACTGAAGTCTGCTCAGATGGGTAAAAGGTAATTCTGGCAGGGAGAGATCGTGATGTTGGACTTGCAGCCCACCAACTCAAGAAACCAACGCAAAAGAAGAGAAAGACTGAACATGGGGAGAACTATGTAGTCAATGAGCCTTAATTCCTGTGTTTGCTAAGACATAGAAATGATTAATAATTTTGAACAACCTCAGGAATTCCACAATCAAGAAAGAGTGTGAAGAAGGAGAAGCAGGATGCCTCTGGATCCATGGGTGGTGACAATCTTCTGCTTGATATCTCTCTCTGTCTCTATCTCTCCTTTTCTATCTCTCTATCTACATTTATTGTTAAATAAAATCTGTATTGTTGACTTCTGCATGTGGTCTCATTTGCACCTTAATTCAGGCAGAGGCTTCTCTCACTAATTGCTTCTTAACATTTGCCAAAACAGACAGCTGATCCCAATTTTCTCCCTCCTTTTCTTCCAACAAATTTCAATAGTATTTAGGCACATGAGCAGTTTCTGAAAAACTTGCAAAGCTGAAATTCTTTTGTTTTAATTCCAATGAAGAAATCTCATTGTTAAATGAAAGGCAAGAAAACTCAATATTGACTTTGTTAAAAGGCAATTCAGATGTTTCTCTCAGCTGTCAAATACTCATGTTCATATTTGTATATTGTCAGTGGGCTTATACACTCTTAAACACTATCAGACAATTCCTGTAAGCATTGCTGCAGAGTGTTATCCCTGCGATGTTATGCCAGAAAGTACAGGAACAGAATTCTGACATTGTCTGCTTTCTAATATCCCTAGCAATCTAAACATTACTATTCAGTGCCCTAAGGCACTCTTTTTACCTTAGCTCTTACTGATTTTGTTGTATATAAGAGATGTCCAGAACAATCACAGACATGCTTCATATCTTCCCATCTATGTTTAAAATGTTTAGATTGCTGCAGGCTAAGAATGTTTATTTTGTTCCACCAGCTAAAGCGTTTGCAGGAGAACCAACACCTACAAATTTAAGTTGTTTTATTTTGAAAAATACTTTGAAATCTCAACATGAAAAGGCTGCAACACTGCATTCAAGGGATGCAGGATCAAAACTTTGCCATTTAAAATATTATCAAAGTTCACATTAAGAAAGACATAAAGGTCTGTTGAAATTTCATTTTTGTAATCATGTGTGTTGCATGCATTGGCATAGGCAGAACCTGTACCCAGGTATTTTTACTTTCTATGCCCAAGTTCCTTAATGTCTCAAGACATTAAACTCAGGGTTTTAAAAGACTGCATCAGCCACCATATCCAGTCTCCTGCAACTGTGGGAAACAATTCAATAGGGACAGAAGTCAAAAACATTCTCCAGAACATCTGCACTATTATCTTCTGAACAATAAATATGTGAGACACCTGTAAAATATAACACATTTAACACTTCAGTACAAAGCACCATATGTCTCATGGTATCAGCAAGAGAGTAGGAGATAAGAAGGTTGCCAGTAATAAATTGAATTGCTGGAGTGCAGAGTTTGTTATCCAGAAGTGAATGCAGTCACTTCCCTAATGATCTTCTCCCATCTGCCCAGAGGAAAATTGTTTCCTATTTCCTGACATGAAATATCTAGTAATTTTATTAGGTTGGCTTGTAATACAGGAGCCAATAGCACTAACCAGCAACTTAGAAATTCAGAAAACATCTTGTATGGAGACGCTGGGCAATCTTATTCATCCTTAATTTTGAGAAGAGAGCTTGGGATTTGATATAATCACTGCTAGAGTAAGACAATTTCTTTCTCAGAGTGGGGTTTATTGCTTATGTGTATTGAACATATTAAATAGATATTTAGATTCAAACAATTGACTGTTATGTGAAGAGCAATTAACTCAGGTCAAGGGTTGGGAAAGAAGAGGGAAAATCCTTTACTGTTGAATACCACTCCAGTGACCACTACTAAAACAGACCTTTGAGAAATTCAAGCATGGATATTTGTAGTCAGTTTTCCAGCTATGGGGGGAAAAATCCCCAACAAAATAAACCTTCAATGATCATTTCTGTGAATTGTTTCCTGGAATACAGTTTAAGTGCTCTCTTGTAAAATCACCTTTTTACATTTGAAGACAAATCTAGATTATTATTGTTTAGCAAATATAATGTTATCAAAGGATACTTTGGTAAAAGATGTAACAAAACCTAATAACAAAACCAGAAAGAAGACTTCTTTTCTCAGGACATGTTTTTTGTGATTAAAGAATATTTCTGCTTTAAGAATCCCTGTATTAATTATGCACTTTGGAAATACATCATCACCTAAATGGACATAGATACCCAAATTTTTCAAAATAAGTGTTGATTTGAAAGGAGAAAAGTCAAAAAGAAAGATTCTTTTGGTATGTATATGCATATATGGCAAGAAAATTTGGAATTAATCAGATTTTGGAATACTTAAGAAATTCTATGAATAAGGAGAGAACTAAACCAAGCCTCCTAAAAAATAATACACTCCTAAATTTGGTCTCAAAAAATTCTCACCTTTTGGTCAGTTTCAGAGATATTCTTACTTCCTTTCTTTCTAATCCCTATTAATTTAGGAAATGTTCCTTCAAAAGGTACTATGGACCATAGGCTTGCCAATCAAGAAGCTATTTATAGAGATATAGAGAGGTTTCCAGTATGGTTGAGAACTAGTCTCATACGAGTAACCACAAAAAATATAACATAGGAATGAAGAAACTGAAAATATTGGTTTAAAATTATGCCTTGTGTACCAGCTCCATTACTTGAAAAAATCAAATTATCAGGATTATAACTTCTTATTCTAGATCCTTGTCATGTTTAACAAAAGTCCTTTGAGAAGGGATTTAGCAAGAACTTTTCTTTCCCTAGAGTATCCATACTTTTCAGAAGGTAAATTTCTCCTGCCCCTAAGACATGATACCAGTGACAGCAGATAAACAAAATACGTCTGCAAGAAGTACTTTAGAACTTTTGTTAAGAGCAGTTTTGAATCTGAGTTTGAAAAAGCTATTTACTCTATGCTTTTCTACTTTTCTTTAAAAATTCACACAAAGAGGCATAACCCACTTTAGTCGTTATAATTGGTATACTTCATTAAATACACAAGAAAAATAAAACAAGTTATAGCTTTTAGGATGGACTGTGCCACCACAATTTTTTTACAGCAAAACCAATAGGATCATGTTTTCTTTTACCAGCATTTATATCTTAAGTATATAATTTGAATTAAATAACAACTCTGCTTATTGGAAAAGAGAGACATTTTTTCCCTTCTAATAGTCGTGCAATACTGTTTAACAATACACATGAACACTTAGATCTATTCATAGTAGTGCTGCATCCACAATCAGGTTTATGGTGCATCTGAGACCACAAATGGCTACAGTCAGGTGGCAAACTGAAATGTCTTCCAGGAGCAAATGCCTGACACTTTATATTTGCCATTATGGACTAGGTTTAGACAGAAATTTTGTGAAATCATGTTGGCAAAATTCAGTTTTACAAGATCCAAACAGTATTTCAAGCAAAAGTCTGCCATCTGTTTTGGATAACTGTCTAAGCCTGGGGAATCAATGCTTTTGGCTTTCCTTATTTGGAGGTGTTCATCTACTACATCTGGTTGCAGTACTTAAGTCCTGAAATTCCCCATTGGAGAATCTCCTTTGGATCCAGATTGAGTGATAGGTATTGGAGTCCTTTGTTGTAGGGTGACCTTCTTCTCAAACTGTGGATGAGCGTCCTGATCTACACATCTCCACTCAAACACCTTGAGACCAAAATAAAATTTAAAATTTCCAGACATTTCCTAACTCCATTCTATATAGCTCTACTCCTGATTTATGCTCTAGAGCAAATTAAAGTTTTGTTGTTTTTTTAAATAAAAATTGAATAATAAAATTAAAAAATTTAGGCAGGAAAAACTCTAATAATAACTTTCATCCCAATCTGCTTGAGATAAAGATGAAGAGCATTGTCTTCAGTGATGACAAAGAAGGTAAAATGTCATCTTTACAACTGAAAAGGTTGGTGAGCATATATGCAACATATTCCCAGGACTTCTGGAGAGATTTGGTACTTTGCATACATCAGCAGAAGTACATCTAAGTCTACATATTATATCTTTGACTACATACTACATGTTCGACTTAATGTATCACCATCTCCTTTTGTTTACTAGGAAACAACCAATACATCCACTTTCAAAATTATTGATTGTACCAGGGAAATCAGTGAACCTTGTGGCGCGATATCTCCTGATAAATTATCGTGGTGGTTCTCATTATTAATGATTGTAAAATGCTGATCTAATGAAGGTGTTTGTGAATGCTGGTTTATAACACAGATGTGTATTACCTGATACAGGAACAGTCACATTAGTTAAAAGCATAAAAGGAACATAATTAATGTAGCTAGCAAGAAAAATTAAAGCCTCATTTATTTCAGGGGAAGATTGGTGCCTAACTGTATATAAACAAGGCAGCTAAAGTGACTGGAATGTCATTATTCATATTCATGCTTCCTCGATAAAATAACACAAAGTCAGTTATTCTGCTCATTCATTTTATTCCTCACTTCTTCATATACTCCATGTAGGGAGGACAACCTCAGCCAGCTCTTCTAAGTTACTCTGTGTGTGGTGACTGCTAGGTTGTTGGAAATGAAACTAAATTAAAAAAACCACAACAAAACAAAACAAAACAACTTCAATAATTTTCTCTTCAAAATGCTAACTGGAATTAGAAAGAAAAGCTTTTTGCTAGAGGTTTTTGTTGTTTTGGTTTGGTTTTTGTTGGGTTGTTTTGATTATTGTGGGGGAGGGTTTGGTTTTTTTTTTTGTTTTTGTTTCAGTGTAAGGTAAGAATAAAACCATCTAAAGTACTAGGGGACCTTGACAACCCTGTCTGTTTTTTTTATGTCCAGTTTGTTTATGGTTTTCTTGGTTTTGCTCAATAAGTTTACATATGTTGAAATTTGTTTTTCTAGGTATACCTTCTCTGGGAGTCCTCAAGTATGACTTCTATTTTTGGATATTGACATTAAATAAGTTCCATTTGATAAGCTAAACAATGCAGTTCATACCTATATTCCAACCCTGCCATTTAAAATGGTAAAGAGATCTGATTTAATGAACTAAAGTAAACTAAGTCATCAGTGTGCACACAAATTTTGAATATCGACATTTCAGAATCAATATTACGGAGATATGAACCACACTAAAACCTAGCAGCTGTGAAACAAACTTTCCATTAAATCTCATTGGAAAAGTTACTGAAATAAAATTAAATTAAGAAATATCCAAGTGCTTCTTTGTTCCTGATCTAGCATACACCTATATATGGATTGCATGAGGTTTTGTTTGATTTTTAATTAAAACTGAAGTTTTTTTCCTTCCTTCTCTATGAAATGAAAAAAAAAAGAGAAATTATATGAAATATGATGGTGGATTATTTTCCTGAATAACCATGCAATTATTCTCATGTAGTTATTTTAACTGAGAGGAGCAAAGATTATTTATCTAATCAAGGTACAATTGGAAGGAAAAAAATTCTAAGAACATTCCATGCTTTGAAGAAAAATTACACAAAAGGTAGCAAACCTTCCCCAAAAATCAGAAGACAGTTCAAATGATGTTTTATTCTATTCCAGTGCCTATTCACTTTTCCAAAGCCTTCAGGACTGCCCTTCCACTGTGAGAAAGGAACCATCATTTATCATAACCTGCTCCTTGCTTGCAGGGCCCTATTAACCTCACTGTCAGGCCCTGCCATCTCTTCTCAGGTAACCGTGAAGGACAGCTTCCCATCTCAGAATATTACCACAGAATATCACTTTTATTAGTCTCAGTTTTTCCTAGTTTTTTTTCTTACCAAGAACAGGCACAGTTACATAACTGTTTTATGTCCATAGTTAATTCAAGCATGTTCTTTCAAAAATTATCAGGTGTTTGGAAACTGTTGATGTTTCACATCTCTTTGGTATTTTGTACGTGTACTTAAAAATCTAAGGGGAGTATTTGAGGACAAAAAAAAAATAAAATTCAAAGTGGAAATTTACACTGTAGGGACCCTTTCTATTCAGAAAAACATAAAGATTTCTTCCAGGTGACATTCTGCTCAGTTCAATATGTATTTAAATATATCCTATTCACTTAAAGCTTCTCACCCAAAGCACATCAAAAAGTATTTATTTGGATTTAAAAAATACTGAAGTTTCAGAATTTTCTGTGGACTTTTACAGCCATCCTTCTCCTTGCTCAATGCTACCTGATAATCTCAAACCATTATCAGGGCAGCCCTCATGGCTGGCTCTTCTGAACTCCTCACACTGTGAGTTCCCCCCATGTCCCATGTGCTGCAGAAGTCTGGGGGCTGCATCCCAAAGTGGCACACAGGGACAATTTTCTAAGTATGATCCCAGCACAGCAGTGATGCCCATGATCAGATACCTTAAAAAGAAGATAAGAGAGTACAAATACTCCTCTCATGACCCTTCATTATGTGCTTCACATAAATGTATACTTACCTACTTGTTAGGCTTACATTTCATGCAATCATGAAAGCACAATACAGCAAAAAATCCACAAGTTGAATGCATAGAGAGATTTTTGATTAAGCAAAAAAAGTTTTATTATCATCACAATAGATAAGAATCTTTCCTACTATTTGTTGGCCCAAATTTTTTACCCCCAGCTGCTTTGTTCTTTCCCTTACTAACAGCATATATCAGAAATAGGTATATAGCACAATCTTCACATTTTAATAACAGACATACTTCTGCTTATAGTTTCCAGAGCAATCTAATAAATCAGAAAGTGCCTATGAAAACTTTTAGCTCAAATATTATCATTTTAAGCAAATCTGAATTAATAAGAATTAGAACTAGATTTGAAATACTGCTAAAATTTGACACTAAAAGTCAGTTTCATGCAAACACAATATGAGTAAAGGCATCTAACTGCTTCACACTGGGAGGAGCTGTAATGATGAGGAAAGTAGAGGGAAAAATAGGAAGACAGTTTTTAATAGAATACCTCATTTTTAAGCATAAATTTTGTATAATACATATGAGAAGGTTCTATTAGTATCCTTGGACAAGAATGATAGGTGTGGAGCAGAGAATTGCATGTCTTATTGCTGTTTCATACCTAACAAGTTGTTTGCTGCTTTCTCTGTTATGTATTCCTCGTCAATCTATGAAGGCATTGATAAAATTATTCTCTCTGTCTTTTTCCCATTCCCTCTCATAAAACATTGATGAAAACAGAAAAGGATCTGCACTGGATGGAAGAAAAGGACATACAAAACACCACATTAAGATTAAGAATTTTCGAAGCAAAAAACCTCACTTTCCTATTAAAAAGTGCTGGAAGGGCTTTCTTTTAAAGTACCCGTGTTCAAAAGGAGTTCTAGCTGGCCGAATATTTGAAGCAGCAGTCCTAATCTATCATTGGCCACCTGAAAATTTTGCATATTATTAAAACAAAACAAAACAAATTAAAAAAACAAACAAACAAAAACAAAACAAAACAAAACTCCAAAACAAACAACAAAAACATAACAAAATGAAAATAAAACCAGCAAAACAAAACAAAATAAAATCTGGGTTAAAAATAGCTCTTTACTCACTATTCTTCACTTTTACATATTGTAGTAATGAAAATTTGGTAAGACCTCTGTAAAAAAAGGGGGCAAGGATTTTAAACATCATATAATTTTTTTTAAAAAAAAGAAAAAAAAAAAGAAAAAACAAACAAACAAACAAACAAACAAACAAAAGCTGGCTATTCAGTTGAAAACTTATTTTAAAAGAACTCAAATCCACCTTCCCAATGATAAAAGTGAAGCTATGGCATTATTATGAACTGGATAAGTTTGCCTTTGATTTATTGTCTCACAAATAGTCATTGCAATGTTCGCAACAAAAAATCATGGCGTTTGATAAAATATTTATATTTCTGCTGAGTAATGACACAAACACAGTGAAAATAAAATCTACAGAGCAGAAGAAGACTCTTCCTCACTGCTTTTTTCCCTCACCATCGTTAAATGGCTTTGGAAGGTGCTTTTTTGTCCACCACTAGAACCTTATGAAAGGGTGTTTAGTTTATCCTCAAAACCTCAAATCATGTTCACAGTTTAATGAAGTAATTTCCCCTAGAAATTTTTCAGTAAACGTTTTCAAGAAGTTCCTTGATGCCCCTAGCAAATGTACATCAAATCCAGCTTCAAGTGTGAAAGCAGCAGCACAAGGGCACCTGAACCAGAGAAGTGAGAAGAGGAAGAGACATTGAAATCTGTTTCCAATCTATCTCCTGAGAAACAAGCTGCAGGGAAGATGAAATAGCAGGAAATGAAAGAGTTGGAGTTACAGGCACAGGAATAGACAGATACTTTTGACATTTTATATTTTGTAACTCTTTGATAATTGTTCCATATTCTTCACTCTTGTAAGCTTATTTTTTTTTCAAAGTCTGCCTAATATTAAGTGTGATCCCTCTCTAGCTGGTTTGTTGTTTTTTTTTTTCCTTTCCAAAAGCTGTTTTGAGATACGGTACATCTGAATACCACATAACAGGCAAAAGATATGCCCTCTCCAGGCAGATTTTTTTCTCTTAAGAATGAACTTTATAGGGCAGCTTTTAAAAGAGGAAAACTATCACATGTTCTTTAATGACTCAATTTCACCAATAAAAAATATTGAAACAAATAGAAAATGTAACTTATTTAACATTTTACTGCATTTTCGTAGGATGCAACATTCTCTCCCAATTTGTTTTTTGAAAACAAAGAATTGTTTTCATATGTTTTGAAATTTCTGAAGACATGGATGGAACTATAGCATGTCACATGAAGTAGTAAATTCTACTGGGGAAAGTCTTAAAACCTCTTCTGGCCTGTGGCCACTATTCAGTTTTTCAGTGTGGCCATCAGGTACTGACAAATATTTCACCAGTGATAACACTGAGCAAAAAGACTAAACACATGCAGACATTTCTTTCATCTATCTAAAAGGAGGTGTTGGAAATGAATTATGAGTCACAGACAGTAGACTCATCATCTGGACTGTAGTGGTGAAGAAGATCTCTCATGAATGTTTCTCTTGAATGGTATATGCTTGGCACTATTGAAAAGGCATTCTGTTTGGATAAAAATCTAATAAATCACATTTCTCAGGAGAAGAAAAAATGTTTTGCATCTCTACATTAGGCAACTGACAGCACCAAGTGTCTCATAAAGACACCATGGAATTAATATTCTGTAAACATGCGAGAAAATAGGGTCCTATTCACCAATTACAAAAATGTGCCAAGAAGTGTAGTGTGATGCATTTTTGATACAGATTAAACATTTTAACAAGTTGAAAATTATTAGCTTAACCAAAGGTTAGAGCAGGGTAGTGATAGAACTGATTTGATTCTAGTCCAGCTTAATTTAAATGCTGGCAAGGACAACAGAGGCAGTAAACGACAAGCTGGTCACTGCCAAGATATTTTGGACCTTTTTCTTAGAATATGAAATTGTTTGTTTCTGTGTTTTTTTCCTGGCCCCATGCAGTGTTTATACTATTACCAAAGCAGACAAGTAAGATGCACATACTTTGGTGAAAAGTCTATGCTTTCACAGCATTTCATAAGAGGAGTCCTACTGTGAATTATAAACGAATGATAGCTAAAGACGTACCCACAAAACTATCCCTGGTCTCCTTCCCCTCAGTGGTCAGTCAGTCCTCTCTGTCTTTTACCATTCCTCTGGGAATGGATCATCAAGAACACCTGAGTTCATCTCTCTGTCCTTTCTCAGTCGAAGGCTTTCTTGACAAGAACCTTAGCTTCTGCTATTTCAGTATGCATGTTATCATCTTGTAATAAGATGACATATGGATTCACACCCAAGGTCGGTCATTCTGGCAAGTCACTGCATAGGCAATCCAGCTTTTAGTACGAGAGAATGCAATGTTGCTATGGTCAAAATCCATTTATAATGTGTGAAGCAGCCTTTCAA
Organism: Aegithalos caudatus; assembly: GCA_013389925.1. Lineage (NCBI taxonomy): Eukaryota > Metazoa > Chordata > Aves > Passeriformes > Aegithalidae > Aegithalos > Aegithalos caudatus. The sequence continues at coordinate 52,477 of WEIU01017766.1, forward strand.
ATCAATGAGAGGCAGTGAGCTGTAAAGGAATTGCATCCTAAGGAATCTCCTCACACTCGTTTTAATGCACAACATCATTACAGATCTCACATCACATAAAATCTGAATTCTTTGAGAACAAATGAGGACATTAAATTCTTTTAACTTCCACTGACACAGCTGTAACAATATATCATGTTCAGAATTGTTTGGAAGTCACAAACCTAAACCAGAAAAAAATTAACCCATCAAAACTACTTCATTTTTGTCATGGCTTTATATTATGCACAAATGAAATCCCGCCTGTCACAAACAGAATTAATTCAACCAACAAGGAAATCCAACGGGATAACATCTATTTCATGTGTTCACGTGTTGAAAGCATTAGATTACCTGCAGATGCCAAGTGCAAATACTGTCTTTTCCTTTCAAATTCTATTGGAGAATTCAAAATTATAAACCCCACATAGAATTTAATATTTTTGATCATGAGATTGTGCATTATTTCATCCTCTATAACATGCCCATGCACCAGTGAAGGTGAAATCTCCAAGACACCAATGAAAAGTTTATCAAATGTGCAAGGAACTGACAGGCTTCTCAGGAACCTGTGAAAACTTCTACTGCTGCTAAAGGAAACTGAGCGTATGGAAGGAATTTAAAATTTCAGCAACAAACACAAAAACAGCCCCTGGCAAAAGGATCGCTGGTTGCAAACAGTACAGCAAAATTCTTGATGCTCTAGTTCAAGTATCAGCAGCACATTCCCTGATGACCAGCTAGATGACTTCTCCTAATTCCCATATCTCCTACTGAGAGTAGGAGGACTGTTGTTCCATCTGTTGGAAACAGAGAGGGGGAGGTTAGAGGGGAAGTCACTTCTGCCACTTTTCAAAAAAGAAATATCCATCTTACTGCAGCAACAGCAATATAGGAATAATATGCCAATATGCAAACAGCCAAGCTTGGGCCCCACGTTTCAGAGGTTTCTTGGGTGGGCTAAAGACAGACTATGAACCTCGTCTCTGCAAAAGTCAGTCCCATTGTTCCCCTGTGGGAATACAACACTGCTTGCACTGTTGAAATTGAGATGCTACATTTTAAAAGGCCTAAGGCACAATCCCTTGTACTGTGGGGAGAACAGAAGTATGTGACTTGCAGGGACGACTTCATGTCTAAAAACAATGCTTCATGGAGATACTAAGAAGTAAGTGTTTATTAAAAATGTGGTAAAACATTGGCTCATTGGACAACAAACCTATTAGTATGGCAGAAAGTTATGGCGAGCAGTAATAGTTGGCTAAACACCTGCTTGTTTTATTCACTGTTAGAAATCTGCAGTAGACTGTCCAGCACTGTGCAGGAGTTCCTGTGGCAAACACAGCTGCTCCTGCCATACTGTCTCTTAGGAATTGCAAGAACCCATCTAATGTCCTGATTCTTGGGTGTTTTTCAGTGGGAGATGCAAATGAGCTTCATCACAGTTATTACCTTTTTCCTTTCACACACTATGAAGGGGACTGTTCCCTGTCATCCTTGGGGAAGATAGTCCAGATACAAAAGGATTTTGTGAGAATAAGAAAATATTACAATTTTTTTTTTTAAATTTATTTGAGATCTTCCCTTAGGTAAGAGTCTGTTTAGAAGAGAACAACACATGATTCATCTGTTCTTGTTTTATGGAAACAGCTCTAAACATTATTTTTTTCCCCACAGGGAACTTTTTTTTTTTTTTTAATTTGAACTAATTTATTACTTGAACTTATTATTTACCTTTTAAATATCTTCAATTAGCAGTATTCCATAAAAGCATAGAAAGAAAAAGAAATTACTTCGAGCAGTCTTTCATTTAAAGAATTGAGTGGGTTAAGGCAAGTCTTTACTGGAGACAATAAAGAATAATTGATTCAAAAGACAATGATGTCCTGATTATAAACAATAACTTTTTTTTTTTTTTTTTTTTTTTTTTTTTTTTTTTTTTTTTTATTTTTTATAGGTTTTAAATTTTGAAGGGTTTAAAATGCAGGGGTAAGGTGCTAGACATTTATAGTGTTGTTATGGTTGCAAATCAATCCTAAAACTCAGAAAACTGCAGCAAAATGAAAGAACAGCAGACAGAACTAAAGGCCTCAGGCCGTGAATAATAGCACAAAAATTGTATAGGTGAAAGCATCAGATACATAAAATAGAAGACAAAATGAATTCTAGCAGAATTAAAAAACAGAAATGAAAACAAAATTCCTATCAAACTATGGAAAATATAGTATTTTTTTTTTTAATGTAGGATACATCATTCATGTAGAAATATACTGTTTTAATTTCTTCAGATATTTTTTGTTTGGGAGAAGGAATGATAACTACTTTCCCTGTGAAGCTTATGAATACCTGTGAAGGCTGCTGGGGCATAAATAAGCAGCTCTGCCAAGGTCTAAGCTACCTTGCACGAGGAACCTTGCATGAAGCAAAGAAAGTAAATACACGCTGAGGTTTATTTCTTCCATTCTTGTATCACTGGGATGAAATCTGAAGTACTGTAAGTTATCACAGAACTTTGTGATATAACTTGAAAAAGATAGCAAAGTTCCTTCCATAAATCCTTATTACTAATTTAAAAAATAAAATTGACTTTCAACTTAATAGAAGGTCATAGAACCACAGAATCATGGAATAGCCATAATCCAATCATTCATCATCTAGTTCTAACCCCCCTGACATGTGCAAGGACACTGTCCACTAGACCAAAATGCTTAGAACCCCATACAGCCTGGCCTTGAACACTTCCAGGGATGGGGCATTCTCAGCTACTCTGGACAACATTTCCAGTGCCTGACCACCCTCATGGTAATGATTTTCTACCTTTAATCTAATCCAAACCTACCCTCTTTCAGTTTAAAATCGTTCTCCTATCACTACATGCCCTTATAAATTGTCCCTCTTCAGCCTTCATGTAGGCTCCCTTTAGGTACTGGCAGTTGCTAGAAGGTCTCCCTGGAGCCTTCTCTTCTCCAGGCTGAACAACCCCAACTCCTCAGCCTGTCCTCATAGGAGAAGTGCTCCAGCCCTCTGATCATCTCCATGGCCTCCTCTGTATTCACTTCAACAGGTCCATGTCCTCTTATATTGGAGCCTCAGGGCTGGGCACAGCACTCCAGCTGGGATCTCAGAGCAGAGTAGGGGGGCAGAATCACCAGCCTTGCCCTGCTGGCCACACTAATTTGGATGTAGCCAGGATATGGTTGGTTTTCTGGACTGAAAGCACACAAATCTGCTCTCCTAAAGTCCATGGTAGTGAGTTTACTGTGTACCCTCCTTGCTGCCCCATCAGTTCACATGAACTCCTGTATCCAGTATCTCCAACTGTTATCTATTTCATTACTTTCTATACTCTTTCCATTACTGTACTTCTCACTTGGAGTAATAAAACCTCCAGGGGACTAAGGAATGTAAATATATCAGATGGTAAGGCAAGAAAAACTGCATGCACTATACATTAAATTAAACCTTCTACATGGTGTTCTATATTATTCCACCAGTTTTTTTCTGAGGTTAGTTCAGAAAGTTCAGAGGAGATAAACCAGGGACTCTACTGTGGAACAACAAGCAGATCACGATCTTGTATGCAGTAAAAGTGATTAAATTAAAGAACATGACTTCAGTGAGGAAGAGAGATGTTAAAGTGAGGAAGGGATACATGTTAAAGTGGTGACATTAATTTGTAGAAGTGTGACATGAAGAAAAATATTAAACAAAAGGAACTTCCTCAAGGAGAAAAAAACTATACAGCCATACAGGAACAGGAATTCCTTCCTCAAGTTCTAAAATTATGGGAGACTTTTAAAAAAGACAAGAAATTGGGACCAGCTTGACTGATTCTTATTCAAATAAAATAGTAACAAGAACAGAAAATATTTTAATTTTCATCAACTGTGTGACTGGATTTCAGTAGCAAAACTGTAGCCAAATCCATCAAATCTAAATGCTATAGAATTTGTCTGTCTTAATTTCATAATGAATGTAGTACTTAAGTAGCTTTTTAGGAAAAAATAAAACATAAGACTAAAGATAAATTTATTTTATCAATTTTTGTACACATATGAAATATGGTATATAGCAATTAAACTAATATCCAATTTATGAACCATATTCCAGCCAAAATATATCCCTTAAATGAAAAATTATTATCAATACATATAACATTTGTAAAATATATAATATATAAT
>WEIU01017768.1:0-33421 GCA_013389925.1 Aegithalos caudatus
GAAGATAATGGGGACAGACCCCACCCCAAGGCTCCAAAGGGAGAATTTATTGATATTTCTGTTTATCAGAGAGTGGGATATGAGACAATCAAGAGGCACCACCTAAAAATTTATCTACAGGTAGTAAAAAAATGGGGGCAGGTTGGGGGGGGAGTGTTGAAACTTAGGACTGCATCTGAACTCAAAGGAATGTTTGAATAATGCATTAGTGTCTTTTGAATATGTAATATGCTGATCCTTTTAAACAGGTGTTCTGAAAGGGTAAGGTGTGCTCTTGGTCAATGACAAGTCACCCGACCATGATTCCTTTGCTTTCTGTTTTCCTAACTGTCTTATTTAAAAAAAAAAAAAAATTTATAAATTTTACTAAGAAAGTGAACTAAGAATGTTTTTCACAGGGTATATTCCTGCTGGACACTTCTGCTGAATCATCTCTGGACATGTGGATTGTTTTTTCTCTTTTTCTGTGAAAAATGTTTCCCTGAATATGACTCAGTGAAAATACACATCAAAAGCAACAGTGAGAAACAGTGAATGAAGTGTGGCATCAAAAGGCAAACCGCACACTGCACTCCTGACTGCTTTGTTTGGTCAACTGTATTGATTTCAAAAAGTCAATATATCATACATTCCCATGCAGCTTCCTTGTCTATCTAATCTACATGGTTAATATTGCTGCAGCCATCACCTGCAGTTACAGTACAGCAGGCTATCTCCTTCAGGTTCTTCCTGTACACATCATTGCTTGGAAGCTGAAAATGATCCTCATCCTAGCAGTCCTCACTGTTGGTACCTGTTACATTTATGTGTTCCACTCTTGACAATAAAATAAGCATAATTTTTTTTTTTGAGCTAGCATCACAGAACAGGGCATCTAAGCATCACCACTGCAACATACTGTCTTTTAGGAGGTGACTAGTCCCCAGGTGGAACAGTCTGTATCCCATATGGCACATAAGGGGAGCCAGGCTTCACAAAATGGGACCCCTGACTGAGAGCACCTCTTATGGCTCCCCATTCTGGTTAGGGCTGTATGACCCTCTGCCCCCTCCTTACGTTTTGGGAAGATCTTCTGTCCAGCCTCTGACACTGCTGGAAAAAGTGTTTCCCACATTCTTGGACACATATGACTTATGACACAGGATCTAGGATAATGTAGGAGATTGAAGCTCTCCAAACAGCAACGTGTACACCAAAGTCCATCCGGTGGCTTCACAAACCCCAACTCCCTCTTAGGCAGCTTGTCTGGATTTACCACTTGTAGGCCTGCTCCTGATAAACTCCAGGAGACATCCCACATCTAGTGACCATGTGGTAGGAAAACATGAGTTCAAGCCTGGATCTTAATGATAGTGTAGACAACATGGGAAAACTCTTCTCACTGATCTCTGTAGACACCTACATCTGGTCTAGGTGTCTAGTCTCCTTCCAGTGGGTCCAAATTCAGGAGGGATCCCTCAGCATGCTCTTCAGTTACAGCTGAACTACTCAAACTGATTCTGTCTCAACTGAGGTAAAGTTTAGATGAAGCCAGTCCCTTCAGGCTTCCCTTAGAGGTAGGGGAGAGGAGCACAACACTTCAGAGGGTGATTTATCCCAACACTGACATTTCTTGTCCTGTCAGAAAGTATCCATTGCGATTTCAGGCAACTGAGTAAAATATAGTCTGTTTCCTAACTTGACTTTCGGAAATGTCACTTTACTGAGCTATTTTGGGAAATGGTATTCTTGTTTTTTCACTCAGATTAATTTTCCCATATTTTTTCTATTTTTTTTCATGTCATAGACTATTAAGCATCAGATCTGGTTACTGAGAATTGTTGGAACAGAGTTTTCTCCTAAGCAGCTGATTCTGTTGCATCAGGCCACTTCACAAGGCTGTTACTGTCTGCGGTAAACATTTTTATTTGAAATTCAATGGAACCTGAGTGTCTGTTGCTCTGTGTTCTGTCCTAAATGTGTAGAAACAAGACTCTGCCTTGTCAGAGTCTGCAAAACAGACTGCGCCTTTCACAACACTTTGCTCTCTAGAGGTAATGTATTTGTAACCAACTTGTGAGTAGCTGATATGATCATACACAAGGTTTGAAATACCTGATTTATAGAGAAAAATAATCAGTTTTGCAAAAACTTTGCTGAGAGACCTTAAAAATCCAATTCATCCACAAGCTTTACATTTAAGAATGGAAACTTGAAACAAATCTATTTCTTTAAAAGGTAAGTGGTGCTGCGAGTCTTCTCTTTCCACAGTTCTTACGCTAAGCTTCTTTTCATGTAAAAAATATCTTCTCCAACAAGTTACAATTCTGAAAATACTAACATCCAATTGTTCTTTTTCCAAATGAATAGATTCCGTACCCTACAAATAGTTTTTTTGCCTCTATACTCCTTTGTTTTCATGTTTTGCCAAGAATTTGATACCAATAAAGACAAAGCTGCTGTCACACTGCCAGTGTAATAGAATGTTTATTTCTGGTATGGGTTGCTTTGTTTCTCTAGCACTTGTTTTAACTAAAACAATACTAATTTGCTGAGCTCCCTTTTCCTTTGGTTTAGAGTTTCAGGTTGCTGTTCTGCTTTCCCCTCGTCTCCCACCATTTTGGGTCTCACCATAGGTGGCAAGGCTTTCATTTCTTAAAAACTTTCAACACAGTTTCTACATAATGAGCATCTGGTGGGGGTTTCCTTGGGCTTCCAGGCTGCAGGAACTTCTTAATTGTAGGCACATTGCTCATTTTGGTTTTAAACACCTAAAAAAATAAAAAACAGAACAAGAGAGAAATTCCGGCCACAAAAATGCAACTTACCCATCATGGGGAGGTAATTACTTCAGGACTGACATCTAGCTCCTGAATACAGCATGCTCAGTAATTAAATTACCTGCAACTGAGGAAACCCTGAGAGCACAGCAGGAACTTTCTCCTCCACTGCTAAAATGGCTTCCATTAGCTGAACATCTGCCCAGCTGAATTTGTTACCCACAAGAAAGTCTTGACCATGTTGTTTCAAAACCTGGAGAAGACAAGAAAATGTGGGCTGCAGATGAGAGTGGGGCATACAGGCATCCTTGGCAGCTAAGCCTCACAGCAGAGCAGCAGAGCTAAGCAGCAATTCTATCTGGAATTTCAGGGTGGACTTTTCAGCTGAGGCTGAGCCTAAATCACTTCATTATTGCTGGGAAAAAAATGAAGTTTTGTTCATTTCGTGTTCTGGTACACAGACTACAAACTTTGGTCACTCAGTAATAATGAATGATGATGGGAACCAGGAACAGAAGCAAAACTACATGCTTAAACAGACTAGTAACGGTCCAAGAAGTAGATATAGGGATAATGGAGGAAGCAACAAGGAATTCACAGAACTCCCATTTAGATAGATGTTTCATGCAAGGTGATGTCCAATGCTGCAATCAGGAAGCAAACTAGAAATGCAGAATTGCAACAACTAACTAAAGAAAATCCCTGCCTTTGGGAACAGGTTATTTTAGTGCTAAGGACTTGTGTGATGTTCAGCCTTTATTACTGTTTTCCAATAAAACTAGATAAATATTACAAAAGTGGGAAATATGGCCAGATGCATGAATCATATGGGTTGGGTTTGCTTTTTAATAAATCTGTGACTGTTGTTTTACCAAAGTACTCCTAATCTCTCTACCTGATTTGTGTGCAAGAGATTTTTGCATTCCTCCAGTGAAACTTTTCCAAATGAAACTATGGCAGAAAGATGGGCTCTAAACAAATACAAGTATAGAACTGCTCTTTCAAGAAAAACATTCACATGCGCTTGCTTTCACTTTAGTGAAAATTTTTTCTGTACAGCTGAGAACATATTGCTTTGCAGATATTCAAATACCACAGCATTGACAACACAAGAAAAGAAAGAGAAGATAATGTTCTGTATTACCCTTCTTTGAGACAGCCAAAAAAGATGAGGATTGGGAACTGACATTCACTACAAACACATTTTTATTTTGCAGAAACATTTTGGATAATTGCAAGTCAGACACATGGTGTGACTTACCTTTTCAAAGACTGGAAAGTACCTGTTAGTTGCCCTCTCCTTAATTGACTCAAGATTTTTCTCCTTTGCATCAGGTGGAGAGAAAGGAAACATCAAAATCATTTGCATCAGATCTGATATTCCCTCCACATACATGTCAATCCTGTTGGTCAGGGGAAGATGGTAGAAAAAAGCATAGAAGTTATTTCATCTGTTTTCCAATTAACTAAGGCAACTTACAGGAATTTTGTATCATCAACACAGTGCCAATTTTCACAGCCAAAACTAAGCACGAACAAAACATGAATGTTTTTCAAAAAGAATAAAAGCCTGTTTACTTTAGGAACATTTCAGAAGCAATGGTTAAATCTTATTGTTAGCCTTTTTGATGCCTTTATACTGGATTTACAGGATTGAATTTGGTTTGTATAATGTAGCTATCAAATAACAGACTGCTCCATTAGTGATAAGAGGTGTTACATACAGGGCTCTTTCCTTCAAGTCTTTCCCATGGAGATTGTATTTCCCTGCTATGTAGCTCATGATGGCCCTGGTCTGCACCATCTTCATCCCATCAATCTCGACCAGTGGCACTTGCTGGAAGAGCAGGAATCCATCTAGGGTGGAGAGGTGGAAGAAAGCCTGTTAGTTCCTCCTAGACTGCAAGCTGTTCCGGAGAGCAAGGCACTGAGCACATTTCTCTTGCAGTGTAGGAGACCACTGATGTCTGGCTCTAACTGTAAGACTCAAAGAACTCAACTAACATTGTGGGGAAGATCAAACAGCCTCCATCACACTCCTGTAGAGGGGTCAGCACAGCACAGCTGGGCCCTGGGCTTGACAGCCTTGCCAGAGCTTTACTGGGTGGTGGGAAGTTGGCCCTGCCTGTACCTCTGCACATCTGGAGCTTGCCTCATGCTGGCAGGAAAAGCCTGAACCAGCACTTCCTACCCAAGGAATAGGAGGAGAACAAAGATATGTGGTAAACCTGAACTTAAAAAAAAAATCCAATTCTTTTGAATACAGATCAATTTCCTGTCAGGGACATACATGAGTAGTATTGCAGCAAGGCCAAGCTGCTGGAATACAGGAAGGGGTGAGGCCACTTTAAACATCCTGAAGCTGCAGAGCCTGTGACAGCTGCTGGTGTTCGAATAAGTTTCCCACCATCACTCCAGGAGCAGAGTTTGAGTGTCCCCATAGATTTTACAGGCCTAGCCTCAGTGCCATTCTACAACAATTTAAGGCTATTTAGAAACATCTTTGTAGTCCCATTTTCTGCTGGTAGGAGCCATTGTCTGAGCTTTCAGTGAGGCAGCTCTGAGAGCCAAGCACACAGAGATTTAGCATTGCAAAGTCAGCCTATTACAGACCAGTTTTCTGCTGGACTAGTTCACTGTTTTTGGAGACGCTCTCTCATCCATTTGCACACTAAGGGCATCCAGAAATCAATCCTGCCCTGCTTATAATCACAGCAGAACTCCAAATCCAAATAGGCACCTGCCACTTGCATTGCTCAAAGTTAATGATTTTTGTTAATTGCTCAATTTATTTCTGTTTGGTGAATTCTTCTTTTAGATATGATTGTTCATTTTAACAGGTACATCTGCCTGCCTTTTTTGCCAGAGCTCATAAAATACAGTTGTTAAAATATCTTGCTAGGCTAGAATTAATATTCTTCACTCTTTCTGTATTATTATTTTACAGTTAAAATTCAAAGACTAGTTCTCTCTGCAGCAACAAATAGCTTGCATTTGCTTCTTGTAAACATTCACAGAAAGATAATGTGTGTTCTTGTCTTTCCAGAATACACCTCTGCAGCTTAAGGAAAAAACATTACTTGGTATCTATCTAGCAGAAACAACAGAATGGGAAGGCTAACAGATCTGTAAGGATATTTTTCAGCAGAAAGATGTGAAGTGAAAAATAAGACTTGTCTTTCTGGCCCTTGACAAAAAGCAATGCAGCAAATATGACTGAACTGAATACACCAATGGTTTATCTACAGAAAAGAGGAGTCCCTCTTAAAATCAGTAATGGACTGCCTCTCCTCCTTTGTTTTGCAGGGAGAACCACTTCACATAACCACAGCACAGAATACATATGCAGGATTAAAAGGATTTTACCTGTAATTCAAGGGATTGGATTGTGCTGTCCAAAGGTGGTTGGTGAAGCACACATTAAAAACCAATCACCTGCTATTTGTAACCAACCAGGAGAGCTCATTGATACCCAGGTACCACTTGGGCAACCTTTGGCTGCACAGATTGTGCCAGGTTAGTTATCCCTCAGGACAACAGGTACAGGTCTGCCCAGGCCAGAGCTATTTAACTCTCTGTCTCTGGGAGAGCTGTCTGTCTGCAGGCTGCCTGTTGGGAACAGCCCCTGGCCCAGGCATCATCCTAACACTGCTGGGGCATTGCCTGGAGGATCATCAGCTGCCACGGGCCAAAGTCGTGCCTGAGCAAGTCTAATGATGTGGTAGTGTCTAAACACAGGAAACTGTCAAAATCATATTGGTAGGGAGAGAAAAAAACTTTAAGGGAGAAGTGGTGGAGTTACTCCTGTTGAGTCTTGCCCTGCACAACTGGCAACATTCCAGAGGTTCCTTTATCAGGATGACTAATTTATCTATCTTTCTTCAACCCATTCTACTAAACTGCACCTTTTTTCTTTGTGTTCTCACCATCTTAAGCTCAATATACAGACATAGAACATTTGATCTTCTTTATAAAACTTCCCTATCCTTTTCACCACCATTTATTTCTTCTCTCTGGATATCAATATGCTCAGATACAATCCTGGTATAGTATCATTCTTTCTAGATAACCTATTCTTGTGAAGGATACACAGATTTGGGTTTTCAGTACCTCTGCTCTTACATTTAGAGCTATAATTTGTTTGTGTACACTGCACTGTCCTCCCACATTTTAAGAGTCCCAGTCAACCAGAACTGCAATTTAATTCTCATCTACTTAATACCACTTCTATCTTATTTTTATTCATTTTAGTTTTCCCTGACAGAATTTCTTTAAACAGAAAAGCTGTTTCTGAGCTCAGCCACAATGCAGGCAAGACCTCTTCCAAGGTCTTCTTGTATGGCCTGGCAAGCTCAGCCTGCTCCGAGGTTTCTCTCCCATGTCCTGGGCAGCAAGTGAACTGTGGGGCATGTGCACTCTCTTCTGCTCCTCACTGTCCCAACTCCTTCCCTACTCTGGCAGGAAGGTCTTCATTTTCCAGGGTGTCTGTAGAGGGGTTCACTGCTGCATTTCTTCTGACCAGATATCAAGGGCAGTGGCTAGGGGTCTGCACTGGTGTGTGGGAAGAACTGGTCTTGCTCCCAAGGTTGGCATAAAGCCTTTGTGGCATGCTGCTCTGACCATGCCAGCTTTTCCACAGGTCTTCCTGCTGGGTCCATGCTTTTTAACTGGGGAAGCTTCACATCTCAGGCTCAGGGAGTTCTGTTTGCCCTGGATAAAAAATGTGCCAGGTACCATGCTAACAATTCAACAGCATAGGTAAGTAAGTTGTATTCACAAGAAGTGTTTGCCTGTTTAATGTACTACAATAAACACAATCACAGAAGCCTTGGCTTTTAGCTGATAGCAGTTATTTGGCACTGGAAATAACAGGTTACTCAAAACTAGTATTGCACTATTCACGGTGTGCACCCAGAAGTTTCCACTGGTTTAAATAAACTATTTTCAAACCATAAATTTAGATAGCCCAGACAATTATTTTGAAGGACTAAGTGTCTGGTGTCAGGATTCTTACCTTTGATTAACTTGTCATACTGTTCTTTTGTTTCCAAATAAACTTCTTCAAACTGAAAAAGGAGTGAGAACAGTGTCACACTGCTGTATTTGAACAGTTTTCTTCTGTTATGCGACACCACATAACCATGCCCAGAATTACTGAGTCAAGTGAAAGGCAATGGGCCAGATCTTCAACTGCACTGGTTAGGTGCAGATGTCCCAATGATCTCCCACATACTCTGATAGCCCATGGGGAGCAGAAGGAGGACCTGGACACTTCTGCATTAGGGCACTGATTCAGAAATAACCCAAGACAAAGTGGCAACAGAGTGCAGGCATCTGCAGAAGCAAGACAGGTTGGAGCCAGTGCCAGAGAAGCACAAGGTGCACCAAATATTTCTAACCCCACCCCAGCTTACACACACTGTAACTGCAGGCTTAGGAAGACTGAGTTAAGGTGGCTTATCACAGCTAGATAAATTACAATTAATAAAGGCCCTTTAAACAAGTCCCCATTTTGTCCCCTTATGATTACTCACTTCAGGAGATTGCTACTGCTTCTAATAAACTCTGAATGCCACTGAGTTTGCATCCCAAGGATCAACCACAGAACAAGGTACTTACAAACATGCAGTGCCACTGGAAAAATTAATTTAGCCACCCTCATGCAGCTTTTATCCACCATATGCATGTTAACTTGTCCCTCATTGAGGGAAGTTGAGAAAACCAGCCTGCTGGAAATGTCAACCAACCTCCACTCCGGCTGCTGCCAACAGCCATCGTATGGACTCCATCCGGCCCCTTCCGTTCAAGTAGGTAAGCCTGGGCTTCCCTGACATGTTCTTGAGCTCCTGGTTCCCTGAAAGATATTAAGCAGAAAACAGTATCTCATAAAACTGCTGTGAACACCATTATTTTGAGGGGAAATAGCACCTTTTATTCTCACTACGCCTGCTGAAAATTTAAATTTCATTTTGTTCAAAATATAAAATGTGAGACAGACCAGTGACACCACACAGCCAGTGCTAAGAAAGGAAAGATGTGTGAATCTGTAAAGCCTTCCCCAGTGCTGCCAGGGAGGTTTCTTATGACTGTAAGCAAACACAGACATGTTTAAACAAGTGGTATGAGTCCCTAGCTACAGGGGGAACACTGCTGCCTATGAAGACAATTATACAAAGCCACTGAAAATCCTGCCACATCTTCAGGGAAATTACTCACTTACCCTCATTGCCATCATCATTGAAAAGATGAAAAGAAGGGAAGGAAAACATGTTTTACCAGTAGGCTGAAATTTGTCTTGCTTTGTTTGCCATATGTACATTTTGCAGCTTCATATGCAGTCCATTCTTTCCTCAAATAGGGGTGAATGAATTGCTGATGTTCCCTTTATTCCATGAAACAGGATGAACTTCCTTGGCCATCCCGCAAGGCTACAATCCATTTCCTTGCTGCTTATGGCAGCCTTGAGGTGTCCCTCAAAGCCAGATGTGGAAGAAGCTAGGTGCATTGGCTTCACGTGCCTTCAGAAGTATCCCGTGGGGCACGGGGGCCCTGCGTGTCCAGGGGCCCGGCACCTCGAGGCTGTCACTGCACCTCTCCAGGGTGTGCAGCAGAGACACCACCTTTGTACCGAGCTGCTTCACACACAGGGACAGCCAGCTGTACTGGCAGTGCTCACATGTGAGGATCAGCATTTCTACATCCAGGCCTTAACTCCTCTGCTTCATGCCCTAATTACTAAAAGAACATGAATAGCATTCCCCTTCACAAAGATGTTTGTATCATACACTGACGATCAGAAGGAAAAAAAACCCTTCAAAACAGATCTCCCAATCATATCCTAGTGGCTCAGAGTGCTTCACTTTAAAAAAATTCTAGATAACTCCAGTTTTCCCAGAGTTAAAGCCAAAGCTGCAACATCACATCTGTCACGCCTTGCATCCACTTTCTTATTTGAATCAGGCTCAGTACACTCTAGTGGTATGTTTTCTTCAAGTCACAGGGTTTTGTAGGTGTACTTAAAATAAAGTACATTTCAAACATATTTTCCCAAAACTTGACTTTAAAAAACAAGATAGAGTTCTCTCTTGAGCAATTCCAGTAAGAACTGAGTCATGTTACTACAATAAATAGGGATATTTGGTGTGATTTAGTAAATATAATCCAAACACACATTAAGGAAAAAAGTATGTTCAGTTTTAAAGTGTGAATAGCTATTCCTAGTTACAATGTTTGGCTCTAGGGACAGTGTTTTATTAGTTTCTGCACCTTGTGTGACTACTTTTCACTATAGGGCAGCTTATCAACATAGTTCACAACTACTAGCTAGTGCCTCTTTCATTATCATACTTTTCAGCTTCATTGCATCTGTATCACTTAAACACACATTGCCCCAACTTGTAATGCACAGAAACTTACAGTAAATAGGACTTTTCCTTTAACTGAAAAAGCCAATGACTGAAATATCAAGTATAAGAACTTCAGTCTTCCTGCAAACATTATCTTTTGTTTGCAAAAGAGCAGAAGGATTAAGAAGCCTCATGTATCATTTTATCATTTCACATGACCAAGAGATTCTATCTGGCATTAAATTAGGTGAGAAGAGTAATAACAAACAGAATTGAAATTTTCCATAAGGGCTTGTTTAAATTAAAAATAACTCTGTCAGCTCTGAGTGGATTTTAGTTACCTTAAGCTGCCAAAAAAAAAAAAAAAAAAAAAAAAAAAAAAAAAAAAAAAACCAAAAAAACAAAAAAAAAAAAAAAAAAAAAAAAAAAAAAACAAAAAAACCAACAAAAAANACAAACCAAAAAATAACCACAAAAAGCCCTCTTGAGTTTTGGTTAAAAGTCACCTCAATCTTTAGATCTGCTGAATGTATCTCCACTGACTATACAGGGACCTGACACCTGTAGCTCACATCTGGATCTGAGTCTTGTCCAGTGTGCTCAGTTTAGTTGCTCATTCCCCTGTGAGTGCTGACCCCTAAGATTCCCTAAAGATCAGAAGATACAATCCTTGACTATCTAAAAACTTGGCAACTTCTATCTTAGAAAAAAAAGCAAACCTATTCATCCAGACTCACAACACCTTTTTTCATTTATTTTGGGAAAGATACAGCCTATAGAGCCAAGGCCTTAGGATTTCACTCAGACCTCCACTATTCATCCAGTTTCACTAAGAGACTTTCAGGATGTACTGTTTAAAAAAGTTGATCCACTTTTGACAGAATATGTTGATGCTTTATTAGTAGTTAAATAATCTTGTATAGCTGTCACCCATTCCTTACTGCTTTCCTTAATTAAAAATGTTCTATTGGGCCTTTTTATGTAAGTTACAATTTGCGTAAGAGAAGTATAGAATACTGTGTTACATCCTTCAGCAAGATGAGTGGCTATTATCTGAAAATTATTTTAAAATAATTCAAAATCTTCCAAGACCAGGTACTAAAAACAAACTCTTTTCAGGTGCTGTAGGATTCTGCCACTGCCAGACAGCTCTTTCAAGGAAATAGAAAAACACTTGATACTGATAACCTAAGGTGATAAAGAATCCATTCACTGGGCAACACACACGGTAGACATTCAAGATTTTGAAGGTAGCTGCATTTGTCCTGGGACTGGCAGACTGTGGTAAATCATTTACCTCGTTTGCACAAGAAGGGCAAGGAACAGCCTCTGGGATAGTAACTGATATGCCAAATCCCACACACTCCTCCTTCCACCTAGGGAAGGAATGACATATCATGGCTGTGTAGTAACCACCCCTAAAGCCTAAGGGGCTCAAACAGATTTAACAGATGTGCTGTTTCTAAATACCAATATGGAATTGTTACTTGTGGGTGGTCATATTATCTGAGCAGCAATTGGAATGCATGTTATTGACTAACTACTGTGAATGAAGCAGTGGAAGCTTCACAACTCAGTCCAAATGTGAGCACACAAGCAGCTGAATTAATTGCATTAACAAAGGTCTATTGGCTGTTCAAAGAAGGGACTGTAAATATTTATACTGATTCTCAATATACATTTGGAGTATGCCATGCCACTGGGCAGCTATGGAAGCTGTGTGGATTTAGGACTTCTAATGGAAGTAAAACATCAAATGCTTCATGAATTACTGAACTGTTAAAGTTATACAATTGCCAGAGAAATGTGCTATCATTCATCAGCCAGATCATATAGCAGAAGGACAAAAAAGGAGATAGAAAATGGTCTAACATATATAGCACAACAGCAGCACAAACCACCAGGCTTACAAGTAGACCATGGTCTGAGCTGGTGTTGCTTGCTCCTGAAAAGCTGTCTGACTGCTCCTGCTGAAGAAAATTGACTCTTGCAAAAGGTACAAACAGCCAAATGTCCAGGGACTGTTGAGACCAGATATGGAAAACCTTCTAATTTTAATTAAGTAATATTTGATTTCTGTAACCAAAATACATCACTACTTAAGGAATTTGGAGACTACTGCACTAATCCAGACACTGCTTAAGAACTGGTTCATGTCATGAATTTATACTGCAGCAAAATAAATAATCGCATCTTGGATACACTGTCCTGATATCTAGCAAAAGCCTCAACACAAAATTTGACTATATGAATTTTTTAATTGTTTTTGTCTAAAATCCATGTTTCTATCCTATTTCCTCCTGCCTTGTGAGCCCTAGTAACATGCCTGTCTAGAATTTCTCTGAGCACGCATCTCGGCGATGCGGGAACAATTTAAGGGATCATCTCTTGCAGAAACAGGAGCACTGAGCATGAAGTGCTGTTCTGTTCAGCCCTGGAGCTGGGATCAGAGTGCAGCATATCCCGCGGGCCAGCTTCCCTGCTCAAACCTAGAAGAAACAACACAGTGCTCGAGGCTTGCACTTTGTCCCATTGGTTGTTTCATGGCTGCCTTGGTCAGCTCTGGACTGCACCACAGAATTAATTTCCTGGTTAAAACACATCTTTCTCTGGCATTTTCTCTCCTGCAGCTTCCAGCTGGTGAATAACATTTTTAGTCTACCTGGCACACAGAATGACTAAGGAGAGCAGACAATTTACATTACAGCAGCAGATGCCCTAAAAAACTTAGTTGTTTTGCTTAAAAATAGTCATGAGAACAGTTTAAGAAAAAGGAATTTATAAGTTCTTACCTTCCGACCTTAACTCAGGCTCCACCCAGCACAGGAAGGTTCCCCAGGGCTGTTTAAACTCTGCAGCTTGGGGGAGTATCCAGCCATACCCAATTAGAGAAAAAACCTCCAAAGGCCCTTAAACTGACACTATCCAGTTTAAAGACGTATGGTTCTGAAAACTGGCACCCAAGCAGAGACAGTCTTTGTTTGCTGATTTGACTGTACCACAACACTAACCTCACAGTTTCTGTGGTACCCATCTATTTAAACTGCTGTCTTGGAATTTTGGGGGCATTTTACCCAAATACAAGAGCAAGACACTGAGAAAATTACAGGCAAATTTAAGGCAATAGTAATCATTTAAAGAAAACCCACTGAAGTTTCTAGGATTATTTAATTATTGGGCAGGTTTTTATTTTTGCTGCTGTATGGCATAGAGAACTTATTCAAAGTATGAGATAACAGGTCTCAATTACTTTGAAATAAAGTATCAAGCTTAATTCATATATAAACTGGATGAACGGTTTATGTCACAACCCACCCTATGTCTCAAGGCAATAAAGTTTTGAAAATTAATGTACATGCCTAATATTCAGAGATGAAATAAACTATGATTTTCTTACCCATGAGAAGTAACTCTTTCATCTTTTTTTATCTGTATTTAAGCTAAGAATCCCAAAACTGAAAGTGTATGTGAACAGACACAAGGATGGCATAACAAATGGAAAATGGGATTTGGGTGCGAAGTTCTTTCCTCTAGCACAGACCCTACATGTGGTGCTGGGCAGTGCTTTACACCCCGGCAGCAGACATTAGTACAACTGATCTGAAGATCTATTCACAGAACCCACACTGTTATCAAAATTGTACTTGTCTGTCTAAAGCCATGGCTGTACTAACACAGCACCTCACTATGGGGAATCTCAGGACAAAAGTCTCCAGGTAATGTTTTCCTCTCAGCTGGAGTTTTGTAATGGCTTCTCTGCCACAGTAATGGCAACTCTGCCACAGTTCCCGTACCCCAGGGGTTCAGCCCTGGCTAGCAGTGATCCCCGGGGGGAAACTGCGGCAAGGACAAAGATAAAAGACAAAGGCACCCTTAATCTTCCAGGAATACAGATCCACAGTTTATTGCTGAACCTCCTCCATGCAGTTGGGATGATTAAGAGACGGAATCCCCATTCCAGGGGTCCTTTATGCCCTCTGAGCAGGAGAGGGGAGGGGTCTTCCAGCCAATTGGGGCTCACCTGGGGCAGGTGAGGCTTAGGAGGTGTCGAATAACGGGGGATATAGGGGATTCTGGGAAGGTACAGCAGATACTTTGTGTGAACAGAAAAACACCCAGTGCAATACGAACTAAAACTACTTAGTGCAATACAACACTTCTCTGCTTGGCAGTTGCTGGCAGTTTCTTCTAGAGGATGCATTTCCCTTAGAGGCTTTCTGCAAATTTGTAATTTATGTGCTTCAGAGGTTGATGCTGTAAGCAAAACCTAACTGTATGGTGCTTCTTTACAGTTTGCCTAATTCTAACTCTCTCTTAAATTCATCATATACTGAGTAAAGCATAACAGTAAATGCACACGTCTGTATTTTTTCTGTCAAACCCAGTTACTACCAGGCTACCCTACAGAAAATTCCTAAATATGGGTCAGAAGTCCAGCAGAAGCCTATAACAGTCCCCAGCTGGTAGAATAGGTACCCTATTTTGGAAGATCTGGACGTTGTGTAAATGTATGCTGTACCAAGCATGGGCATGGTGATCTCCATGTAATGCAGATGTGACTCCAGTAGGAATGCAGCACACCACACAGACAGCTGAGTAGGAAAGGAGCATTTGTTCATACCTATCCATGATGGCAGTATTGAATCAAGATTAATCTATTCCTGTTTTTGAGGTCTTTGATATCAGAAGGTACCTGAGTGCAAGAGCTGGTTCAGGAACAGAGACCACAGAAGAGTGTGCATGTAGCTGTAATCTCTTTGTCCTCTCTGCAGTCTCAAATGCTGCCAAGGACAGCAGTAGGCTTGGTGGAAAAGAAGGATGGGAGGTCCCTAATTTAAGGGTCAGGGATGACTGACAGGTCAAGCAAAGAATTCTGATGCTTTTTGGATTTGCTAAATATGGCCACATTCAGATTTGACTGTTGCTCCCCTTTTACCCATTTCTGTTTGACAGAAAGCTTTTCTACCTTGTTCTCTTTTTATTTTGCTTCCAGCACAGCCTTCCATAATGTAATTACAAAGCTCCTTTGGAATCTGAAGGTAATCATATCGAGGAGGTTGCTGTTATCTATAACTTGGTGTTGTGTAAATTTGTAGAGCAGAAAAGTTTCTTTTACACATGATTTGTTAAGCCACACCCATGAGTATTCAGGCAGCGGGCATGGAGCCCAGGTGCCGCTGAAATGATCTGGGGTTGGGCAAAGGCAGATTTTAACTAGTGAGTGTACCATGCCCTGGCATGTCACCTTCCCACTGTGCTCTGCAGACACACTTCCTTGCGCTGTAGATGAGGCAAGTTCAAAGTCTTCTCAAAATGTACCTACCCACAATCCTGAAAAACCACCAAGCAGCTGGCTTGGGGAATGCCTGCTGCAGCATCCTCTCAGACGTGAGCACAGGGTACATCACTAAATGCCACCAAAGAATTAAACACAGAGGGATAGGAGGATTCTCCCCATGCTGCTTATTGCACTCCTAAACTGAAGCACAACACCACTGTGATAAAAGTAATTTGAGTCCACATAAATAGTTTGAACAAGTCATGCATCAGTTAAGCCTTGCTGCAAACCTTCAGTGACTGCTCTGGTTCTGTGCAGGAAGCTTTACTGACTGCACAAAGCAAGGTTAAGCAAGCCTGTAGTAACCCTCACACATATTTCCCTGAGCTCTCTGGCTCTCAGCTGGACCACTGGCACAGGAAAGTCTGAAAACAATAACCCAAATTCTGACTTCGAGCCACTGTAGTGCTGTGAGGAGAGTTTAAATGGAGAGCTGGTTTTAAGTACATTGTTACTTGGATTGTTTAGTCTTTATTGATCTAATTATCTCAGCTTGGTCAAAGGGCTGATTTATCAAGGGACGAGATAGGCAAGATCAAGGTTTCAAAGATAAATTAAACACCTTTAGCAGTACAAATTTCATTGTAAAACATTTAACTTAAATAGCTCATGTATGGTAATTACTTTGTATTTTGATAGAAACTTGTATTAGTCTTTTGTTTTCTCTCTTTGGTATCTGTTGTGTTCTGGGAGTTTTTCTAGGCCTGTCACTTTATGTGCATTATTACAACTAAAACTGCTAATAACCTAAACTTAGGTTTAAAGAATATTTTTATTTTCTACCCCTATTCTATTCTACTAAGAATAGGGGTGGGAAAATCTTTAATCAAGCAAAGAAAAGCCTGTGAAATCAGCTTCATCAGATGGTGGCTCAGGGCTGATGATGAGGGAGGAGGCAATTTCCTAAGAGCAGATGGTCCAACTTCAGAGAAAAGCAGATGCAAGTGAGATGGTACAAGCCTAGGAGGCAAGGTATAAAACCATACAGTGATCAATACTGGAATCACCTGCCTTTCACAGTTTAATCTTTCTGCACTGGAGAGCTGCTTAGCCCCTAAATGTTCAATATGTTTCAGGATTTCACTGTGCTCATTATATCCTTCATACTACTTTCATCTGTTTAAATTCCTGGCCTCAATGACATCCTCCAGCAATGAGATCCACTGTCTTAGTGTGAAAATGTTGCTTTGATTTGCTTGTGTTGCTTTTATTTAATTGTGTTATTCACTTCAATTATAAGATAGGGAAGATGAACTCCCTTCTCTGTCTGTCGTACTGAAATCACACGCTTAAAAAATAATTTATCTAATAATTTTTGTAACTAATTGATTTGTAATTCACTTCTCACATGCATTTCTCAGCTCTGCTTTTTCCTTTTGTATTCTTAGTATTTTACTCTGTTGGTTGTATTTCCTGATTCTCTCTTGATTACACCTGCATTCTGTAAGAGTGCAAGAAACCGCCAAGTATTCTGTCTTCCTCAAAACTCGAAATGAGTATGTGTGTATAACTATTTGATTAATTTTTCCACAGAAAAGGATACTTGGAGGGAATGGAGGGCGCTTTCTCTTCTACCATCAGGACAACTTCAATCAGTTGCTGGATTTCCATCTACAAATTTTGACAGATCGTAACCAGCTTGATTCAAGAGGAAAAATGTTTTCAGGAATTAAAAACCTAATTACTTTTTTGAGTTTTGCTCCAGAACAGAGGTGATGAAGTTATTAACAATCTAAACCTTCATTTCAGGTTTATTTCTGCATCCTTAGTCAGTTCTGTAGGTTGCACATGTACAACAGTTGTTACATTTCCATAAAAACCACAAAGAAAAAATATAAGAAGCTGGCGCTATGGTACAAGATACATAAAAAGAGAAGGGAAAGATAAGTGCCTTGGGTCAGATACAAACCTTCAGGTGCTTTTGTTCTCTTGTTCTCAAGGGGAAGTTCTCAAAGCAAGTTTGATAATGGAATCTGGTTCATCTTGCCCAGCTAGTTAGCAGCACTATAGACCTCAGTGCTAAGTTCACAAAGGCAACAGCTCCCTTACACATACATAGGCCTCTTTTCACCAGCCTGGATGGATGTACACAGAGACCTGAACTGTCCTTACCATAGCATGAATATTGAAAGATGGCTTTGGTGTGCTTGAGAACCATGCTGAAACTGCCTGTGGTTGTTATACACAAGGTAATGAAGTTGCAGTAATAGAATACAGGACGTACACTCATGCTAGAAAAGTGTTGATGGGGATATGTTTCACTGCCTAAAATGGCAATTCCTAATCTTTTAAATTGGAATGAGCAGAAAAGACACAAAAATCTTTGGGGATCAAACCTATACAGTTCAGTTGTTTGTTTTGAAGAGGCATCCCTCTTGCTCCAAGTAGAGCCAGGACGCTATCCAAATAGTGAAGTCTTACTTGGTGTCTTGTAGGGTAAAAATTATTTTCTTGTAGGGTAAAAATGATCCCCCAGATTCTGGAGATACACGTTCTCTAGCCTCAGCCCTACACTACCTTCATTTTAGCACCTGCCACTATTAGCAAGAAAGCACCATGGCACTAGAAAAATACTGTGCCTGTTTAATTCAGACACACACACTCCTGTTACATCTCTGTTTTGTTGTGTGGCATACTTTGGGAAAATGTAGAACAAGAAGATGCTCTGAAAAGTATGAGTTACACTGCTCATTTCAAAGCTGTCTCTGTGCAACTTGTTCTGAAACTCCTCAGAAAAACTGTTCAAATCGGGTTTTCAAAGGAATCCAGAAGAGTTGTCTCCCAGATCACCCCTTGACTAACATTCTGCAGCAAAACTGTCTGCTGAATAAATAAGACTTTAATTCTTGTCTGCAAGAATTAAGTAAGATCACTACATCCTTGAGGTGAGTAGAAGGGCATTCTCTGCTTAAAAATGTGTATCCAAGTAGGCTGGCAGGGCTGGGGTCATATGTATTAAACTTTAGCATCTGAGGCTGAATGATGAGGTGAAGATCCCTTTCTCTTGCCAGAAAGGCAACATTCCATTCCATTCCATTCCATTCCATTCCATTCCATTCCATTCCATTCCATTCCATTCCATTCTCTCTTGGATGACATTTCCAGATGTGAGATTAAATGGTACTGCTGCAGTGTTGAAATTGGTGTGAAATGAAAAGTAGTGCTTCCAGGGTAAGCAACACAAATGTGAAGCGTAACTAGAAAATTGTCCCCAGTTCTACATTAGAATTAAGTGATGTCTACAGCTAGGTAGCTCTTGGGTCAATGTCAGAGTCAGACATACAATGATGCTGTTTGAAAATTTCCACCAAGGTCACATTAGCATTTTCAGTGGCAAGCTGGGAGCTGGCATATGGCTGATTATCCACCGTGTTCTTCAGTTCCTCCTCTGAGCTCCTGCTTCTCATGTCAGTGAGAATTTAGGCAAAGTGCATTTAACTAGACTAAATGCCTCTGGTTTATTAATTCCTATGTATGGAATACTTGTTCAGGTCACTGAGTTTCAACTTTCCTACCTATTGTCACTTCGTTTTATTTACTATGAAATGTACTAATTTTTCTTTTAGCCCTTTGATAAAAATGTGAAATAGTGAAGTGCCAAGGATCTGGTTTCTCTTTTCATCTACCTAATATGTAGCTGCAAAGGGGCAGGACCAGGCTCTCTTCAGAGGACTATAGTGAAAGTAGAAGACACAACAGGCACAGCTTGCAGCACGAGAATTTCCAACAGACATCAGCACTGAAACAAAGCCTGGAAGGAGCTGCTGGAATGTGTGTATACATCATTTTCTCTGCACTCCAAGGTGGCTTGCAGACATACTTCCAGTCAGGCGCTCAGAGGTTAATCATGCTTTACAGATAAATTGCATTCTGGTATTATTTGTTGCTACTGACTCCGACAGTATCCACATGTTAAAAATTAGCATCTGGTGCTAAGTTTCAAATTGCTGCCAGGATCTGTCCTTCAGGTCCTTCCCACGGCGGGTTTAATGTAATTTTCGGGCTCCATGGCCGAGGATGGCTCCGGAATGCATCGCCTCCCTCCAGCCAGCTCCCACCGCAGGCACCTGCGGAAAGCGCACGGCCCCACATGGGGGCAGGAAAAGCAACGTCAGGCTAAGTCCATGCCCAGAGCTTCCTAGCTGCTGAAAGGGAGCCGGGGGACACGCCGAGGAATTGCCTACGACTCAAATTTTTGCCCAGCAGCAAATAAAATAGCCTTTCCTAGGCGCAAGATTGGGTTCCGAGTGCAGCAGCCTCCTGAGAACCCCCCTGCACCAGCATTGTCCAGGAGCCCTCGTGTCCAGGTCCTACACGCCTCCGGAACGCGAACTTTCCCCTCTTGGACCTCCAAGGTGTGGCCAGCACCAGCAGGTCGCAGTGATCCCCGCGATCCGCTTGGAAACCCTCTGCGGGATCAGCTTATGAAACCCGGCACGACTGTACGGGGCATTGCCTCCAGCGAGGGCTGCGGCGGCTCCGTGAGGGGAGGCCGGGGCTGCCCCAACCGGACGCAGCCGGTCCCAGCCGGACACAGCCGGTTCGAGCCCGACACAGCTGGTTCCAGCCGGATCCAACCACCACGGCAGGGCGCGGCTGAGCCCCGGCCGGGGCGGCGCTCGGGACGGTGTTTGTTTAACAAGGGACAAAGACCGTACGGCAGAGTGCCGGGGAGCGCAGTGGAGAAAGAGCGTTGCCAACACAAGAGAAAGGGGGAGAAAGCAGAAGAGCCGGGAACGCAGGAGGGAGGTTCAGTCTGGGAAGAACAGGAGTGGGAGGAAGGTGGTTAAGTTTTTGTTTTTCTTTCTCACCAACTGTATTAATTTTCTCAAAATCAAGTCTATTTAGCCTATGGTGGCAATTAGCAAATGATACTAAGCATAGGAATATCTGTCAAGTGTCGGCTAGACGCCGTGTTAGGAATCCTAACCTTGAATTTGGCATCTTGCTTGCTTGTTTGTTTGTTAGTGTTGCTATAGTCAGGTGTGAGTAAGTGCCACAAGAACCACGCAGACTTGAAAAATTCCTATGAATAGCTGACACTTCTTTTGCACATTCAGACGTGCTTAACGAAGTAGTGGAGTTCCACTGGAATTAACTACAATCTAGCAAAACATCAGCAAGCACAATGCAAGCACAAGTAAAGATCCCATACAGTCAACAGAAACCATAACTTGTACTAAAGCAAATATCCTGTACTTGCTAGTAAATCAGTGAGAATTATCCCAGTGTTTTCAATGGAAATNCAACACAAATGTGAAGCGTAACTAGAAAATTGTCCCCAGTTCTACATTAGAATTAAGTGATGCCTACAGCTAGGTAGCTCTTGGGTCAATGTCAGAGTCAGACATACAATGATGCTGTTTGAAAATTTCCACCAAGGTCACATTAGCATTTTCAGTGGCAAGCTGGGAGCTGGCATATGGCTGATTATCCACCGTGTTCTTCAGTTCCTCCTCTGAGCTCCTGCTTCTCATGTCAGTGAGAATTTAGGCAAAGTGCATTTAACTAGATTAAATGCCTCTGGTTTATTAATTCCTTTGTATGGAATACTTGTTCAGGTCACTGAGTTTCAACTTTCCTACCTATTGTCACTTCGTTTTATTTACTATGAAATGTACTAATTTTTCTTTTAGCCCTTTGATAAAAATGTGAAATAGTGAAGTGCCAAGGATCTGGTTTCTCTCTTCATCTACCTAATATGTAGCTGCAAAGGGGCAGGACCAGGCTCTCTTCAGAGGACTATAGTGAAAGTAGAAGACACAACAGGCACAGCTTGCAGCACGAGAATTTCCAACAGACATCAGCGCTGAAACAAAGCCTGGAAGGAGCTGCTGGAATGTGTGTATACATCCTTTTCTCTGCCCTGCACTCCAAGGTGGCTTGCAGACATACTTCCAGTCAGGCGCTCAGAGGTTAATCATGCTTTACAGATAAATTGCATTCTGGTATTATTTGTTGCTACTGACTCCGACAGTATCCACATGTTAAAAATTAGCATCTGGTGCTAAGTTTCAAATTGCTGCCAGGATCTGTCCTTCAGGTCCTTCCCACGGCGGGTTTAATGTAATTTTCGGGCTCCATGGCCGAGGACGGCTCCGGGATGCATCGCCTCCCTCCAGCCAGCTCCCACCGCAGGCACCTGCGGAAAGCGCACGGCCCCACATGGGGGCAGGAAAAGCAACGTCAGGCTAAGTCCATGCCCAGAGCTTCCTAGCTG
The DNA here is from genome assembly GCA_013389925.1 of Aegithalos caudatus. Classification (NCBI taxonomy): domain Eukaryota; kingdom Metazoa; phylum Chordata; class Aves; order Passeriformes; family Aegithalidae; genus Aegithalos; species Aegithalos caudatus. The sequence continues at coordinate 21,664 of WEIU01017768.1, forward strand.
CTGAAAGGGAGCCGGGGGACACGCCGAGGAATTGCCTACGACTCAAATTTTTGCCCAGCAGCAAATAAAATAGCCTTTCCTAGGCGCAAGATTGGGTTCCGAGTGCAGCAGCCTCCTGAGAACCCCCCTGCACCAGCATTGTCCAGGAGCCCTCGTGTCCAGGTCCTACANCAGGCCCTCCCCGCCTCCGGAACGCGAACTTGCCCCTCTTAGACATCCAAGGTGTGGCCGCAGGTCGCAGTGATCCCCGCGATCCGCTTGGAAACCCTCTGCGGGATCAGCTTATGAAACCCGGCACGGCTGTACAGGGCATTGCCTCCAGCGAGGGCTGCGGCGGCTCCGTGAGGGGAGGCCGGGGCTGCCCCAACCGGACGCAGCCGGTCCCAGCCGGACACAGCCGGTTCGAGCCCGACACAGCCGGTTCCAGTCGGACGCAGCCGGTTCCAGCCGGATCCAACCACCACGGCAGGGCGCGGCTGAGCCCCGGCCGGGGCGGCGCTCGGGACGGTGTTTGTTTAACAAGGGGCAAACACAGTACCGCAGAGTGCCGGGGATCGCAGTGGCGAAAGCGCGTTGCCAACACAAGAGAAAGGGGGAGAAAGCAGAAGAGCCGGGAATGCAGGAGGGAGGTTCAGTCTGGGAAGAACAGGAGTGGGAGGAAGGTGGTTAAGTTTTTGTTTTTCTTTCTCACCAACTGTATTAATTTTCTCAAAATCAAGTCTATTTAGCCTATGGTGGCAATTAGCAAATGATACTAAGCATAGGAATATCTGTCAAGTGTCGGCTAGACGCCGTGTTAGGAATCCTAACCTTGAATTTGGCATCTTGCTTGCTTGTTTGTTTGTTAGTGTTGCTATAGTCAGGTGTGAGTAAGTGCCACAAGAACCACGCAGACTTGAAAAATTCCTATGAATAGCTGACACTTCTTTTGCACATTCAGACGTGCTTAACGAAGTAGTGGAGTTCCACTGGAATTAACTACAATCTAGCAAAACATCAGCAAGCACAATGCAAGCACAAGTAAAGATCCCATACAGTCAACAGAAACCATAACTTGTACTAAAGCAAATATCCTGTACTTGCTAGTAAATCAGTGAGAATTATCCCAGTGTTTTCAATGGAAATTAACTTGCCATTCCATCGACAGAGTGTTTGAAACCAAAAAAATGGTTGTATAGGATCACAGTCCTTACTTCCACTAAGCATAATTTACTTGGCTAACAGAATGATGCTCAGGCTGATTTGTAGATAAATAGATCTTAGCAGAGCAAGAGTTGAAGGAAACCCCTAGTCCTTCATGGAGAACACATCAAAACTGCCTAAGTGCTTTGTGACATGTAAGAGTGAAACAAATCCTGAGCTTATTATGCGTTAACCAATTTTTAGCCAGGAATTATTGGGCTGGTAACATTGAGAGACAAAGGAGAAACAGCAACAAACACCTGTATATTTTATTTGTTTACCACTGTCTTGAAGGCTAATAACAGAACCGAAGAGCTCTTATGTATTGTAAAAGCATTACTGAAGTCAGCTAACACCCTAAATAATTACTGCTAGAGTGCTTACCAGAACTCAGGGTTGCTCAGTAAAAAAAGATACTCTGTAAAAGATTTGATTAAAGCTGATTGCATCCCTAGTTTGCCCAGAATATGGAAAATCACAATAATAGTCTGTAAATCTGCTGCTCTTTACAGGCTAGAAAGTAGACTGGCAAACCTGCATGGGAATATCAAAATAAGGTTATCAGACACAGTTAAGCCAGAGCACTGTGTCACACCATTGTAGCCCTGCCACCACAGCATAAGCAAACATGGCTGTATATTTTGTATGAAGTTCACATGATGTATAAACACGCTTAGGTGTTTTCATTTCAAAACAAACCAAGAAGGTAAGTAAAAAATAATGAAACACAATGAAGTTCTTATAAACAATTTACTGAAATAGCAGGAAATGAACCATCATTTGGGCCAGATCTGGAGCCTTACAGGGTACGTCTGCATTAGTCGTCTGAACAGGAGGGTGTTCTAAAAATTATTTTCTTAACTGTGCTTTGCTCCCATCACAGTATGATCTTGGAGTGTACAAACTAGATCTTTTTCTGAATGAAATTAAACTGAAAAATGTGCTCCAAGAGTGCACCAAATGCTGTTTAAGTGTCATTCAGCCCACACAATCACTCTTGAGCTATGCTGGTTAACCCTGTCCTAAACACATACAGTGTTCATGACAAGACTTCAGTGCCAACTGTTCTTCTGCTCACATTCATTGCTGCTGAACCACTCTATTTACTAACAGGAATAACCATCAGCTATTAGGCTTATCACCAACAAGTACTGACAGAGGCACCTCCTACATTGGCTGCATCTTTGTGAAACTCTTGAACAGCATTACACCACAACTTTCCTCATGTTGTGGAGTTCACTTAGCAAAAAAATTATAATCAACAACTACAGCATTTTCCAAACTTTTCTATTAGGCTAATCACAGATTAATCCAAGGACTGAATTGTAATTGCAATTGACATTACATTAGCTCATAAATTACTGTAGCTCAATACAAACTTTGTATACCTGGCAATGAGGGGGAAGTGTTTGTAGCACTGAGAACTTCAATCATGCTGAAGCTGGGGAGTCTGACAAGCTCACAAGTGGGCAACTTGTTCATCAAATATCAGATGAGTGTACTTATCACATCCCAGTGTCAAGTAGCATCTTATTTCTCAACCCACAGCTAACACAGGAATAAATCAGGGCCATTAGAGATTGAGCACAAGTCTTTTCTTGTAAGCTATGTCATTAATATAATTATAAATAACAAGTATGAAACACCAAGGTAACATCCTGCAGAGCAGCTTTTCAAAACCTAAGTGCCATTTGCTGAAGTGATTAAACCCATTTTAAATTCCTATGTCTAGTTGTATGTGGAAACCATGAAGTTAAAAAAGCAAAGAGGAAAAGAAACATTTTGAGTTTGGTTGGTGGTAGATAGGAGCTATATCAGGTTTGTGTGATGGTTTACTACCTCTCCTTCACATCTCCATTCTGTTGTTTATAAACACTAACAAAATATACCTTTCCATGAGGCATGTGGGTTAACAACGACCCTCATATCAAATATAGAGAATTTATCCTCCAAGAAAAGTAAAAATGATGTTTGCAAGCCCCAGCTTTCAGTCATGAGACAACAGGACAATGTGACAACATAAAAAGTTTATTTGATTAGTACAGGTCCTCTAGATACAGCAGTTAAACAAAAACATCATTTGGCAGTCAGTTTATTTCCTAATTCAGTTATAAAAGTGCAGCTTAGTTATAAAGGCACAGTGTTGACATTTAGACATGTCACCAATGTCCAGTAGAACTGGGAGGAGAAAGACCTCACTTCTACTTTCTTTAAAAACTACTTGTTTCATTTGCCAACAGTGATATTAAAGAAGAATAAAGGCACTGGAAGCAATTGTCATATAAAAATCTGATCTGGATCTAGAAAAAGGTCCTCAGAAATAGCATGACATACTGAAGTTATCAGTCAGCAACTGACTTTTCTCTTTTCTGCTGTTCCACAAAGTCTCTAGGAAGACAGTGTGCTTGATGCCATTTCACTTGCTTAAAATTACCAGAAAAAACCTCGAGATGAATGAAGGAGAAAATAGGCTAGTATTGAAGTGCTATGAAAGATACCTGCCTAGTGTATTTTGTGTGAGGGCACAACCTCCTGCCCATTGAAACACCTCTGGAACACCTCTTCACCTTCCTTCACAGTGTAATTGGACGTGTGCAATCTGGCAGTTCTCTTACAGCCTGCAGCCAGGCAATCTAATTTGCTTTTACATCATAATACATTTGCAGAACTCTCCTGACAGTCTCTACATATTTATCATCAGGAACAGGTTTCCTTTGGCTTCCTGGCTCAAGAAATTTCTTGATTGTGGGGATGCTGCTTATCCTTGCTTTAAATGCCTAAAAGGCAAACAGTAAAAACATGGTATTTAAAGGACAGAAAGTAACACAAGAAAAAAAAATCCCATTTTACTGATTTGTGTAACATCCTTTAACAAGCTGTATGTGGAGATAAGACATGAAGTACGGTTTTAACGGTGGATAAATTTTACTACCACCCACTTCAAGCCTTTTATTTTCCAAAGTAACAAATGAGCCCTCTGTCCTGTCTTGGTATGGGATGAAGTGTTAACAGTTATCTGTGGTTTCTAATATGTACATTACTCAGATCAGTTCTTGTGATACAGAAAATATCTTCCACAACGGTATCACAGAACTGGTGAGAGTCAAAAAAAGGGGAGGGTGCATTTCTTCAGATGTGTGCAGGGGTTACTCCAGAAAATAACAGTTTCTCTGGATGAAATATCTTACAAGGCTCTTCCTAAAGCAGGAAAAGCAAGACTACAATTAAAAAGTAACAAATGTTGTGTGGGATTATTTACACATAATAATAGACTTTGAAACATCATTTATCACATTTACAGCCATATGAGCATCTTGTTAGTGCAAGGTACCTGTAACTGAGGAAAGCCTGAGAGCACATCTGACTTCTTCTCTTCTACCATTAAAATGGCTTCAAGGAGATGAACGTCTGCCCAGCTAAAATTGTTGCCAACAAGGAAGTCCTGCCCATGGTCTTTCAACACCTAGAAATGTCATAGATGAAAACACTCAGCTGAGGTTCATGTTTTCAAAATGCTCAGGCACACCTTCTTTGACAATACTACAGTGTCTGCTTTTCACCCTTCTCTCCCACGCAGCTAACAGGGGGAACAGGGGATGTGCCATCAGTCACTGATCATTTTACAGCAGGAATCTAGAATAATTGCAGGGCTTTTCTTAACAATCCTTTCTTTCTCTAGCTCTAGGTAACGCTGTGTACTAGACTACAGGTACCTTCTTGGTATTCCAAGTCAAATTTATCTGTAACTTTTCTACATGTTGTTACAGCTTCAAAGCGAAAATAGAGTATAAAAGAGGTGATCAGCCTAAAGCATTGGGGCTAAGATGCAACAAGTAGAATATTGGGCAGATCCACCTGGCAACCACCAACTGGAGACCTAGCAAACTGAAAAACTGTCTTCTCTTCAGTCTTTAAAATGGAGGAGCTATTCCTTCTAGATCATCCTATCAATGCATGTTAATTTTCATTGAGAGTACCTCTTGGGTCCCATCTCTCTAATTATCAGAAAAACACCAAGATTCCAGTATGGCTAGAAGTCAGCAACAATAGCTGTGTTTTACCGTATTTACAAAACCCAAAGGAACTGTATTGAAATGTTAAACAAAGGAGACAACTAGCACTGCTTTTGCAATGCAAATTACTGTGGTGGGCTTACCCTGGCTGGCCACCAGGTGCCCATCAAAGCTGCTCCATCACTCCCTTCCTCACCTGGACATGGGGAGTACATGAAAGGCTCTTAGGCTGACCCACCCCAACTTGTCTGATACTGCTCTGACTCCCCTCCAGCCAACAGACAGTATGGATGTCCTGGTGTAACCTACTGCTCTGACACTTCTGCTTCTGGCTGTGGTGAAATACCCAGTGCTCCCATTCCCTCCAGAATCAGGGAAGAAAATGATCCTCCTCCATACCTTTTCATAGACTGGGAAATACCTGCTTGTCGCCTTTTGAACTATAATAGCACGTTGTTTCTCTTTATCCTCTGCTGATAAGAAGGGGAACATCAAAATGAAGCCCATTAGGTCATCAGTTCCTCCAACATACATATCAATCCTTAAAACCAAAGTAAACAAAACTCTTAAACAGAAGGCACCTTCACAAGCATAATTACCTTGTATTTGTTTTAGGATAGTAAACACTGGATTTCCTGTCCCCCTGTTGTAGTGCCTTCCCACCACCTCCTTTCCAGGCTGCAGGGTGATCTCAGAAATGCTTTTTTAAGCAATCTAAAACACACCCTGTCATGGAAATTATTTCTGCAATTAAAAAATATGTCATAGTGTGAGTATTACTTGTATCTGTAGTGATTTTGGCTCTTTACTTGCTTCATTGTGCAGCTCTAAACAGGCTTGCACAGAGGTTAAGAGTGTAACTTTGGTGTTACAGACAGATCACAAATCACCAAAGAAACACACAGCACCACAAGGAGCCATTCCCAACTGACTTAATTGTGTGGATGTATCCCACCTTGGGGTTGGAACTCTGAAGCATACCAGGTTCTTCATCCAACTAAATTATCAGTACAGCAGTTCTTCGGGTTGTCCCTTTCCCAGAGCTAAGAGATCAGGTTTTGTACTGCAGATGGACATTTAAAATGCTACATACTAAGCCAAATCATACTTTTTTTTTTTCCTTCACAGACACAACATCAAGGATGTAATTTCACATGAAACCAATAGTTTTTCAACAGCTTCCTGCTGTTCTTTCTCCACCTCCCAAAGATTTAAACCAGGCATTTTCTACAGTGGAGTGGTACATCATACAACCACAGATAATGTCAATGACAGCTCTTCTTTGCAACCAAAAGTTAGAAACTAACCATTTCTTTCCAGAGTTTTCTGATTACAGAAGTAGTTCAGCATCTACAGGCAAGTCACCTCTCAAATACCTGTGTCAGGCTGTATTAATCTTTCACTAAGGCATAATAAACCCAAGATTCAAATATTTTTTATGTGAAAAGTAACTGAGTTAGAACAATTCAGTTGGCTTGCATCTGTTGCCTCTCAGGCTCACTGCAAGTTGTGTATCACTGAGGCCCACAGGTGGTTATGCACAGGGTGTGTGTGCAACTATGCAATTAATTCTAGATGCACCTGACCTACATACTAAATTCAATAAGAGTAATACTGTTACATACAAAGCTCTTTCTTTCAGGTCCTTCCCATAGAGGTTGTACTTTGCTGCAATGTAGCTGAGGATGGCTCTGGTCTGCACCATCCTCATCCCATCCATCTCCACCATGGGCACCTGCTGAAACAGCAGGGATCCACCTAAAAGGCAGGACACACATTATTCAACTGATCTAATAACTCCACATCAGATTTCTTGCTGTCTTGAGAAGAACATTGCTTTTATGGTGAGCTTGCTATGGGTAGTCATTGTATTAAAATTGGAGTTCTTCCATGCAAAGAATAAATTACAGTGGTGCAGCCAAATTAAACTGAAAACAACGATTATTGTGGGTTACCATCCTTTCTTTAAAAACATTTCTCTGAAGCTGCAGTCAGAACTGTGTTTAGCAGCTTTTAAAATGAAATTGAAATGCAGTGGAGACAATCACACTAAACATCTCAACTGAGTAAAAAGTGTCTAGTTTTAAACAATGTTAAAAAAAATCTGTTCCATTATTATTAGACTCAGATATTTCTCTCTTATGACTAATCTTTAAGTTTTATCAGGACATAAAATGAAATTCTGGGATACACATTTTCTGGTTACTGAAGCCCATGGTTAAGTTTGTTGTGACCATGTGGGGTGCACAGACAAATGGAGAAGGGAATCCAGAGGCCTGGCAAACCATGCAGGCTGGAAAGATACTCAGTTTACTATTTCATCTGTCCACATATGGAAAAAAACAGCCTCTGCAGCTGCTCATACCTCTCAGCTTCACTCCTCTGTATGGAAAGGAAGACACAGGACTTCAAGTTCAAAGATGTCACACATCTCTAAGTCTGGTTACCCTTTTCTTGAGGTTTCACCTGGACTCACCTTGCAGGAGCTTCTCATACTGGTCACGAGTTTCCAAAAACTCTTCTTCAAACTGACAAAAGAGAGTGAGGAAGAAGAGGAAATAAGAATCATTTCACATTTCTAGAAGAGATAAACTTTTAAACACCATAAAAGGAAAATAATATATATTACAGTTCTTTCCATTTCAGATACGGCTCTAAGGGAGAACACACCAAGGACAGAAGTGGATATTCAATACCTCCTGGACTGTCACACCTGATCAGTGCTGCTAAGGTCAGCCCTAGCAGAAGAACAGGCAATAAGAACTGGAGTGAGGATGGTTTGTTTGGTATTAAACAGGCAGTGTCATGTGACACAATCAACAGTACAGTCAAGGCTGTTTTTAAGATGCTTTCAGGAATGTGGAAAAAATCTGCTGTTTGGGAGCTAGACAAGAACAAATATTTTGGAAGTTAAGACAAAGCTTTTACAAAATAATGTACAAGTAGCAAGCTCTGCAGGAAGTTTAGTACAGATGCATCTTTCAGGCACCTGAAGATTAATTATTCACAAGATGAGGAACAAAAATATACAGAATTTCTGATAATCAAATGGATGTAGTTGCATTCAGTGTGGCTGAGGATGGCCAGTCCAGTCAGTGTTACTTATGGAGAAACTGAGTTCAAGATTAAGCCACCAGTTAGACATCTACATGTATGTGTTTGCATGTGCAATACATGTGTGTGATCAGTGTAGAACATGGAGACTAGAAAATGGTTGATGTTACCAATTTCTAAATGCCTTGCTCAGTCAGCCTCTCTCAAAACACCTGTGCCACTGATGTTAGTAATTAAGATTTGCTATACTAGGGAAACCCCAGAAGATCAGGCATATTAACATACTGCCAACATTCAAGCATAGCAAGTCTGATCACAGTCTAAAATTCAGAATCCAGGTTTCTGCTGATGAGAACCTGTGAAAAGAATATTCCAAGGAAAAAATGTAGTAATTGGTGCTCATCAACAGCTTTTTTTCTAAACTTAAAATAAGAAGAAGAAGAGAGAGGGACTTAAAACAGGAGCAAATGATGGAGGGAAGCAGTTCTGTCTTCTGAAAGGGCTTCAAAAAAAGATTGGTGGTCTTTTAAAAAACTTGTATTCCTTGGCTTTGTACACAAATAACTGTATGTACTATAACAGCTTACTGTGTAAGAGAGGACCCTAAGAGCAAATGCTAGTCCTTTGTGTCCTCAAACTGTATTACCAGTTTACCACCAAGATGGGCAGCAAACTATTAGGTAAATTATGTAACATCAGAAAAAATTAACATGGTATCTTCCTTCTCTGTTTTACCCAAGTATTTATTTTTCTTCCTGCACAGAGGCTTCTAATTTCCCTACACATGTGGGTCAGTTTGGTCACTTTACTCTGCTAAGTTTCATCTGAATGATGCAAGACACAACATATTTTGTGTTACAGCTTATTATGGACAATGCAGCTGGTGGAGTGAAAACTAAAACAAAAATCTCTGTGTGAGCATTCAACTGAAAACAGAAAGACTAGAGAAAGTAAATTGCTGTTTTACTGGGCACAGATAACACTTGTTATTCAAGGAACATGTCTATTAGCTCAGCAGCTCTAGGTCAGTAATCAAATGCTTAATTAAGGATTACACATTATTGTGTAACTGCTTACAGTGTCACTGCTCAGAAAACATGTAACTTGAAGCCATGCTTTTGTGTGCCTGAAGTAAAAGTATTTAATTACACTGAATAGCACACGTTCATGCAATTTACTGTTTCCTCTTTTGACTAATAACATGTGATCTGCCTCACAGACAAGCTTACCAATGTGCAGCTACAAGTTAAAAACTCTAAAACAAACCTCGACCCCAGCTGCAGCCAACAACCAACGAATCGATTCCATCTTGCCTCTTCCAGCAAAGTAATAAAGTTTTGGTTTTGCAGACATGACTTCAAACTTTCTGTTACCTAAGAGAGTTATAAGAGATGGTAAGTTAAATTTAATTTTTGACAAAATATTTTAGCAAAGTTTCAGTTTAAACTGATTTGATTTTGTTGCTGCATGGTCAAGTTAAACTATTTCATAGACTTTTCATCCCCCTGAAATTCAAGAAAAGTAAGCATGAAGTTGCTAAGTAGGAGAGAACAGAAAAAGTAAAAAAAAACACGAAGAAAACCCTTACACTTTTAGAAAATACTAGTTTTAGCACTGATGTTACACAGACACCACTAAAAGCCGAGTCTCGATCAAAGAGAAGAGGCAGTAAACCAAGTTTCCAAAACTGGCAGACCTTGTATCAAGGAATGCCAAAAGTATCTAAACACTAATTCTACAGGGAATGTGTGGGGATGTACTTTTAAGCCTCTCACTTTTTTTTCCTACCTGTGGTGATCCAGCAATCAGTAGAAACTTCAAAAGTATCACAAGATGTGATCCAGGATCAGTAGAAATTTCAGAAGAATGGCCTATTTCTTCTGTAATAATCCAGATTAAAATACAGCGTTTCAGAGTGTTGCACTACTTATCCTTCTACAAGCTACATTTCTGTCTATTAATAAACCCAGTTGCTCTGCAAAACTTTATAGACTTTTCAGATGATCAGATGCTGCTTTGCAAGCAGCATTTTAGTTCTTTAATGACTTAATAAATGAGGCTATTAATTGTTATTTTTTGAATAGACTAGTGTTTAGGCCTCAGCAGGCACTGGATTCCACTGTAGAGCCATAAGCCAAGAGAGCAATCACATTTAATCATACTGGCATTTCACATACAGAACTCCCTAACAGTGAGTCCTTGCTGCAACTGAGAGCTCTTTTCCCACTGTAAGGTGATTTACTGTCACTTCAATCCACAGTTCAAGTAATTCTGGAAAAGAGGCTCTTGGCATGTGAACAATAACCTCCAGTTTCCAATGTTCCAAAAGCTCTTTCATAAGCAGAGGGAAAAAGACCTTGAGCATGCACAAAGTGATCTGCTTGTTAGCCAACAGGCATGAAAAGAGAACACAAAATATGAGACTGCATCAGGCCATGGGAATTCAAAGGAGCCAGGCTATTCCCCCCTCACCGCCTGTTCAGAGGCCTCCAATTGATCTTAGGAAAGTCACAGGGAACTAAAACACTGCCAAGAAGTATCTCTACCGCTGGTAAATAGAGCAATGAATTAGAAACACACACAAAGACTGAAGGAAAGTGTCACTGTGAACTAGACAAAAGAACAGAATGAAACAGGAGCTACTTGTAATAAGCTACATTCACAGAGAAGAAAAAAGCCACAGGTGATTTTTAATTTGTAGTTTAAAAAACTAAAGAAACAGCAGAGTGGCACTTTTCCTCAGTGCCACTTCCAGAGACCTGCTTTTAGCAGGCCAGCAGACAGGTTACAGGACATAAGCAAGTCACTGGTGCCCAACACACGTCAATGCAGCATAGGCAAAAGGAAGGTAAAGACATGGGGGGGGCTTGTTTTGTAAATACCGGGGATCAAAAAACTTTGAAATGAGCTGTAGCATTCTAGGTTCCTAGGACTGAGCCTGCTATGCCATACTGGAAGAAAAGTCCTACTTGTGAACTAAAATCTGATGGAAAGAGCACCCTGGTGATGGGCAAAGAGCTTCTCCCTTCTCGACCTTTCATCAGAAAGAGGTAAAATGGCAGTTCGCAGCCAGGAGCCGAAATTGCCGGTAGTTGCTGTCCATTCCCCTCAGCCTGGCACCTCAACAGGAAAAAGGACTTTGTGAAAAATGTGCTGTGATTCATGAAGACCATCTGGGCTAACAGGGGGAATGAGGGAACACGAGTATCGGTGTAAGGAGCGATGGCTCCCACGCTAGGTGAACACGGACCAGAAGAACATAGGTGAGGGGGGCCAGGGGCCCAGCTGTACTTCGCATGTCCCGCAGATCCAGGGGCCCGATTTTCCCTGTCTGCATTCAGCAGCACCACAGCGGTTCCACCCTGCACCCGCAACACCAAGCCGGGGTCGCGTCCCGCGCTCAGCGTGTGACAGGCAGCACCCCCATCGGCTCCCACCCCTCTCGGGGACAAGCTCTGGGCAGACACGAGGTGACGAGCGGTCCGTGTCGTGACACGGGGAGCCCGCGA
>WEIU01017768.1:33440-59503 GCA_013389925.1 Aegithalos caudatus
CGCGGACGGCCGCTCCACGGCCCGGCCCGGCGCCCGCCACAGACTCCCGGCTCCCCGCCTCACCTGAGCCAAACGAGGCTCGGGCAGTGTCTGGCGGGGGGAACGGGAAGAGGAATCCCAGGGGCGCGCATTACTCACACACACGGAGGGTTAAAGCGCTGACGCCGAGCGAGCACCCGGAGCCCGAACGCAGAGCACTCCCGGCAGCCCCGCCTGCAGCCGCGAGCAGCGCTGGGCCCGCCCAGGCCACGGGGCGGTGACGAGCGGAGCAGCCGCCAATGGAAAGCCGAAAATTTGCAAGTTTCGCAAAGCCTTCTGGAAAGACATCTCACCCCCAAGAATTTCGCTAAATCTTTTGAACTGGATTAAGAACCGGTTTCTCTCGGAAGGTTCTGTCGCTGCAAAATGATGATTCCACGCGCTATGTCCCTGTGTGCATAGCCGTTCTTACTAGCCATGACGTAAGAAGATTCGGCAGTATCGACCTATAAATAACTCCTTGCGAGCCTAGTTTGTCTGGATGTGAGGGCGATCTGGCTGCGACATCTGTCACCCCATTGATCGCCAGGGTTGATTCGGCTGATCTGGCTGGCTAGGCGGGTGTCCCCTTCCTCCCTCAACGCTCCATGTGCGTCCCTCCCGAAGCTGCGCGCTCGGTCGAAGAGGACGACCTCCCCGATAGAGACGGTACCGTTCATCGGTCAAGGGTATACGGTAGCTGCGCTCCCCTGCTAGAACCTCCAAACAAGCTCAAGGTCCATTTGTAGGAGAACGTAGGGTAGTCAAGCTTCCAAGACTGCAGACACATCCAAGTGAGGCGCTGCATGGGGCAGTTTGCCATTGTTTTGCACCTTACACGTCCCTTGCAGTGTGTGCATGTGGGTGCGTGCAAATTGTGTCTTTTATTTCACTTGATCCTTTCTCCAGTTTCCCAGTCACCTAGGAATCTTCTGCTGATGGCTGGACTCTGGCACTCCTTTCCAGAGCAGAACTAAGCCAGATTATGGGGCTACTTTCTTTTCTCTGTAATTTGATATAAACCATTCTCCATAAACTGAGTTAAACTGCTCTTCAAAGAACTGTATCAATTTCAGTGAAATCAACCACAGTTTTACATTTTCTTAATAGGACCACATAAAATCCCATTTTTTTCTGTAGAGCCTCTGGGCCTAATTTATGGAAGCTGACGTATTTTTCACATTGTAAATGAAGATGCCCCTTTCCTCCCCATCACTTCCGCCAGGTAAAACTGGAATCCTTGCACATGTGAAAGTATTTTTCACCTAGTTCTTCACCTGTTTAAGTAGTTTTCAGCCTACTTAAATAGATAACAAAAGGGCTGGGCTTGTAAGTTATATACTGTCTTCAGCTTCTACTGCCTTGAAAGCCAGGGGAGGCTAAAGAGGTGACACAAGACATTGAGAACCATTCTGAATAGAACAGGAACAGAACAAAATAGAGTAACTTCTCTTGGAAGGGACCCAAAAAATCTAGTCAGCTACCTGTCCTTCTGAAGTGTTAGGCATATTTATTATAATTCAGTCTTGCAGGCAGTTTCAGAGGAGCTGACATCCAAGGAAGGCTAAGCAATCAGTTTTACAGGGAGTTCACAGTGTATTGCAAACTTACACACTCGGTCTCAAACCATGTGGCCAGTGAACATGCAGTGCCCCTCCAAGGTGGCTTATTAAAAAAACCAAACCCCAGCTGAAAAAAAAACAACCAAACAAAAGGCAAACTAAAGTGTTTTCATTAAAAACTGAGTAGAAGAGCAAGTCAGTCAGTCAGTATTTCTTCAAAGATAACTTTATTCTGGGCAGGACATTTGACACAGAAGGAATAAACAAGCATTTAGAATGCTTCTGAACAAAAACAGTGAATAAACAAGAACCATTATTTCTCCCCATCTCTGACAATTCCACCCCATCCTTCCATATTAAGTTCTAAAATGTTCTTTCAGTACATGTTTTTCTCCTCACATTATGGAACTTCCTGCACATATCAACAGCCATATCAGATATAAGAACACCATGGGAGTGGGTTTTCTGGTTTTTTTTTTTTTTTTTTTTTTTTTTTTTTTTTTTTTTTTTTTTTTTTTTTTCCTTGCTAACATTATGGCACGTACACACTATGTTTTGGAAAATCTGGATTACAGGGGTGAATGAATCCACTGTAAGACTCCTGTATTTTACATATTATGCCTAAGCTGTAGAAAATGTAAAAAGTACAATTCTAAAAACATTTTCCACAAAGATACTACTAAATATTAAAGCACAAAGTAGTAGGTTACATATCATAAATTCTTGGATATGCTGCTTGTCCAGATTTCAGTATATAAAGACCTCAGTCTCCTCCATATCTGTATTGCAGAGACAGCATGTTAAAATACATAAGCTCAGCTCCGTCCTGCTCAAAAAGAACTTTTCCAGCTTCAGTAAGAATTTGCTTGAGTAAAGGATACAGCCATTACATATAGCTAATTTTCTGTCTAAGTTAAAACTAGTTGTGATTCTGAATGTCAGGATTATTAGATTTTTTTTCCCCAAAATAAAAGGCTTTAACTTAGGAAAGGAGGAGATAAAAGAGAATTAGAAGTACAACTTATTTTTCTGATCTTTTCCTGGGACTGACTAAACCCTGAAAGCTACATTCAAAAGAATCACTGGTTGTCACGAGATTGATTAGAGGCCAGGTTCAGATTCATTCTGTGTTACTTGAATCTCACAGAGCTGTCGTCCTCCATGTTGGAGAGACTCAGGTATCTCCAGAATATTAGCATATCCTCAAATGAGACAGATTTGACATGACTCTCACTCACTAGGGGTGAGTCACCTCACAACAAATGAGCTCAAGCTTAGGTATGATGAATCCAAGCCTCAGCTGCCCATTCTCATTGTCTCCTTCCACTCGTAGGAACTAAGTGTACAGACCAGACTACTTAAATAGCCTACTTAGATCGAGGGATACTGGGATGGGCTTAGAGTGTTCATTCTTAAGACAAATTACCTGGTGATAAAATAAATTAAATGATATGTATACATAAATATAAGCATTTATTTCCACCAAGAGAAACAACTATCTTTCCAGTTCTAACACAAATATACATATTTCCCTTTTCACTTAACCACAGGCACCATCAGTGTGTGCTTTAGAAATCAAATGGCTGCTTTACTTTACTGCTAAGCATTGGCATCACTGCTGTGGAAGCAGTAAGGTTTGGAGTTAGTACTTGCTCTGCCCAGGTAACAGAGCAGTAGGACACAGAAGATGTCTTTGGCATGTGTAAGTCTTGCATGCATGCTTTTGCTCCCTCTTTGTCTTGTACTGTATCACTGAGGGCTGAGCCCATAAACGCAAAGAGTGACCAGTGCTCCCCGTGGTTCGCCCTGCAGCACTGAGCCAGCAGTCTACCCTAGGGTAGTTTCCTCAGAATTCCACACATTCACTATGGGAAGCATCGAAAAGGCCAGAATCTGTTTTCAGTCTCAAAACCACAGCAGTTGCCCCTCTTGTGTGCCAGCAGATCCCATGGAGAGGATCTTGCTGACACACATGCCGGTCAGTTCCTGTGAAATGGCTGGAAACTGAGAACTACACCTGCTCTGATCCCTTTAGGCTGGATTTAAGTCTCATAAACAAACAATTTTCCGCAGAAAGATGAGCAATTTCTGCACAACTCTGCAGGGAGATGCATTTTCTCAGCACACTTCAGCTCTGGCAGCACTGCTCCAGAACACAGCTATGGAAGGTGTTCTCCCACAGCACTGAACCGTTTTATAGAGGTGCAGGAACAGACAAATGCTGTGATCTAAAAGAATCTTCTGCTGATGGCTGGACTCTGGCACTCCTTTCCAGAGCAGAACTAAGCCAGATTATGGGGCTACTTTCTTTTCTCTGTAATTTGATATAAACCATTCTCCATAAACTGAGTTAAACTGCTCTTCAAAGAACTGTATCAATTTCAGTGAAATCAACCACAGTTTTACATTTTCTTAATAGGACCACATAAAATCCCATTTTTTTCTGTAGAGCCTCTGGGCCTAATTTATGGAAGCTGACGTATTTTTCACATTGTAAATGAAGATGCATTGAGTGAAGAAGAACTGAGTATAACATAAGTAAGGTTAGACTGATTCATTTCCTCTGGGTTGTTTTGGTTTTTTTCCCTTAAGTGATTTAAAACAGCAGCAATTTAAAACAGTTTTGAAAAGTAAGTCAACTGCATAGATCTTGTTTCCTTAAACTATGTTGCTGGCATATCATTAATACTTTCTTACTCTGAAACCAGTTTTATTAGTTTTAGTAATTTATTAATTGTTGATACGGTCTTTAATATGTCTTCAGATCTTACATTCACAACAAAAGAAAAGGAAGAAGCAGAAGCGGCTTCTTCTCCTTGGAAATCATTAGACCATTTACATGAATTTAACAGAGGTAGGTCCACATTCTATTTCACAGTGAACAACGCCAAACTTTTACGCAGGAAAAAGGAACACTGTGTCAGAAAATGGATGTACAGAAGAGTATTTACCCTTCACCAAACAAGAGTCCTCAGATTAGGTAAATTTGAATAGCAGTCCAACAAAAAACCTTTTAAAGGCAAAAATAAATTAAAAAAGGTGCCTTCCACTATCTTTCAGCAGTCAGTGACTGCAAAGGAGAGTTTAGACTGGTAAGTCACTCACTCCTCTGATGTCAGTATGAAGCAATGAGCATTTTACAACAGAAGTATGGCACTGAGACATGGCATCACTTGAAATTACACAGCCTCAATTAGCACATAAACTTCAGAAAATGTCTCATGAATGCCCCTTCCTCAGTACTTCTTCACTGCAATATTGCACCATGTTTTTTTAATCCACTTATATAAAAAAGTTGCATCTAATAAAAAAGTTAAATTTTTTAAAAAGTTCATTATAAAAATTTGTTGTATAAAAATGCCAAATCCCCTAAGCCTTATATACAAAATGTATCCCTTTTATGAAAATAACTGGACCCAAGTATATAACAAAATATTTTTATACAAAAAGGTACAAGATTGCATTCAGATTAATGCAGGTAAGTTAAAAAAAAACCCTTCAAAATGTCTCATTCATGGAAGATCTGCACCTTTTAAATGTCCAGGTATATAAAGCAGTATGAGATGGTCTCACGATGGCCACCATTCCCTGGGAGGCACGCCCTGGCTAGAGGGTATTTCCCAGGTCACCGGTGAGCGCCGTACTTGGCAGACCAGTCAACGCGCCCGTGGATCGGCTCCGCTGCCGGCGGGAGAGGCACCAACCTCGGCGAGCTCTTGGTAGGTGAACTGAACGATGGCCATCCAAGGAGGGGTCGGACTGACGTCAGAGATGTAAAATCTAAGGGACAAAACAAATCTGTGATATAAACGTTCAGTGAGAGCTGTTCGTAATGAACAACAACTGGGTGCGGGTCCGGATCCTTACTTCTTCAGGAAATAAGCCTCCTTCTTAAACAAAGTTTGCTGATGTGAAAGAACGTGGATCCAATCCCTAAGACCTTAGCAAAGACTACTTACATTACTGATTTGACAAGTGTGAATTCTGTGCCAGCTCTCACACCAACCTCTGGGTCCCATTGAAATAAGCTGTAGATAAACCCACATATTTAATAAAGGAAAGTAAACACAAACCAAATCCTTCTCCCTATAAATTTCTGCAAGGTTACAAACAATACCTCCAGTCAGTCATATACTGACTGGATAAATTTAAAAAAAATAAAATAAAGCAAAGATAAGTAGTTCAGCATTGCTGGAGTACTGACCAAGGGACCAAGAGAACTTAAGTGCTGGACTTACCAGAAGATGGATCCACAACTGGTGCTAACTGAACCCTCTGCCCAGAAGAACCTACTTCCTTCTTCAGAAATGAAGGGACATAAGCACTCATTAGACTGCTTGATCCTATGGGCCCTGAAAGAAATGGCAAGGAACACCTGAACACAATGGATCTCCCATATTGTAAACAGGTAAGAAAAATGTGCCCTGAGGGATCTTGTTCAAGACCAAGCCTGATCATGGACTGACCCAAACAAGAACACAACTGAAGACACTTGAAATCCACAGCTCCTATATATACACCTGCATTCTGAGACTGTCAGCATCAGACTACATTAGAGATGAATGGAGAACAGGCACAAAATGTACCTGTTAGGGAGAAAGGTAATTCTCCCTGATACCTCAACTTTTTTAAGGTTTCTCAAAGCTTCCAACACTTAGCATTTCAGCTGGAATCATCTTGCTTGACTTTCAGAAACTATGTGCTAAGAATATACTGACTCTCGGTTCCTATGTAGCAAGTCTGGGGCTTTGGTGCCACACAAAGCTCTTAGTGAAGCCGGTGAGAGCCCAACTTAAAAATGTGGTACAGATTCACATTTCAAATTTTGAAAGCCTTTTGTCCCTAAGATGAGCAAGAACAGATTTGACTGATCTGTAGGATAAGGCATAGAAATGGAACAAAGTCTAGAGTTACAGCACAGAGGGACACTAAACAAAATACCATGCACAGAGCAGAGCCACCACACATATGCCTACATTGTACTAGACCAGTGGCAAAGCCTATTGTGGGAAATTATGGTAATAAATAAAAAAGAGAAAAATCTAATTACATCCTATGCTGCTACAAAAGAAGCAAAAACATGTAAAAGAGCCAGGAAGGAGATGTGCTATGTATATAAAGGTTCTCATGTAGTTTAGCTATTTACAGTGTCCTCCCATATCAAATCTTTAAAGAATAGTTTTCTGATTAAATTGCATCCAAAACTTTTTTTTTTTTTTTAACCTGAGTTTGTAGAGGCCCAAAATATTTCTTCAGGCCAAGATTCAACACAAACTTTGGCAATAAAATACTTTCTAATGAATATATTCAATAGAATTATGGCACTGCAGAACTGTATCACATGAAAACCTGAAGCCACAATCTAAAAACATCAATGTGTTACCAACATGTTTTATCAGATAAAAACTAATGTAAAAATCTACAAATTAATTACTTCAACTCAAACAACAGTGATTAAATACCTGAAATACCAAATGCCAAAAAAACCTGAAGAAAAAAAATTGAAGAGTTTTGCTTTTTGTCTAAAATTTTTATATTGAAATTACTACATTATTTTAAACAACATCAATTAAAAGACACAATGATAGATTTTCTTTGCTTAATTCATGTAACGAGAGATGTGTATGGCTAGCTCAATTTATGCCAGCTTCCTCCTGTAATGACCACCATTTATGCAACAGGTGGACTAAAATAATTTGGAAAGCAGAAAACATGACTTAAAGAAACTGAGGAGGGAAACTGAAAGCAAGATGAAGTATTTCAGGTTGAACAGACCTAAGCTGTCCAGCCTTTTATTCATGGGGTACCTCAGACTTGTGAGGCGTCATTAGAAGAAATTATGTTTCAGTTTAAGGCAGTCTCAAGAAGAGGGCTCATAACTGATTTAACACAAAGAAAGGACAGGGTTAGCAGGTATCTTCAGAGCTGACCTTTTGGAAATGGATGACTCCAAAATACACTGGTGACAAATTGCACAGACATCTCTTATTATAACTTCTCAGAGTTTGAAGCACACTTTCTTACCTGAATTCATCCTGTTGGTAGTACTTCCTCCCAAACCAGAAGTTTTCTCAGACAAACCAGAATTGGGCCAGTGATTAGATGGAACAGACTCTTTGTCTGAAGTGGAGACTATGCTATTCCTGGTGCTTATTCCTATATTGCAAAAATGCAAAGATTACTTCACTAAAATCCCTTTTGCCACACAGGCCTGCATTCAGTCCATATGATGCACAATCTTAGAGCAGATGTCTGGTTCAACTTAACCAAAACCTCTCCCTCTCAGTAACTCTGAGTCACTCTCCATCCTCTCATAATACAGGAATGCTATCACTAGCCACAGGCCCTAATCCTGCAAATATCACAATGTAAGTTATTTTCACTAGCATCAGTGGCTGCTTATATCACAGGATAGCGTCTTTACCTCAAGGCCATAAATATTCTCACATCACAGAAAGTGAACCTTGCTATGTACATGAAATCTGTGCTTCCTATAAAAGCCTAACAGAGACAAGATAACCTGAGAGGCAATAATGGCAATTCCATTTCTCATAGTATTGGACTCTTCTTTCATGTCTCTACTAAAACCTCAGAGTATGCAAACTGAGTTTTGCACTACAGTTCAGATGACACCTATTGTATCTAACTTAGATCCCATATTTAAGCAGGGTACCTAACATTCAAGGATGAACAATTTATGATAAGGCTAAAGCAGTCTTGGGATCAATGTGTTTTAAAATCTCCTCTAGTAAAACAAGTTTTAGCTACCGAAGCTCTATCTAAGTGAGACAATTTGAAAGGCAACAATTAATTAAAACAAAAATTACCAATTGTTTCAGGAAAAAAGACTGAGTTTGCTGTCACAATACTTTCTAGTTTACTTAATTAATTTTGAAGTAGTAGTAACACAAGTGAATAAATAGCTAACACTACCTTTATGAATAGAATTTATGAGAAAGAATACATTTTTATCCATCTCACTTTAAATACTGGCAGACATGCTGTCTGCCCTCCTGTACTTCATCCTGCCCCAGCACTTGTGTCAGTATAGCAGAGGTTATCATGAAGACAGGCATGTAATTCTCTATGGAGACATGGAGCTGCATTTTACTTAACTCCAAACTACAGCAAAGCATTTTCCCACTACTAGTTTGAACCTGTTGTTCATGGTATTGTACGCTCATGACACAAGCACATGGCACTTTCTTTTCCAGTCTAGAAGACCAGTCTTCTACTTTTTAGGGAGATGAGGAATACTTTGGCACATATACAGACATTTTCTAACGTACTTCCAAGTATAAGAGTATCCATCAGGAGGAAGAAGTACCAACAATCCTGTCCCCTTGTTTGTAAGCAGCACTTCTCAGTTGCTAGACTACCAGAATGTAGTTAAGTGTCATGGCCATCTACATTAGGAAAGCTCTTTCTGTCCTCATGTTCTCTGAGCAGTAGCCCCCCTCCACAAGTTCAAAGGATAAGGGCTAATGTACCAATGACTATTTCATACTCCTGTTGGAATTGCAGGAAGAAAAAGAAAATATTTTTTACTAACCAGGTCGATACCTAGAATGGTTTAAGTAATGTTGCTTTGCTGCTGAAACTCTCAGTGTGGGAGTGTCCTGGCGCAAAAAGGTCCCATGGGAAGTTCGTGCACTGCTGCCAGAGCCTACAGCATCCAAAGGCTTCAGGTCCAAAATGCTTTCATATCTGTAATTCAAAAATTGGTGCATATAGTCCAATTCTTATAGCATGTGTTTATTCACAGCTGACTTTCTCAACTCCCCCCCATCTCCAGGCATCATTTAAACACACAGACAACAGGGAATATTATCAACCTGAAGTCATACAAGTGCCCTGAAAATCAGATTTATGCTTCTAGTTCCCTTATATACTGCTTTTGAAGTTTTTATAAATCACTCCGTTCCCTTCTGTATACCATCCATGGAAACTGCAGCTCAGACTTGTCCAAAACAGTTTGTTTGTATGCATGGAATATGTCAAAATGGTCCTCATGTAAAATCAAAAGTATATATTCAAAAATTAATTTGGTGATAATTTTCAATGGGAAAAAAAGAACACTAAATTGTATAGATATACATTTCTAGATACAAAGAAATGAGGAAGAGCAACATTACTAAGAAAGAGGAAAAGGCCAAAAAAATACACGAAATAGCATATACCTCTTACCTACAAAGAGTTTCATCATTCTGCCTCTTCTTGTTTTTCAAGTCCATTCTCATGATGGAAGAGCTGAAATCAAGGTCTTCCAAGTCATCCCAGTCTTCAGAACTCTTAACTGTCCTGGGAAGATGTCCCCATCTTCGCCTAGGTTTTGGTTTAAGTTCACCATTTATATTCTCAGACCCAGCAGATGTTTTCTGTTATAAAGATTGAAAAGAAACAAACCCAAATCTTAGACTACAAACTAGGTGACAGGAAGAAAGAAGACTTTTTTTTCCCCTATCTCAAAGAGTAATAGTGGTAGTAGAGCTGTAACAACACAATCTTCAACTTCCATTAAACATGCTAAGAACACAATCTGCTGACATTATTATAGATTTTCTGCATTTTGTCCTGTAATAAAGCCTCTTGAACTGACAGAAAATTTCTTGGGTGTCAATTTCAATTCTATTCATATTTCAGTATGCATCTCCCAAGCCATTACCCTACGCTTAATTTTTACTTTTAGACCCATGTTGGGAGTATAAAACTGCATGAATGCTTGTGTTTCCACAAGCCTGTGTCTAGACATTTAATTTTTTTTTTCTCTTGCAAGATAGCACAGGTACAAATTTGTGTCTTTTCAGTCATTCAGGCTCAGCAGTACATTTTGACCTTGTGTGACACTGGCCAGTACAGACCCTACTTATGACTGACCCTGTAGCAGCAGCATCCACACTGTCTGCCCTCATCACCTGTTTTATGAATCCAGTCACCTCAATTAGTAAACAGAAAGGTTTAGTAAACCTTAGTAAACATTCCCACACTGCAAGAACAATCTGTTGGTTTCCATGTCCAGTATGGAAGACCAAAGGGATTATTATTCCCCATCAGTAAATGGGATGCCTTCAATAGATGAAGGCAATAGTCTCCTTTCCCTCATTTCAACACTATTTAGCTTAATACTTTTTTCCCTGGCATCAGTCCCATTAATATTTTAAACACTGTACATCCTTTTTACTCATATGGAATCAGTGTCATCCTGTAAGTGGTGCTTTACAAAAAAGGGAAGCACAAAATGGCTCTAAAACGAGAAACTGACTTGCTTGTTTTACAGCAACTGGATTTAGATTTCAATAGAGGAACTTCCAGTCGCTAGCAGAAAGTTAGAATGTTGGAACCATTTTTTAGTTCCATTCACTGTCCTTTTAGTGAAGTACAAGAACCTTGAAAGAGAACAAAAAAAAAAAAAAAAGTAACACAAGGAAAAAAGTCAGGCAGTATATCAGAAAGTTTATCTTGTGCTAGATGGACCTTTACCTGCTGAGGAACCTTATTGTGAATTGCAGGCAGAAGAACCTGGTTAGACTTGTCCTCCTGTAAGTAGTTACTGTGCTCAGCCCCAGAGTTGTCTGTCTTACATGCATACACCACGTGCTGAGAAGACTGGCTTTGTTGAAAAGGCCTTGATGAAATTCGGGCATGAGGTTTTGGAGGGGGCTGTGCTGGAGGGACAGGCTTAATATGCAGAGACGATTTATTATGCAGTTCCTTTTGTTTTCCCAGTTCCTGAATGCCCAGGGCATGCCCAACCTGGAAGTATGAGTATCGAAGTGCCTAAAAAGTAATAAAGATGTTAGGCTTAGAAAACCAAAGTTTTCATTTCCCCAGTCCTATGTATCAGTACAAATTTAATTTCCTTTTTTTTTTTCTGGGGTAAGAAACAGCAGGAGGCCCATCTCTCAACACTAGATTCAAGTGAGCACAATCCACTTAATAAAATGTTCCAAAAGTAGAAAAGTTTCAAGAGATACTGAGTTATCAAATCCTCTGTGGACTAGTACAGAAGGAAAGGTTCTGCAAAATTGAGATAGTTAACCAGGTATATGGCATCTAAAGCCATGTTTCATTACATGCTGTCTCTTCATGTGTGTATGTGCAAACACATCCCACTCACCATTACAGAATCAGTCAGCAAAACTCAATGACCCCCAAGAGACATCACATCTCTTCCATTCTCCATTTCCGAGACTGAATTAAGTGAAAGAAATACAACCCTTATGGAAATCAGCCTCTACCTTTTCTGACAAGTTAGTAAAGTTAGGTAGTAAAAGACTTTTATCCTGCCTTACAAGTAACTAAGATGTTGTCAGTAAAAGCAATTAATCTAGCTGTTTCAGGCATATTCATCTTCCCTTCTCAAAGACTTTTTACTGTAAAAGCTTCTAAAGGCTCAGATTCCTCACTCTATTTGTACTTTACCGCAAAACATTTGTTAATGCTCTTTATACTGTTACAGTCAGTGGTTTTTTGTTCTTCATTACCTTTGAAAGTTCTTAATTTATTTCACTTTTTAACTGTTTTAATTAAATTTCAATCTTTTTATTGCAATTTGTACTGAAGGTCTAATTAAATCACAAAGGTTCAGCTATGGCCCCTGAAGTTAAGTGTCAGACTTGAACTCAGAATCACGTGTTTCCCAAAAGGTGCCCTGCTCATTGTATTAGTTGAGTACTAGCTGAAACCAGTGGCTAGCACTATCTCTATGTGCAATACTGATGACTTGGGCAATGCTCACGTACAGGATGTTGGAACACATCTGCAATGCATTTGAAATGAGGCTGCCCTGCAAAAGCAAGCTTTATCCAAGCAACACTGGGCTGGAGGAACAGAGAGCGAGGTGGACTGACAGCTGGCTGAAAGGCCCGGCCAAAGGGTGGCTGTCAGTGGAAAAAAGTCGTGGCTGGAGGCCAGGAAGTATCTGTGCTCCCCAGAGGTCAATACTGGGCCAAATACTGTTCCAACACCTCCATTAATGATGTTGCTGGTGGTGCAGAGTGCACCCTCAGCAGGTCTGTTGACAAGTGGAAGGAGGGGCTGACACACTGGTTGGTTGTGCTGCCACCCTGCAGGACTTCAGCAGGCTGGTGAAATGGGCTGACAGGAACTTCATCAAGTTAATGAGGAGAAATACTAAGTCCTGGGAAGAAATAACCACATGCACCAGTACATGCTGGGGTCAACTACCTGGAAAGGAGCTTTGCAGGAAAGGACCTGGTAGACATCAAGTTGAACATGGAGGCGCTACCAAATACACCCTTGCTGCAAGTAAGACTAATTCCAGGGCTGCCTGAGCAGGAGTGTTGCAGGTCAGGAGTGGTGATCCTTCCACTCTGTTCAGCACAGGCAATGCCTGCCTGGACTGCTGTCTCGAGTTTTGGCCTTCCCAGTAGAAGAGAGAGATGGATATAGTGGAGAGAGTCCAGCAAAGGGCCACAACGGTGATTAATGGACTGGAGCATCTCACATATGAGCAAAGACAGAGTTAGGACTGTTCAGCTTGGACAAGAAAAGGTTTTTGAGGATCTTATCAAAGTATGTAAAAAAACAGAAGGGAAAGTGCAAAGATTAAGTGAGTCTCTTTTCAGGGACACCCAGTGACAATAGGCACAAAACTGAAACACAGGAAGCTCCCTCTGAGCATCACGAAGCACTTTTTTACTCTGAGAGTAACTGTGCTGGCACAGGTTGCCTAGGGCAAGGTGGCTGAACCAGATTCCAGTCATTCTGTGGTGCACCACAGTGAAAGAACAGCATCACAGCCTTCAGCCATACATCCTGCCTTTACTCTGCTGCTATTCACAATGACTGGATTACAATTCAAGTGTAATTCAAGTGTATTTACACACTGCTGTCACGCCTTTGATCATTGAGCACATATCCCAAGCAGCTGATGTTTCATGCAAAAGATTGATTACTCTCTTTTAATTACCCTCCTTTGTCTTGCAAATTGTTCTTGGATTCTCCTCCTCTCCTGCACCACTCAGCAACTGCTAAATGACTGTTCCTCGCAGTAATGGAACAAAAAAGAAAACAATATCAAACCTGACTAGCTGTTGGCCGCTTTTTGGGGTCCCACTGCAGCATGTCTCTCATGAGCTGCACTGCTTCACTGCTAGCATTAGGTATGAGAGTTTTTAGGTTGTTAGGTACACACTGAGGCCAGCGAAAATTCATGGAAGCTGAAAGTTGGTAGCCTTCAGGCCAGTCGTTCTGGAAGAAAGAAATTTCCAACCACAACAGAAGTTCAGCTGTAAAGTATCATCCTAAACACACATATTTTACCAGTTACAGATTGTGTCCAGCTTACTCTGGTCTTATATTGAAAATTTCACTAAAAATCTTCAACTCAAACCTCTGGTGAGAGGTGACTCTTGCTGTACATCTGACAGAATCAAGGGGACAAATGGAATCAGGAAACAGGAATCTTGACATGATCCCAGTTTTCAGCCTTTTAAACCATAGGCTTATATGCAATGTACAAGCAAAAATTAAATTTCCATCCAATGAAATCACATCTAAGGACTTTGTTTTCTGTGCAGGGGGCTATTTTTCCTCCTCTATGAATCAGTTTTTATAGCATAATTAGTGTACCGAAATGCTTACTCCACAGAAAATAAGTTTTAATTTCGTTTATTATATTTGAGTTCAATACCATAAATTAACAGTAAGCAGGAAATTTTCTTCTTTTTATGCTTACTGCTACTGTGCCATTGTGTATTGTAGAACAGCTCCAGGATTACTGCAGTCTGGAATATCACTTCAGTTACCTTTTTTGGGGTCCCTAAGACTTGGCAAATTTTGAATATAGTATCAATTTCACTGGCGCCTGGGAAGAGAGGCCTCAGCGTGTAAACTTCTGCCATTATGCAACCAACAGCCCAAATATCTATTGGAGAACTATAGCAGGTGGATCTCAGAAGTACTTCAGGAGCCCTGTACCTGTAGAGGAAAGAAAGAAAAGGAAATCCCAACAATCAACACAATTCAAACATACACTAAATCACTCACCTCTTCATTCTTTGCTACTGAGAGCAAATATTCTTTAAAAACCTCCTCTCCTGTACACAGATTTTTCTTTTTTTAAAAATAAAACAACATAAGCTTCTGTAAACTCTCTTACACCTTTCTGACACACAGCAATCCTAGCATGTTCCCACCTGCCTTACCACAATCCCCCTCTGCTCCTGTGCTATCTGTAAACTGTCTTGCACTAACTGAAGCTTTTCAAATTACACCAAGCTTAAATAAAAGTTTCATAATGAGGAGGCATCAAAAGTAGTAAAACAATCAGCACAAATTCAGTACTGTACTACTTTGAAGTGTTGATTACAAGTTCCTACCATGTAGGTGAGTAGCAGCACTTACCATCTTGTGGATACATAATCCGTGTACGGAGGTCGAGATCGGATTTCTCGGGCTAAGCCAAAATCTGCAATTTTCACAAGTTCTGGTCCCATGCAAAGCAGGTTTTCAGGTTTCAAGTCCCTGTGAAAAAACCCTGAAATTCAAATGAAATACTGTTGTGGACTGCAATGTTACTCACAGCTGTATCCTTTATTTTGCAACTGGATTGTTTTGCTTTAGTTCTTAGCACTGAAGCTGGAATAGCACCACACAGACATCAAAGTCTATGTGATCAGCAGAGCTGATCACTACAGTGTTGTTCAGTTAGATTGTGAAGAACAGTATGCAAAAGTTGGCTATTTTGTAACAATTCAGAGCACTTATTCAGACATCTCCTTCAAGTGACACTTCTTTAACATACAAAAATTTCACCATTTTAATTCTAGTTTCATTCTAACTGGAAACTGTCCAATGAAGTTATTAACTAGCTACATGAAATGTTATTTTAAACAGAATATAAATTAAAACTAGGGTTTTTTTTGCACTTTGAACTTATTTTTAAATCTGAGAACATAATCTGCAAGCACTTAACTACTCAGCACCATGTAAGAGGATCTCAGTGTATTTTTTTAGTGCTCCCTGCATTCAGCAAAAACTGATCATGAATGAATGTTTGTCAAGAACTCTTTCGATACAAAGGAAAGAAGAGGGCTGGAATATCACTGACTACTGTCTCTGAAATTTGCTTCCACCATTAGCCTGGAAATCTTGTCCTTATGCTTCCCCCTTGCAAGTGTCTGAACCACCGCTCCTAGATACAGCTCCGAGCTCCTTTTCAGAGACTCCAATATGCTTACTTTTTCCATGGCTTTTAATAAGCTTCCACAGAGAATGGACTAAACATTGATATAGGATGTGTCTACATTGTCCAGTATAACTACATTAGCTTTTGTTTGTTAGATTAATGGGTAACAGCACTGAAGACATGGTGCTGTAGGTATCTACTAATGAAGAGATCACATCCTTCCTAGGGATGTTGATATTCTGGTGCCAGCTTGAACTACTGCTTCTTTGTGAAAGGTACCAGGCAAAGCAATCAAGACTGTTCTTAGCATTTAGTACAAGCACTTCTGTATTTTGCTGCACAGACATGCACCAACAGAATGCTTGAGGCAATTTATTTCATGACAAACTTGTAAAAAGAGCAATCTGTTGTGTACTCAAATATAAAAAGATGCTTAAGGGTTTGGATGGACAAAGATGTTTACTTGGCAAGCATTTCTATGTGACACAGGAGCAGAACAGAGAAATACAGAGAGGGAAAAATGTTCATATGATCTTTTCCAAAACTGTTGTGGAGACAATCTTGGGACACTCATTCTTACATTTTTATTGTGAGCCACAATACCATCACAACCATCCTTTGGGATTGCCAAACATTTCCAGGTGTTCTTAACTACAGATTTGCAACATCTTGGTAGAAATACAAGTTCAGTGTGGTAGCATGTCAGCAAAAAAGGCAGTTTTGACATTGAACTGTTCAGTCTTCACAGCTATAGTAAGTTAAATAGCAATAAAACCTGTTCTAAAAGGCTGTGATCCATTTGATAACTTATTGAAAAAAGCTGGCTTAGACTTTTGCCTATCAATCATAATATTTTTCTGTTTTTACATATTATGTATGTCACTGAAACACACTGGAATTTATAGTTAAGTTTCAGATGAGTATCCAAGCCCCATTAGATGAGTGAATAAAGTCATTAGCTGGAAAATATTTTGCAAAACACAGTTAAATGTGCATTTCAAGTGAATTGTAATGCTGGTCCTTATAAGCCTTTGACTTCCAGGACTCTGGCCACCAATGTCAGTTCTCTTTTGATAACCCAGAGAGCTGCCCAGAAACAGACCCTACAGTGTATCTAGTGGACAGAATTGCAGAGCAATTCTGCAAAAAACAGTGAGGAAGATTTTGTTAAAATAAGGTGTTTAAGGGTTTTTTTATTAGTTAAGTGGGTCTTGCTACTACTGGCTGGTACATCAGCTTTAGCTTTATATCACTTCTAAATAAGTGCAAAAGCTGCTTGCCAATTCAACTTCATTACTTTAGATGTATCTTACCGAGAATGTGTGTTTTATTCAGGTATCTGCATGTACCTTGAGAAAAGAGTAATTTCTTCTTTTTTCTGAGTGTCAGGGGACCTTTAAATCTATCAAGAAATGTGTTCATTAACATCCAACGAGTTGAGAGTGGCCAGCCTGACTGACAAAGTTGAAATCCATAGAAAAGGAACTGAGCAAACCTCCAGAATTAAGTGTAAGGCAACTATAAAACACATGTGTTTTCAGTAATCTGAATCTCTCATACAGAGCCATTCTTTTGATTATTCCTTCTGCTAGTTAGTAATGTAATTGCTTGTGTATTAATCAAAAAACATATAAAAACATAATCTGTGTCTAGTTCAGAAAGTTTATAGCTAAAACATGACCTACCATGCTTATGAATAAATGCAAGCCCTTGCAGGATCTGATACATAATATTCCTAACTGTAGATTCAGGGAACAGTTTGTTTCTGTGGAATAAAATGGAAGAAATAAATATTAATGACTAAATTCATACATTAGTTTATGCTATCTAATGAACCAAAGATAAAAGGTAGCAATGACAAATAAAACTGCTAGTCAGCTTTTCATATTTGCCTGCTTTCTTTTCTAGCTACAGAAAAAAAAATTATTTCTCCTACAGTCCCTTGGCACAAAACTGGCCATTTAACTAAGAATTAAGGAAATAAATCACATTCTTGACTTACAGAATGTTTACCAAGTCCATGGCCTAGCTAAACAGTAGAGGGTATGATGTCTCTTTTAGAGACATGGGGGCTTTTGGTTTTCTTAAGAAGGTAGGATATCAAGCATTTCTGTGAAATTCCCAAATAGGTTTCTGTTAGAGACTTGAACCATTTTTTCAAAGTTCATGATTTCGTATAATATATATCCATATATATAATTACATACCATATAATTATATGCCATATAATTATATATGTATCCATATATATGCCCAACTAAATTACAGTTTTCTATACTTGTGCATGCATAGTAAGTATATTTATGCTTAAAAAGGTATAATATATCTGTGTGAATACCACATAAAATAACAATAACCTTACTTTGTTAAATCAAGGAAGATTATTCTCATGTGCCAGGCTGATACTCTGGTCCATAGAGAAACTATTCAAAGCAGGAAATTTTGCCCCCAGTTATCCTCTGGTAGATGTTATTATGGCCCAAAGGCTAAAATTAAGAGTTTATTAATGCTCCAGCAAAAAAAGGTAGATTTTTTTCAGAATGCTGACAAATGAAACAAACAGTCTTTGGCCATGTCAGTCCAAACTGCAAGGAAAAAATTCTTGGAAGCAATCCAAAGTGTGACACCTCTTGATTACTGTTCCAACTACTTTCTATTTATTCATTTACTCGAGGAAGCCATAGAAGAAGAGGTGATACCACTCTTACAAAAAAGCACCACTGGAGTACCTACATAGAAAGAGAGGTTCTAGGTCCAATGCCTTCTCAGTGTGATGACTGTTAAAAGCCCACAGTTCCTACCTCTCAAAAGAACACCCTACTCCCCTACCACACTAGTCTGGGACAAGACACTGGAAACTCTCATTAGACTGGCTGGGATATGCTCAAAGGTGACAGTCACAACTCCTACTGCAGCCTGCAGCTTTAAGCTATAGTGATCCAAGACTAAAAAATGATCCAAAGTCCTTTGAACAGTATAATGAGTGTTAAAAGTAAATTACAGAAGTAACTAATTTATATCAGGAAGGGGTGATGCTGTTACATACCTCTCTTTCATTAGCTGATAAAGATTCTCCTTCATGTATTCAAATACAAAATACAGGTGATCATTTTCCCTGATAACTTCTTTCAGCTTTACCACATTGGCATGGTTTAATTTCTTCAAAGACTAGAAACAGAAAATACAAACAGGATTTTAGAAGTGTCTTAATATAGTGAAGGAAAAAAACCCAATCCAACTTATTTCATTGTTGCAGGATTAACTTCAAAAACTCTTTGGTGTCTTAAATAATCAGACAGCCCTGAGAACAAAGACGAGATCTCTAAGTATTACCATACCATACATAGTACACATATGTGTATTACATCATACATATACAATCTATGCAGCAATTTAATGTGCTGGTCATTCAAAAGCCAGCTGTCTGCTATCACAGTAAGTAAGCACCAAAACAACTGCATTTTCTCTGTAAGAAACTTCCCAATGGCAGAACTCACACTCTTCTTGCACCTGCACTGGCAACAGTCAGGTTAGAGCCAAGTCTGAAAACAACCCTGGAAAGACTTCCTTGGTATTGTGGATTAATCTTTGTGGGCAGCTTGTTCAGACCTCCAAGTGGGATGGGAAAAATAATCAGAAGGGCAGAGAGTGAGACAACTCATAGGCTGAGATACAGAGTTTAATGGGTAAAGCAAAAGTCAAGCATGCAAGCAAAGCAAAATAAGAGACTCATTCTCTGCTTCCCATGGGCAGGGAAGTGCCCAGCCACCTCCAGTACAACAGGGTTCCAGCACATATAATGGTTATTTGGGAGTCCAATGCCATCACTCTGAAGGTCTCCAGCTTCCTCCTCCTCCCCCCAGATTTTGTTGCTCAGCACAATGTCACATGGGATGTCCCTTTGGTCAGCTGTCCTGGCTGTGTCCCCCTCAGCCTTTTGCCCACCTTCAGCCTACTCACTGACAGGGAAGCATGAAAAACAGAAGGCCTGAGGTTGTGAAAGCACTAATCAACAGTAACTGAAACATGCCTGTGTTATCACGACTGTTTTGGTCAGAAATCCAAAACACAGACTCACAGAAGCTGCTATGAAGAAAACTAACACTACCCTAGACAAAACTAGCAAACCTGGGTCTTGCTTCTTTTCTTTTTAGATTCCTAGTGTATTTGATGTCCATATTTACATAGTACTGTAAGAGAAATGACCTAGGCTTTCTTCATGTTTCCAGTGCTGACTGTAAGTTAAGGAGGTCCTTAGAGCCTACCCCAGTGTTTGGTCAGCATCAGAATTTCATGCTAAATGTCTGTCCCAAAGCCAACTATAGAGAAACAATTGCACATACAAAAGTTAATGCTGCAAAAGGGTATGTGTTCTCAAGCTCTGAAAAACAAACACCAACCAACTCCAGGTGTTGTGACAGGAAAGCTCTCACTCACACGCCTCTCACTGCAGAGAGGAATCTCTCTACAACCAAATAATTTTTGTAAGACTACAGAATTTTAATAAGCATTTTAATAAGACTACTGACACTCCCTTCCAATGTACAGTCAGGAAACAGAACTGTAATGTCATATGCTACACCTCACTTTGGGAGAATTGTTTTGACAAAAGAGTTGGAAAGAATTTAATGTTATCCCCAAATGTGACAGTGATAATCTAATTTGAAGTCAACCATTGAACAAAACAAGTACCTTAACCTCTCGAAGGTTCATGCACTCCTCCCAGGAATAAAACTTTCTCTTCATTCTACAAAAAAAGAGGGGAAAATAATGACTAATGCATTGAAAACATCAGCTGTTCTTAGAACCAAACACCTCACCGCAAAAAGCGTTACATCTCTAGACAAGGTATAGTCAAGTTGACCTACTAGAATACACACTCAAATAGAATTACAGTCAAATAATAACAGGATTACACAGTATTGCATTTTTCTGTATATATATATCTTGCTGAAAATAATTCAGAACCTTCAGCAAACCCAGGCATGCTGTTTTTCTTTCAAGTATAACAATGTGGTGGAGTACAGTCTAACTTTAAAAAGAACAAGGATAGTTTTGACAATTATGAACAACTCAGAGGAAGGTTTTGAAACAAATCAAACAAAGATCCAATCACTTCACTGGGTCTCCAATTTTTTCATATTCTCCTTGCCCCCCTTCTCTATATTTTTTGATTTCTCTGTAATTTTAGTATCTTGCTGTATTTCCACAATTTCCTTTGCTCACTGCTCCCCATGTTTCGCCTTCCCTTGTAAGGTGCATCTATCATGCCAACTGCTTTTCAAATTCTGCTTTCCCCTTCAAGCTTATAAGCAACTCTGCTCTAACAGAAACAAACTGTGTGTCAGTTTTCTCCTCAGACAGATTGTAACTCTGAACACACTATTTGTATGTAACGTATGGTCCTGTGTGTTCATATGCATTTTAATTACCACTCAGTTCTTTGAGACGTAACTGTATGCTTTAGGACCGAAAGGATGAAGGCTCACACACAAATGCACACAGATCACAGATTAAAACCTACAAAAATACTCAACTGACTAGATTCTGGATTTCAGAGGGAGTTAGGCACTCTCTGAAGATCTGAGCCTTTAACGATAATTCAGAATTACTTATTATTGTAGCAAGTTTCCAGTTTGAAATCAGCCCTTACAATTGGAGTAGTTTAAGAACTACAAGCCCTTCATGTCATGAAAGGGTCTGGATTTTATTTTTTTTCTTGAGCAGTGTTTTTGCAGTTACTGTCTTGTGCACTCAGTTACCAGGTCACTTGTTTTTAACAAAGGACCTGCATTAATGCTTAAGCTAAGAGAATATTTCTGGCTCATTCTGATTTTTCTGAGTTTCCCCATATTGCAAACTGGAAATTAAAGGTGCTTCTAGCAAGGTCTGATAGAGGTAAAATACCCTCAGCAAAGGGGACTTAGAAAGTTGATAAAGCCAGCTATTGACTGCTCAAAAAAACCAGCATGGTACTGAAAGCTCTTTTGACAAGTGTGTCCCTTGTCACGGTCAGTATTTCAGGAAGGTGCCTGCAATGCTTTACAGCTGCCTCTTACAAGAGCTAGGACAAATAAGCCATTTACAAACTAAGGTCACTGCTGAAGCAGAAGAGAAAATCAAGTCAATTTCTCAAGGAATTTCAAGAAAATCTTAAGCTGAAAAAGACCAATATGTAATAGCATGAAAGATACAATAATGGACAATGAGATCAATTGTGTTAATTATCACTGCAGTATTAATATTCTATTGAAAATTAGGCTACAAAATATATGTTCCAGCAGAAAAAGAGCTGTATATTCTAAAGGAGCATTGAAGAATACTCTAAAACATAATACATAATACACATAATACATAATACATAAAACACGTTTGACTGCACATAGCAGCAGAGTGCTGTTACACAATAAGCCTATATATCTCACCCTCTTCATATCCTGCTGAGGTTTTGGAGGATACAAGGAACTTTTTCATGCTGCCTAAATACAGCTCCATATTACAATGCTGAGCAGAATGTGAAGTACTCAAACCAGCATGACCAAGTTGATGCAGGACTTGAAAGGAAAAACCTGGACTATGTAATATTAAGTAATGTATGAAAACACTTACTTTTTAATGGCTATTAGCTCTCCAGATTCAATGCTTCTCCCTAGGAGAACAGAGCCGTAGGTCCCATCACCAAGCTGTCTGATAGTTTTGTACCTATTCATGATGAGGATACTTCAGCTGCAAGTGCATTTCACTCCTTGGAGTTTCCTGTGTTTTTTCTCCTCCAAGTGTAACCAGTTCTTTCTGTGGCAGCATAAATATAGAGCACTCAGGACAGTGTGAACAGTTGCAGGAATCATGTTTTCAAGACTTAGCCTTTGGTCTGAAAGCACAGAACATAATCCATTTGATTTCTGCACCCTTCTGAGATTGTTTGCAGACTCCACCCTCCCCCAAGAGAACAGGCCCCGTCAGCCATACACAAACACTCGTCCTGGTCTCTCACCAGTAAGGGCCAGCCTGTATCTGGATGGAACTGGGTACAGTCCCCAAAGCCAGGCCCATGCTAAAGCTAAAGGTACCTCACAGCAAGCTTGCAGCAGCCCTGATGGAAGACACTATGCTAAAGTCAGAGAATAAACTCTCACAGCCTGGAGAAAACAGTCTGCTACCAGAAACAATGAAGCTTTATAATACAATAGGAGGCAATCTGTCCTAGCTGAATTTCTAGGCAGGTAGGTCACCCTCTTACAAATCACACTGCCATCAGTTAAACTCAGATCCTGAATTTCCATATGGTCCTATGTGAGAGCACAGCCATAGGCACTCCTTTAAACAAAGTGTGCAGAGGAAGAATATTACACTCATGTCAGGGAAGACCAAATGTATTTTACTACAGTAACTCTATGCATGAATCAGTCTCTGGAAGTAGTGACTACATCAGATTCTCTATCTGATCTTTTGTTGCGACACTGCATAACAAAAACACCACAGAACAGTTTGGGTTGGAAGGCACCTTAAAAATCATCTAGTATTTTCAATCCCTGTGCCATGGGCTTCCAGCACCCAGGCTGCTCAAAGCCTGACCCAGTCTGGCCTTGAATCCTTCCAGGGATGGGGCATCCACAGAATCTCTGCTGCATAATAAAGCAAAAAACTTCTTGTTTCTAGTTTAATGTAATTGTTTCTGGTATTCCTCCACTACAGT
This sequence comes from Aegithalos caudatus, assembly GCA_013389925.1. NCBI lineage: Eukaryota > Metazoa > Chordata > Aves > Passeriformes > Aegithalidae > Aegithalos > Aegithalos caudatus. The sequence goes on from WEIU01017768.1 coordinate 56,869, forward strand.
TTAGAAAAAAAATGTAATATATTCTATATAAACTAACAATACATTTGAATTAAAATAATTCCTCTGCGATTAAGGTTTGGTCACTGCATTTTCTTATTCTTCACCTCTTAAAAAGACAACAATATTCATGGCTTGTGACTCTTGCGTTCTGTAATGTGTGTTTTAACTACATTTTCACAATTTTTTTGTAGTAGCCTTATATCTCTCTTATTTCACAAAGCTGTATTATGATTTTACAAGTAATAGGATTATGTTACTGGAACTCTGAACTGACATCAGTGCAGAACCACAATCCTGTAGACGCAAGCTGTTGTGAACATCCTTTATTTTCCATCTTCTAAGCCTACTAGCCCTACTAATACTGATACAGGAATAAAGACCAGGAAATTTGAAGTTAAAAGACCTTTTGACAATTTACCCATTGTGCAGCATGTCTCTAAATCTATCTCAGACACTGGGTAGTGTCTCAGACAGGCAGGAGGAACTGCCCTCTAGCAGTACCTGTTTCTTTGCACACACTCACTACTACAGAGAACCAGGACTGAGCACCTTACATCAAAGACCTAATCCCACATTTTGTACTACTTGCCAAGGAACACAGAGCCTGTCTGTAACAACAGCAGTCTGGAGCACCCGTTCGTTTTTGGCTGGTTTTCAGGTTGTGCACCTGAATAGCATAAAGCTGTGTCCAGTGGTCCACACCCAGGTGAAAAAGCTTTAACCTGCTTACTCCGACTGGTCAGTGACTGGATGGCAACTCAGAAGCCTTTATTTGGAACCCTGGCAACAAGATTTTAAACAATGACAGCGTCTTGCATGTTCTCATAGTCTGAACATTTAAAATTTATTACTATCCAAACAATTTTATACAGTAATTTCAAATCAACACAGAAGAGACTTGTGGACTTTTCTGCACATACTGCCCAGATGACAGAGTTCTGAAACTGTGATCCCAACAGCTGCGATGTCTTAAAATTCACAGACTCCTATGCTGTCCATGATTTACCATTCCCATACGCCTTTCAGGGAACTGTCACTGCAGAGTGGAGGAGCACCCCTGCCTCATATTTGATAACCACCACAAAACTTAAGATGTTTAACACTACTAGCAACAATCGCCAATGGCTGGATGGATTGTTTGCCTGATGTCTCTTGAACCAATGAAGCAGTGAACTGAACTGCTTATTCCTTACTGAGGATACTAATTTAAGTCCCTCTCCTTTCCAGAGCCACCAATTTTCACAAAACTTGTATGAAATTATCTTTGCAATTCCAGCTCTGGTGTCAAATGTGATCAAAACAGACTAATTGAAATATTTTTGAGGAATAAAAGTGAGTAGAGAAAAAAAACAACAAATCCCAAACAAAAACAAACAAAACCCCCCAAATGTATAAAACTAACGCCAAAAACAAAACAGCCCCAAATCCAAAACAAAACACAAAAAAATCCAACCCTTACCCAAATCAAACAACCCCCCCAAACAAAAAAAAACCCCAAACACCTATCAACAACAACAATAACAAAAAAAAACCCAGAACAAAAAACCACCCCCAAACCAAACCCACAAAAAAAAAAAAAACAAAAAACAAAACAAAAAAAAAAAAAAAAACCCAAAAAAAAACAAAAAAAACACAAAAAAAAAAAAAACAAAAAACAAAACAAAAAAAAAAAAAAAAACCCAAAAAAAAACAAAACCAAAAAAACCCACAAAAACACACAAAAAAAACCAGTCATAAACCACTTCTTTGTGAGAAATGCACGTTAAAAAACATGCCAGGATGCACAAAAGTTAACCCAGCTCTCATGGAAGCACAAATCCACCTGTATGGAAACTCACTGACAAAACCTAAATGAAGTTTTCTCTGGTTAACTCAAACAGCACCATTTCTTGTTGAACTTAATAGTGAGATTGTTTTAAAAATCTACTTTACTCGGCCTTCAGACTGTTTCACGTGAGTCCCACTAAAATCTGCAAAACAGCATGAGTCTCCGATAAGCTGTCTGCAGAGTTACAACATGTATCAGCTAATGTAAAAGTACAATCTACACAAATTCACATCATTAGAGGATGTAACTGTAAAGCGCAAAAATATCTTGAAGTGAAAAAAGTGTGTTGATACTAAAGTATTTTCACCATGGTGTAACACCGTGTTCAGATTCTACCTCACCTATACACTTTTTTCCCCACAGAAATCAAACAGTAAAACGCCTTTAACAGCAAGCTTAATTGAATGTATCGATAGTGCTTTCTAAGTACAACTCAAACCTACTATTTTGCTTATGAACCCTTTAAATACGCATCCAATCCTCTTTTAAATGCTGAAGCACCGAGAACTGAAAGCGAAACTGGCTTACTCTGCCACAGCTGAGAAACGCAGACAGTAAACAAACAGCATGTGCCTTTTTAAACTTCTCCTGTGCTGTGGCAATTCAATTACTCGAAGGTATTACTAGGAGGAAGCAGAGAGAATGACGCGGTTCAAAGCCGTGGGTGTCCGTGGGTGCGGTCCCAGCGGCTGCAGCGTTTGTCAGGGACGGCTCTGGGGATGCCCCAGCAGCTGCACACCAAGGCAGGGACAGATGTGCGATGGCGGCTCCGCCGCTCAGGCCAGGTCCCGGCTCCCGCCCGGCCTC
>WEIU01017768.1:62120-156922 GCA_013389925.1 Aegithalos caudatus
GCCGTGGAGGGACGGCCGGGCTGGACCGGGACAGGGGGGTGTGTGCGTGGGAGCGGCCCCCCTGGCCGAATTGCTGGCAGGCAGCCCTGCCCTGCCCTTGCCCTGCCCTGCCCGCCCCCGGGCACCGGGGAATGCTGTGGGAAACGTGAAATGATCCCGCCCCACCGCGGCGAGACACGGACGCCTCCCGCAGAGGATTTTTGATGAGTGGGGCTGCTTGGTTTTGGAGCGATCTAGCCCTCCGTAGGAACGCGTGAACAAAATCCCTGTGTCATTACAGGGGAGCGTGCCCTTCCTTTCCCTTTATTCCCTTAAAAATGTGTTGGCATAAAGTCACTCAGTAATTTAAAGGACTCCGTGGGCCATGGACTCGAGCTGAGTTTGTCATTTAACATACCAGAAATACTCCTCGGTTCAGTATTGCTTTATTGATTGCGCCTCAATATGGATTCAAGTATCCATGATGAGAAGTCGATCATTCAAAGTTAAACCATTTATATCACACAAGAGCTGTTAAAATGTCTCACCGTGGTTGTAAAAACCTCATTTTTGAACACCGTGCTGTTTCTACCACATTTACAGAAAAATAAAGCGGCTCTCTCATTTTTTTAATAAAACCAAGAGTGATGTTAGCTGACAGTCTCTGTTTTGCTGTGCTGTGCTTGCTCCTCCCTGAGTTCTGTATGGTTCACTGGTAACACATAGCCCTGTTCAACTGGTGACACTCAGATTCAAACTGTTTCTGATCTTGGTTTTATTTTGCTGAAACAGAGATGAGAACTATTAAAGGACCTGATGCTACAGACACTTTAGTGAGTGGTTAATGTCCTCTGAGGAAATCAGCATGCAATTATTGATTGCAAAACAAAACTGAACTGTACAAATGAACTAGTTTTGCATTTGGCAAATGGCTTCTAAAGCTTTGCAAGCAAATCAGAATTGAATCTACTCAGCTGACTTAATTTTTTACAAGCTGCAGCCTAAATCAGATGTTTACTTTTGACATGTTACCTTTTGGTGGTCTGACCTTCTGTCATGGACAATTAATCAAGCCAATCAGCCAGTACACAGTACGATGCCTTCCTTTCAATCAGGATGAAGTCACTGTGACAGCTGACTGGTATCAGGAGAAAGGCCAGCAGCACAACGATGAACAATCTGGATTTATCCCCTAAGTAGCAGTTAGAGCACAGTGTTCTGTAGATTTTAGAATCTATAAGTGCAACGCAAGTATTCTCAGAATGGGGGCAAGGAGCCAATTTGCACACATTGCAAAGTGCTTTAGGTGTGATCTCATGAGGTGTCTGCTGGTGAAGGTCCTTGCTTCACAGTACCTGGGTTTACTCACTTGTCCTAGCAAAATTGTAGGGTTTCAGCAGGTCATATAAATAGTGGAAAAGTTGTTAATAGAGATCAATTTTCTAGTTCATTCCTATGCAGTAGCAGTGTGAATTAAATGCTTTCCTGGTAAATTTAGAGGGGCGGCCATTTAGGCTGCTGCTACTGCCAGAAGACAGACCTTTGATATGAGAGATTGCAGAACGCATGTGCACACATTGTAGGTAAGGTAATGACAAAACTTTGGTTGTAATCAATTTCATGATGATTTTTGACAGCTTTTAGACTGTGGGGCATGGCTTCATAGTATTTTTGGTTTGAATTGAGAGTATATTTAGGTTTCAAAGAAGATCAAATTACATTTTGGATGCAGTTGGTCCACTATCATGTCTGACTGTGAGTCAAAAATGAAGTAGGGCAGCTGAATGGAGAGGAAGGGTTGAAAATCAAGAGTTGAACAAATTAGTGAAATATAAAGTTTTTGAATGAGGTAAACTTGATCCAGCTTCTTAATCTTCTAAGTAGTTTCAACTCTTAAATCAGTTTGTTTACAAACTTCAGGAGTTGAAGGTTTTTATGGGCGTGCCTTTATACATAAGAAGATAGTGTGTTGATTTAGTTTAGAAATTGCTAGTTTCTGCATTTTGCAGATAAAACCAGGCTTATTCTGCCCAGACTTGAGAGCTGACTGGACATAATTCAGCAGCAAACCAGAAGCTGTACTCTGCACAGACAGAATTAGGCCTTATTTCTATCAGCCCAGTGCCATAGTAATGCACTTACAAACACCCATTTCAGAGCTACCTCATTCCTAGGCTGGCTCTGCTTGGCCAACAAAATATTCCTGGATGCTAATAACGTAGTAAGAATGTCACAACTCATATGGCATCAACTGCCTGCAATTAAATCCTGGAAGCAAAGCCCATGAAATATCCAAGTTGCTTACTTCTTCCTGAGATTTAATGTCATTAGTGTTTTATAGTGTTCTGGCTCACCTGTTTCCTCTACTGGGAAATTAAAAATGTAAGGAAATTAAAAATGAGAATGTAGAAATAGATGCAGTATCTGTTTATCTTCAGCCAACCAATGTGTCTATCAGTTGTAAATGATAAATTATCTGAGACATCAGTGGAAACACTTTTACAGAAGACAAGCCAGTAAGTTTGTAGTCGTTGGGGAATCTGAAGGCTTGTGCTAACTCCAGGGAGGTGCTTGTCANATGAGAACTATTAAAGGACCTGATGCTACAGACACTTTAGTGAGTGGTTAATGTCCTCTGAGGAAATCAGCATGCAATTATTGATTGCAAAACAAAACTGAACTGTACAAATGAACTAGTTTTGCATTTGGCAAATGGCTTCTAAAGCTTTGCAAGCAAATCAGAATTGAATCTACTCAGCTGACTTAATTTTTTACAAGCTGCAGCCTAAATCAGATGTTTACTTTTGACATGTTACCTTTTGGTGGTCTGACCTTCTGTCATGGACAATTAATCAAGCCAATCAGCCAGTACACAGTACGATGCCTTCCTTTCAATCAGGATGAAGTCACTGTGACAGCTGACTGGTATCAGGAGAAAGGCCAGCAGCACAACGATGAACAATCTGGATTTATCCCCTAAGTAGCAGTTAGAGCACAGTATTCTGTAGATTTTAGAATCTATAAGTGCAACGCAAGTATTCTCAGAATGGGGGCAAGGAGCCAATTTGCACACATTGCAAAGTGCTTTAGGTGTGATCTCATGAGGTGTCTGCTGGTGAAGGTCCTTGCTTCACAGTACCTGGGTTTACTCGTCCTAGCAAAATCGTAGGGTTTCAGCAGGTCATATAAATAGTGGAAAAGTTGTTAATAGAGATCAATTTTCTAGTTCATTCCTATGCAGTAGCAGTGTGAATTAAATGCTTTCCTGGTAAATTTAGAGGGGCGGTCATTTAGGCTGCTGCTACTGCCAGAAGACAGACCTTTGATATGAGAGATTGCAGAACGCATGTGCACACATTGTAGGTAAGGTAATGACAAAACTTTGGTTGTAATCAATTTCATGATGATTTTTGACAGCTTTTAGACTGTGGGGCATGGCTTCATAGTATTTTTGGTTTGAATTGAGAGTATATTTAGGTTTCAAAGAAGATCAAATGACATTTTGGATGCAGTTGGTCCACTATCATGTCTGACTGTGAGTCAAAAATGAAGTAGGGCAGCTGAATGGAGAGGAAGGGTTGAAAATCAAGAGTTGAACAAATTAGTGAAATATAAAGTTTTTGAATGAGGTAAACTTGATCCAGCTTCTTAATCTTCTAAGTAGTTTCAACTCTTAAATCAGTTTGTTTACAAACTTCAGGAGTTAAAGGTTTTTATGGGCGTGCCTTTATACATAAGAAGATAGTGTGTTGATTTAGTTTAGAAATTGCTAGTTTCTGCATTTTGCAGATAAAACCAGGCTTATTCTGCCCAGACTTGAGAGCTGACTGGACATAATTCAGCAGCAAACCAGAAGCTGTACTCTGCACAGACAGAATTAGGCCTTATTTCTATCAGCCCAGTGCCATAGTAATGCACTTACAAACACCCATTTCAGAGCTACCTCATTCCTAGGCTGGCTCTGCTTGGCCAACAAAATATTCCTGGATGCTAATAACGTAGTAAGAATGTCACAACTCATATGGCATCAACTGCCTGCAGTTAAATCCTGGAAGCAAAGCCCATGAAATATCCAAGTTGCTTACTTCTTCCTGAGATTTAATGTCATTAGTGTTTTATAGTGTTCTGGCTCACCTGTTTCCTCTACTGGGAAATTAAAAATGCAAGGAAATTAAAAATGAGAATGTAGAAATAGATGCAGTATCTGTTTATCTTCAGCCAACCAATGTGTCTATCAGTTGTAAATGATAAATTATCTGAGACATCAGTGGAAACACTTTTACAGAAGACAAGCCAGTAAGTTTGTAGTCGTTGGGGAATCTGAAGGCTTGTGCTAACTCCAGGGAGGTGCTTGTCACCAAGACAGATTAAAGGTTGCTTTCCCATCACGTTTGCTAGTATTCTGTAGTTTGATCAGAAGTTCCAGATGCTCTGAAAATGGTGTAAATTTTCTGAATAAAAGAATGCTTTGATTTCTGCACTTTGACTGTACAGGAGATAGAGTTTTCTTTTTGAGAGCTTGGGAGAATCTCACTGACAGAACGTTGCTTTAAGTCTCCAAGTACAATAGGAAGGAATGGGAAATAAAACTTTTTAAAGTAGTTGTGGTAGTGTCAGGTTTGCCTTCTTGTAATCTCACTTTGCATTATCTACATGCAGAACTATAGATGTGAATTTCAGTGCAGAATGGTAGAAAAACTGGTTTGCTTCAGCTGTAGGAAGAACCTTAAACAAATGTATTAGTTGTGATTTTGGGGTGTGTTTTTCCCCCTTACCGGGATCTTGCTGGTTTTGTCCTTTTAGTGGCTTGTCATTGATACGCAGAATTAGTTGTCCTTTGTTTCAGTATAGACTCCATAAATCTCAGTGTATTTCACTATGATAATTAATTTGCATATTTTAAAGTTTTCCTCTTAAACTAGCTGGCTTAACTTCCTATGTAAAGCCACGTTAGGTTTAGTCAAAGGTCTTATTTCAGGTTTTATTTAACCTGTGTCACAGCTGTACTGTAAATAAAACCAACTGTCAAGCTCTCATGCTAGCTTTTTATTTTATTTTCCAATACGTTTCTTGTTTAGTTGCACATGTATATATAAAGTATCTATTGTTATTCAAAGCACTTTTGTGCTCTTGCAAATATTAAATAAATAAAAACTACTGGTTATCTTTACAAGGAGAAGATAGTGATTAAATTTTAATTTGTTGAACAAAGCACATAATTGTTTAATACTGAAGCTTTTGCTCTGTGCTTTGACATAGACACTGAGTGTATTTTGTCAGGTATGCCAGTGTATTGAAACATGGAAACCTTCAAGTGATGCACAGCTAATCTGTGTTGGATTAACATATCTGAAATGCAAAACCCATCTTCATTGAGTTAATATGGAATTACAACTGATCTCAGTAGTTCTAAAATTAATTTTTATCATGGAAAGGGAAGAATCCTATTTTTTTTTTAATGTGTGTCTATGACAGTCGTTCTTTGTGAATGTGCTGTAGGGACTTTTGCAGACCCTATAATCACATTTGCCTGCTCTCTACTAGGCAGAAGCTGAAGAAGATTGTCACGCTGATTTGGTAAGAACTGATGACAGTGAAAGATCTGGTGAAGCAAATCTTCAGGTATGTCTCTCATGCTGGTGGGTTTTTACAAACATAGTACTGCTGTGATTTAAGCTGCATCACTTACCCTCATTTGGTTACCACACATTTGTTGATCTGACAAATGCTTAATCTCTCTGCCCCTCCAAAAGTGAGATAAATTTTGCATTGTGTTCCAAGTGTCAAATTCAGTCTTCAGCTATCTGTGTAGATGAAAAGAAAGCTTGTGACAGATCTGGAATTTCTTTGAAGAGCTGTAGAAATTGGACAGCAGTTTCTGTGATCAAATTCCAGTTTAAATTGTCAGTCTCTACTGGACCAGAAAGCTGATAAAAGCAGTGTAATAGAAAAAAAGTGTGTTCTTTTTCAAGAGTAGATTTCTGTGTAGTTACTCCCCAAAACTTGTGATGATTGTAAGAGACATGTAAAGTGTAACTTCAAAGATGCTGAAAAAAAAAGGCATGCAGGAATTGTAACTTGTATTATTTCACAAAGCATAGTCCATACTTTTTAAAAGAGAAAGGAGTAAGGTCTTATTTGTATATTATATAAATGACCATCTTGGATATTAGATAACTTAGAATGCTTGTGTACAAAAACCTGGATTTTCTAAATTTTAATTTTAAGAGCTAATTGACTTCTTGCTTATGATAATTCTGCATAAACAAGAACAAACATGATAATGACTGGAACAATCACTTTTCTATGGGATCTTACATCACAGCCATAGTACAAACAACCACTTTTTGAAACATCAGTTTTTCTTCTGAGGTGAACAGTCCAGAAAAAAGCTATTGAATGAGACTGAACAAGTACTTGTGCACTTTTTGGTTTTAATTTACCATGAAACAATTGTTAACTCTCTGTGCTGAAATTAACTGAAGCCATCTAAGGCTTGGAAATGTAAAGCATAGTTTTTTGTGTTTATACTTTATAATTTCTCCTCAGAAGATATATTGTCTGAATATGTGATACTAAGTAGAATTAATCATGTTTTTTAGGCAGAGCTCCAGATGTTCAGAGCTCAGTGGATGTTTGAGCTTGCCCCAGGTGTGAGTTCTAGTGGGTTGGAACCTCTACCATGCAGAGCATCATCAAGAGAACCTGGACTAAAGTCTGTTGATGCCCGGGGAAAACAGGAGATAGCAAAAGAGGAAAAGGTACAGAAGAAGATTCATAATTTTGAGGCTTTATTTGTCTATATTACTGTTCCACTAGAACTTTTTGAAAAGCTAATGATGAATTAAACAGAAGTTACTATCTCATTATTTCCATACTAATGTCTACATAATCCTACACTGATTTTTCTAGTCTTTATGTTCACCTTCACAGTCTGCTTTCTGAAAGGCTGTAGGTAAGGGGCGAGCAGCAGAAATACAGATAATTTGTTGACTGGGAATTTCAGTTATGTCTTGTAGCACATGAGTATGTCTTCTCTATTTGTGGAATTATTTTGTTATCTCTGTCATAGGTACAGTAGATAAGATCAAAAATTATTCTCAGTCAAGCGACATTGCACTTGTATTTATAAGAAATTAAAGGTGTGCTCTGTGTAATTTATTGTGCAGGCAAAAGAACTTTTCCTGAAGGCAGTGGAAGAAGAAAGAAATGGGGCCCTTTATGAAGGTAATGTGGAAGTCTACAATGAGCACCTTTATTGTAGAGAAATCTAACACCCTGTGATTTGTGGACAAATCTGCATGGTGCCTGTGAACTTAAACTACAGGCTAACATTGGTTTGAGAGCTCTGTCATTCAGATAAGCAAACAAACATGCTATAGAAGGAACCATCACATCACAGTTCTAAGGTTGAGGTAAAGCAAAAATGACATCAAGGAAGGAATTTCTAGCTTTCAGGCCAGAAATTCTGCAGTTGAATGGAGCACTGGATTACTTCTTCATATAGAACACCGCTTTATGTGACTTCTGTAACATGAAATTAGCATAGTAATCAAGGCAATATATTTCCTGTGCTCACAGTTGTCAGCATTCCACTGTGAACAAAACTACTTAATTTGTGGAATGCTTTAAAGCTTTGTTGTTTGGTTGTGGGGGGGAGGGGGTTGGTTTTGTGCTTGGTTTTTTTTTTTGGTTGGTTTTGTGGGTTGGTTNTGGGGTTTTTGGGGTTTTGTTTTGTTTTGTTTTGTTTTTGTTGGTTTCTTTTCGGTTTTTTTTTTTGAAAGGTCTGTTTGGGTTTGGGGGATTTTGTTTGTTTTTTGATTAACATAACTTGCTAAAATAGCTTTTTCAAGAATTCCTGCAGTGAACATTCAAATCTGGTAGTCTTGAGGTTTGTCATAAATATTTAAGGTGCTTAGCTTGCTTACCTGCACTCTTGCTATCAGCACTAGTAAAAATGGAAATTGAAAGTTTTCTTTCTCATATTTAGTTTTCAGAATCTAGAGAGTAAGAAGTCTGTCCTAATTTCCAAGTCCTGTAGGTCAGTAGTGGAGATACCAATTTTCTGTTTCTTTCAAAGCCCAGAATGCATGTGCCATCCTGCTCATCCACCAGAGGGTTTGGCCACTGTGTTTAAAGTACAGGAGCAGAATAAATTAAGATAAAGAAATCTGAGAGAACTCTGGAAGCTCCTGAACTCAGCCACCTGCTGAATACAAAATTTCTACTTCACCATAGGAGTTTTCATTCATTTGCAAGGGATTTCTGGTTGTTGTTTCTTACCTCATATTATGTGAGAGAAATATGAGTCCCCTGTAGTTAATAAAATCAGTTGTCTCAGTTTCTAATTTGTTACGTGTTCTTACACGGCAAAATTACTTTAGGCTAAGATATGGTGTGTGTTCAGTAAAGGATTAAATGCACAGTTAAAAAAAAATGTCAGAACTAAAAGTCTGGTACATATTCAGGAAATCACGTAGTAGACTGTGAAGGTTCTTTCTGAATATATTTAAAAATAAAGGTGAGGAAAGCAGTCTATTTAAACATTGTGCATATAAAATGAAAGCTGTGGCTTCAGTGCACTCCTTGTTATGTTAAACATGGCATCAAAGAAATAGTGATATCTAACAGTTCCATTCACAAAAGTGTTTCAGACATCTGGATTGCATGAATATGAATTAATCTTTCTCAGCTGAATTTGATTTGAGACTTAGAGAAACTAAACTGAACTATTTGTACACTATTTCTGTAACTGTATATGAGACCTTAGAGGCACAGTCCTACACCAGACACAGATATATTACTAAGCACATGTTGGGAAATCTGTTTTCAGACCAGGTTTTATTTGCTGACCTGACCCAGGTCACCAGAATCCATGCCTGCTTCTGAAATCTGCTGATACCTCATGTTTGTGAGACAGTTATATGCTGCAGCTTGTTCTTGCTTAAGTACAGTAGAGGCCTTGTCTGCAAGATTAAATGCTAAAGCTGAGACTGATCTCTATTTAGCTGGCTGCTGGTATTTCTCATCTTCAACAGCCAAAGGATACTATTTGTCAGTCACTGTCCCTGGCATGAGCTCAAGGAAACAGGAACATTTACTAGCCTCAAACTTGAGTTTCTCAGACTCATCAAACTCATCAAGTTTCTCCACACTCACTGGTGTTTTATTTGAGTTTTGGTTTTATAAGTCCAAGCTGAAGAAGAATTGCCCTCTGATCTTGGTGTCGCAATGTGGGAATAAAAAAAAAAACATATACCCGCATACATGGTTTTACTACTGGTATTAAAATAGATTGAATGTGCATACATCAAATTCATTTAAATTAAGAAGGGTTCACAGAGCTGATTTAGAAGAAAGACATTCTGCAGCTTAAATAACAGTTTGTTGCCACAGTGATGTTCCTGAACATCTTTCTCTACTCAGTGTTTGTAGGATCATTGTAGTGCTAAAGGCAGAAGTATTTTCTCTGTGTGTGAAAGAAGTGTGCAAAACCCAAGCTCTGTCAGGTTTTCCTTCATGTCCCATAGTTTTGTGACAAGGCTGCTTTCCTCACCCTCAGTGTGAGTGGCTTGGTTCTCTGCCTTCATTAGTTTCTAGGAGTTTCCATAGAGAAGTTGATATATTTTGCATCTCTTGTTGAAATTTTAAAATTGCAACAATATTTTATTCATCATTCTCACCTTTGTAGTGTTGTATATGTCTGAATGCCTGTTTGTGCTATACCAGGGACTTAAGCTACCTGCATCATTTTTCTCTTTCATTTAACTTATGGCTAGTTATGGATCTACTATCTAAAAACTTTACAGCTTGTTGGGAAATCTTTGCAAGTGCTGGGCATCAAACAACATCAAGAGTTAGTAATGTTCTAATGTCAAATTTTCTACTCCATAGTTGAATTTGTGGTAATTAGGGTAAATTTGTAAAAGCTGAAACACATCTGAGATAATTCTTTATTCTGAAAATGTACATGAGATTTTTAGTTTTGAAAACAGCTACTTAATGTTCCTCTCTTCTGTACTGAATTTAAACCTAACAGTTTAGACTAAATAGGCTTTCCTAGGCAAAAACATTTCCCACCTTTTTAGTGATTTTAGCTGAAACCATCTCCCTGAAAACAGTATTTGCATTGATAAGCTAGTATGGCCTTCAGGTATGTTTGAACATCAAATCTTTATTTTCAGCTATCAAGTTCTATCGTCTAGCCATGCAGCTTGTACCTGATATAGAGTTTAAGATCACCTATACACGGTCCCCAGATGGTGATGGAGTTGGAAACAGGTGGTAAGTATGAAATTTCACTAATTAAATGCATAGGAGTACTGAAATAAGACATTTTATTTCTGAAGGATATCAATACTCTGCTGTAATATGCAGCTGTAAGTCTCTTAGTATCTGGAAAACATACCTAGTCTCAGTTGAATAGATTATATTTTTCAAAGACAGTTAACAGGCTTGATTGAAACCAGCTAATTTCAGGGGGAAGGATTACAAATAGTTGTGTTGTTACTTAATTTTAAAAAAAAAGCATCAGTCACAATTTTGATTTTTGATTTTCAGATTTAGGATCATAGACAAAGTCATAGATGGCAGAAAGATTACTTAGTTAAAGCTTCATACTAATAAATAAGCATCTTAATTAAGCAGAGGAATAATCTGTTCCTGTGCTAACATGGCCAGATGATAGCATTTTCAGCAGAGCAATAGATTTAGAAGGTCAAAGATTGCAATCTGAGTAGTCCAGTCTTTCATCATTACACACATCAGAGTACCCCTAGCCTCAGTACAGCGGATGTGTAGTGACATACAGCTGGCATAACCTCAGCCCAAGGCTTATGTTTAAGGAGGGCCTAAACTTCTGCTCCAGCCCCTGCAGCCTAACATAGACAAGCTTATGGAACAGCTTCCCAAATTGTTGCTTACTCATAGCAGCCATTGGTGCTGCTGATAGCTGCATCAAAAAAATCAAGAGTTTTAACATGGGGAATGAAAAAGGAAAGCACAACAATGTCCCTGTGGTATTAATAGCTCAGTCTTGTTGCATCAGGACAGTACAGCTCCATTGCAACCGTTGACTTAATATAAAAGAGTGCGAGATGAGCTAAGTGCTTTATTTACATCCATTAGTTTCATTTCTGAATGGGTTGCTGGCATGAAATCTTTGCTGTGCATTTCTGCACTAGAAAACTACTGGTTCGTGTGCTATAGTCAGGTAAAAACCTTGGTTTTCATAGGATTATTTTCTTACTTTAGCATCATTTTCTCCACTCCACTGAGACTCTGACCTGAAGCTGGGGCAGGAGTGGTCCTTCTGGAGGGTGGGAAGGCTCTGCAGAGAGATCTGGACATGCTGGATCAATGAGCCAAGGCCAGTTGTGTGAATTTCAACAAGACCAAATACTGGGTCCTGTGCTTGGCTCAAAATAACCCCATGCAGAGCTACAAGCTGGGGACAGAGTGGCTGGAAAGCTGCCCCTTGGAAAAGGACCCTGGGGTCCTGGTTGCTGGTTGGCTGAACATGAGCCAGTGTGTGCCCAGGTGGCCAGGAAGGCCAGTGGCATCCTGGCCTGTATCAGCAATAGTGGCCAGCAGGACCAGGGCAGGGATTGTCCCTCTGTACCCAGCACTGCTGAGGCCACACCTGGAGTGCTGGGTCCAGTTCTGGGCCCCTCACTGTGAGAAAGACACTGAGGGGCTGGAGTGAGTCCAGGGAAGGGCAATGGAGCTGATGAAGGGTCTGGAGCACAAGTCCTGTGAGGAGCAGCTGAGGGAGCTGGGGGTGTTTAGCCTGGAGAAATGGAGGCTCAGGGAAGACCCTTCTGTTCTCTACAGCTGCCTGAAAGGAGGTTGTATTGAGGTAACTGTTGGTCTCTTCTCCCAAATAACAAGTGACAGGACAAGAAGAAATGGCCTCAGGGTATGCTTTAGTGAGTATTAGGAAAAAGTCTTCACAGAAAGGGTTGTCAAGCACTTGAACAGTGTGCCCAGAGAAGAGGCTGAGTCAACATGCCTGTAGGTATTTAAAAGATCTGTACATGTGGCAGTTAGGGACATGGTTTAGTGCTGGGTTAATGGTTGGGCTTGATGATCTTAGAGATCTTTTCCAACCTAAATGATTCTACAATTCTGTGGATTTTTATTTGGTTTTTCAAATGTTGCTGTACTGTTCCCAGCACTTTGTAGCAGTGAGGGAAAAACAACCAGTAGTCTCAATTGTTACTCTACTGTCTAAAAGCAGTATTTGTAGAGATGTATTTATTTTTTGAGAGATTTTAGTTGTGGTGTTTGTGCTTTCTGAATTACTGATGTCGGTGTTTCATACAGTCTTGATGAGAAAAAAACAAATTACACAATTAGATTTGAAAAAAAACAGTTTACAGTGTGACCTGTTAGTACTGGGACTGACCATCATACCCATCAAAGTAAAAGAAGGTATGTTCAGTGCAACATCTTACTGTAGTCTTGGTTAGGACAGGCCCAAACATAATTGTCTTCTCTATGATACTTCAAAACCCATTGGTAGGTCTACTAGTTGCTTACTTATATTCTCAGCTCATTCTATTAGCTTGTTTAGAGTAGAATTGAATAGTATTAAAAAGTGACTGGAAGATTTCTTAATTAGCTTATATACCAAGTCAGGGGAAAGAAAGTGTTTTGCAATGTGCTGAAGGAGTTTTGTGTTGTTTTTGGTTATTTGGGCCAAGCAAGCAGGCAGGCAGCTATTAAAAGATCATATTATGACATAGGACTTAAATTTAGATTTTTTTTTAATGTGGTAATGTTCTTTTATCACTTAGTAATCCTTCATACTTACTGATGAGTAGCAAGCTTACTGTTTCTGTTCTGCTATTTTGTTTTGGTTCCTGAAATTTATTATTTCTGCCTATTTACAGAACAGGTACAAAAGTAGTTTTCTTTCATTACTGTTGAATATACCCACCAAGGATGACTGTTTAGTGAATAACACAAGCATGAAAAATAATCCTTAATTGTTTCCAATATCTTCCAATTACAAAATACAACTTTTCATTAACAAAACTTTATTTCCTGCGTATGCCGTATCTTAGACAAAGTAAAAGATGAGATTTGTTGTTTCATGAGGTCAAGAAATGCTTCAGTGATTTCAATAAAAAGCTCCCAAATACAAGAAAACCTGGAATGGGAATTTAATGAAAAAAACCCAGTTTTTACTCTCAGAGGCATTCCAGCAATGTCTTAATGACCTTGATCGTATTTCAGTAGTTGTTTTATTGTATGATGAAATGAGATTGCTTTAAAAACATATAGGAAACAACTCTATTGAATGAGAATAAGGCAGTGGATTGATGCCAAGATGAGGACATCTGTTGGTATGTTTTGTTCAATATTAGTGTTGGCATTGCCCTTTTTCTAGTGTTGAGGATAGCAAAGAGGATGACAAAATGGCAGATCTCCTGACGGATTTCCAGCAGCAGTTAACTCTTCAGGAATCTTCAGTCAAACTTTGTCAGCCTGAAGTTTATGTCAGCCAGACCCACATCTCAGGTAAGAGTTAAGATACACTGTAAGAGTTAAGAGGCAGAATTTATACGTTTCACTTTATTAAAACATTTTTCTCCATTCAGAAGCCACCTTTGAAGAAGTGCATACATTATCTTTTTATTTGCTTCTGTAATTACATACAAAGGAGAAAAAATTATCAACTAGGTAAACAAATGTTCTCATACAAGATCTTGTCTTTATCAAACAAGCTTTTTCTATGTAGTATTTCTGAGTAGAATTTTCAGGATCAGAGGCATACTTAAAAGTAGCAACTTCTAGGAATGCATTTGCTAAGTTCGTGTATTCCAGTTTTCCTTCCAGTTCTTTTGGTTTGGTTTGCAAATACAATTATTACTACAATTTTAAGTGTGAGTAAGAGACAGTGGTTTGGTAGACTATGCATCTTTACATTTCTTGATTTTATCTGATTCTGTACGAGATTTTTGCAACAAGCGTGTTTCTAGGGTCAGAAACACTATATAATAAAGCTAGAAAGTCTTTTGAAGGTTAATGACTTTCAGTGCTTCAGTTCTAGTACAGTTATCCTGAGACTTCCTTATGAGATCTAAATTGTAGAGTGTATATGAGCTATGATCTCTCTTAAAAACAGATGCCTTTGTTCTGCATCCTAAATTATCAGTTGCACTTTGAAATCTTGGCCTGATCTCTTTTGGTCTGGTCAAGGAAAGAAAATAAAGTAAAGAAAATCAAAACATAAAGAAAACAAGGTTTTAAACATTATTTTATTTTAATAACTGGTGCATTGTACACTTGGGAAAATGTATTTTCTTTTTTTTTTTCAGTAAACACAAGATGTTGCAGACATTACTCTAAAATTATCTCAGGAGATGTGTCCTTTGAGCAGCAGTGTTGGTCTCTTTCTTGATTTATATTCTGCTTTCCAGCCAGTCTTGTGTTGTAGTATGTTTTTTACCGACTTATTAATAGCAGAATGAAAACTTCTGAAAAAATCACATCTGCTTCAGAAGTCAGTAGGCTGAAAAGAATCAAAAGGATCCTTTATGGATATCACATCTAATCTGTAGTGACCTTTTAAGTTGTTTACTTTTTTTGTTCTCTGGCATTAGGCTGCAATATGAAAAGTAGGATTTTTTAATGGAAAATCAAAAGCCAAACCTAGAATTATAAATAAGCTGTTGATTTATAGGTTGCATCTAACAAGGATTTCTTTCCTCTTTTTAGCGTTGCCTATGGAAGTACTAATGTACATTTTCCGATGGGTGGTTTCAAGTGACTTGGATCTAAGATCATTGGAGCAATTATCTCTTGTTTGTCGAGGATTTTACATTTGTGCCAGGTATTGCAGATAATTTATCTAGAGTGAAACTTCACTTTGCACTAAGTATGTCCTGCTTTTCCTTCCCATGGACATTTTCATGTTAAGCTCCTCACAGTGCTAATCAGTTTTTGAATACGCTACTAAATGGTATGTGAGACAGATTTCTTTGGTGTAATAAAAATCTCACAGAAAGTATTGTTGCTCTACCTTGTTTGCAAATTAGTGTTTCAGGTCTCCAAAATGTGGTCTGTTATGTTATCCTCATATAGCCAAACAGAGAAGTGCCAGGGTTGCTGCACTGTTGTGGTTCTGTACTTGGATGAAAATGACACTCAGTTCTTCAGTTTCACTGGGAAGAGGAGTAGGCTTTAAAATGCTCCAGGATTAAGTAAATTAGTCCAGAATATTAAATTACAAGCTATTTTTGTTCAAGAAAGTTTCTTTCAGTTGCATGCTAAGTAAGATAGTGTTACTTTGATATATAAAAGCTAAACAGGGTTTGTAGGGAAGTTATGGGGTTTGCTTTTTTCTTGTTTTCACTAGAGATCCTGAAATCTGGCATCAAGTCTGTTTGAAAATATGGGGCAGGAGCTGCAACAAACTTGTTCCATATGCATCTTGGAGGGACATGTTTTTGGAAAGGCCTCGCGTTCGATTTGATGGTAAGCTGTACTTTTGGAAACAGTTCTGTGTGAGACAGAAACAGTCAGGTGGGTTTGATGTTTATGACATTGTTGTTGTTAGACCTAATCTGAATTTGTGTGTGCATTTCAATTTGTAGTATATCTGCAAAGAGAAGGGAAAGGTGCAAGGAATGAAAATAAAAACTTCTATGTATTTAAGTAACAAAACCATTTAAGTAACAGAACTCAGAAGTTTTAGATTATTGTTTTTTTTCATAATAAACATTTTATGTTCTTAGTTTTTGTTCATGTATCTTCCTTTTCTGTAGGTGTATATGTCAGCAAGACAAAATACATACGTCAAGGAGAACAATCTCTTGATGGTTTCTATAGAGCATGGCACCAAGTGGAATATTACAGGTAGAGCTGTAGTACAATGAGTGAGTGAAATGTTTCTCTCTCTTAAGTTCTTTAAATCCAGCCCTGGCTATCACAGACAATAATCATTGTGTAAAACTGAATGGGACTGCTACAGTGTATAAAGCAATGTGTATTTTTTGAGAATAGCTTTTAAAAATAGGATTTATTATAATAATTAGAAATGAGCTTAGAAACACGTTTCATCCTCACTTAAATCATGTTATGTGGTGAAAACTTGAATGCTTGTAACAATATTTATCTACAGATTTCTTTCCCTAAATGACTTTTGCTTTGCATGTCTGATAAAACACAAGACACAATTCAGCAAAGAGAATACATGTGATTATACAAGATTAGTCATTTAGCCTATGTGTAATCAGTTGTGAAAATCAAGAGGCTGGGCTTTCTCATTTTGCTGTAAATGCCTTGCCATTTGTTTCTTTTTGTTTGGTTGGGTTTTTTTTTTTCTGTTGTTCATCTTGCTGCTCCCAGCATTTATTGTTTCATTTTGCTGTCCCTTCTGAGTCTGGAAGCTGTTCATAGAAACCACTGAACCTGATGGCAATTGCTATAGTCTCAAACATTAGCATGGTACTTGAGTACTGTAAAAATCAATCAGATTCCAGAACCTGAAAAAGTCCATATGACATTGTTAATTCTGTACTGATACTGTAATTGAGATTTTGTTGTATTGGTCTCAGTGGGTAGGACTGGAGAAACTTGAGGTCAGTTTTGATTGCAGGGTCAGTTTTGACCTTGCTTTGATAGAGGTGACAAAACTTCATAACTCTTCATAACTTTTCTTCTTTCAATATTCATAACTCTCTTTTGATTTCCGATCTCTTTTTTTCTGTTTTGTGTGAAGAAATGTGTTTTCAAATGCTACTACCAGTTAAGTTCTAAATATTTCTGGGTAACATCCTGTGATGTTAAAAGCAAGCAAACAGGAAAAAAGAAAACATGGAAAAGTATATATTTTCTAGGTTTGCATTGTGTAATTCTGTTTTTGCAGGTATTTGAGATTCTTTCCAGATGGCCAAGTTATGATGCTAACAACTCCTGAAGATCCTCAATCTATAGTTCCTCGCTTACGGACTAAAAACACAAGGTTATTGAAATAAAGTATTTGGCTCTATAGTTTCCATTTTCCTTTTATCTAGGAATTTCTATTTACTTTTGTCTCAGATGCTATATCCTGTCTTACCAAAACAATGTTATTTTTATTTTGTTATAGATGTTTATAATTCTCTCCTAAGAACTACAAAAAATTTTGATCTTTATGCAAATATATCTATCATTTTAGGGTCCTGATAATTGTAATTAGATTTCCTTTGTGGGTTGTGTGATTTAAAATTTTTAAGGCAAGTAGATAGAACAATCCTTTTAAAATACTGTTTTGTTACTGACTGCCTTCTCACACCTCCTTAACTGAAGGAAAGTGAAGATTTCAGTGGGATATGTCGAAATTAGTACTTTTTGATGGTTGGACATAAAAACATAGAAAATCATGTGCAGCTTGAAAACAGCTTTGAGCTGCTTACCAGAAATCTGCAAAAATTTAGCAGTAGGCTAGGTAGAACCAACTAACTTACCTTCACTGTCCTGTTTGGGAGAATTAGAAGCAACTTTCCAAAATGTTTTTACCATTTAATATCATCAATGAGCCTTTACTGAGTGGAAACTATAAACAAGTTTATATCATTATGCTATGTAGTCAGTTTTTGTTTCATTGCTGATATTTGTATTATAAGAACATAACACTTTTGAGACACTGAATATGCCTTTATGTGCCTTGATATTATCCTTCTTTTTAACCTTCCAGAACAGATGCAATCTTGCTTGGCCATTATCGCCTTTCCCAGGAAACAGACAATCAAACCAAAGTATTTGCTGTAATAATGAAGAAAAAGGAAGAGGTAGGTAGAAAAATAGAATAGAGGAGAAATAGATTAACAAGATTTTACTCAGACAGTGTTTGAAGGGACCCAAGGATTTACCTTACACCAAAAGATTAAAAAATTAATTTAATTTTTAAGCAGTTTAAAAATAAAATATAAATAAATAAACATGGTGATGTCTTACATTTGTTCCCAAATATGTAATAATTTATTAAGACAAATAAATATCTGGTTCAAATTTAAACAGTTGTTCTCCCCCTTAGGCTTAATTTCCCTTTATGTTGGTATTAGGTGTCAACATTGTTTACAGGAAAGAAGGATGAATAGGTCATTGTCTGAGAACAGATCTGACTGTGTGCAGTTACAGTAAAACTGGATAAGGAGTATTTGTTAATTGAACTCGATGATTTGATTAACTTATTTACAAATTCTTCTGATGACCAAAGTGCTAGTCAAGAGAAACTTGTGAATAGCAAGAAGTGTTACAATGAGTATGCACAGTTAGGTGGTGTGTGCTTCTTTTGCTTTCTCTGAAAACTTCTTCCATCATTAACGTAGAAATTTGTGTATTTTGAAGGAACAGTAGTACTTGTTTTAAAATATGAGAGTTTCACCAATCTGGTCTCACAGTTACTTAGGATAAATAGTTGCACAATATGTTCTTTGTAGGTCATGAAACTTCTTATTTCTCTGTACAGAAACCAGTTGATTACCACAAATACAGGTATTTCCGCCGAGTTCCTGCTCAAGAAACAGATCACAGTTTCCATGTAGGACTGCAGTTGTGCTCCAGTGGGCGCCAGAGGTTCAACAAACTTGTGTGGATACATCATTCTTGTCACATCACTTGCAGGTGAGTGAAGGGAGAACAAGAGCAAAGAAGGGTAATAAACTGTAGAATTAAAGGTGATGTTAATTTGTCCAGTACTAAGTACAGAAAATGTAGAATCTGAGACTTAAGTGGCTTTAACTAAATGTCACGAAAACAGTAAGTGGTCATGATTTGAAATACCATACTGAACTTTTATGTAAAGAAATCCAAAGATTTTAGTAACCTGTTTTAATGATAACAGGAAGTTGCCTAAGTAGTATGACTGTAGTATTTTAGTTTTTTAAAGGATTTATGCAGAGTGTTTGATTTCAGAACTGAATCGGGGTTGAGTGACTTAATGTGGTGCTAGTGAGGGGGTGTGGAAAGCATGTATTCATTAAGACATATATCTTTTCCACTGTGGATGTGCAGACTAAAGATGTCTGTACTTGTCATGTGAGAACTCTAATGTTACTAATGATATAATTCAGCAGTGCAGAATATGGGCATGTGACCAACTCTTCTGATCACTTACCAGGCAGAAGCCATTACCACTGTTCTTGCACCTGACACTTCAAATTACTGGCAAGTTGGCTTTCCAGATGTTTGATGTTGGCAGTTAGGGTGGATTTAGGCCTTGTCTTCCAGTGTTCTTAATTTTCAGTGTTTTTATAGGAACATAGCTCAGCTATTGAGCTGTGGGAATATAAAATGCAGGAAATAAACCGCTGAGGGTTGGGAGTATAGATGATTTCCGTAAACAGAAAAATTGCTTTTGTAAAAGCTAATGTTGTTACACCTAATTTATATAGCAGACACTGCTCAGGTCTTGGAGCTCATAGTAAGAGTGGAAAGGGAAAGTGGTTCCTTAGGTATGAATGTAGAAGTGGATTCTGTATAGTGTGATTCAGCTAATACTCAAATACTTTCAGAACAAGACATTACAAAATACACTATTTCAGCTGTAGTTTGATGCACACACTGTAGTATGGAACATGATTGCATGAGGGATTCAAACAGCAACTTGTATCTTATTTAATTTTTACAATGCTCTTTGCAGATCGACTGGTGAGACAGCTGTAACTACTTTCGACATTGACAAAATGTACACCCCTTTGTTCTTTGCACGAGTGAAGAGTTTTACTGCATATTCAGAAAAGCCACTCTAAGAAACACCTTCTCCTCTCACAACTTTTGCATGAGTAAAAGGTTGTAGCTAATAAGCACTTAAGTTATAAATGTGTATATATTTGGAGCATTTTAAAATTCTGGGAAATTTTTTGAAGGCAGTATGTTCTATTTGATTGTGAATGGCTGGGATTTTACTTTGAGATCAAGCTTATGAGTGTTAAACACCTTTTATTTGTGATAATAATTTGATAACAAAGTTTTGTTTTGTTGTGTTGGGTTTTTTAAAAAAAAATTTTTAAATCAGTTTGCTTAAAATGTGACTCTTCATCTGCCTAGACATCGATTCATTCAAAAGGAATCAATAGGAAAAATCTCGCTGTCCATGGGACAGTATGTATGGTCTCTGGTGAAGACTTGAAATGTGAAAAGGGAGAAAGTTGTCATCTGTCAACTGTGTGACTTGAAAAAACTTCAAATAAATGTTTTCTTTAAATTAAACTTATTTTGTTTGCCTTTAAGATCTGGCATTGTGTTGACATCAACCTTAAGGAAAAACAGTCAAGGGCAAGCAAGCACAAAATACAAAATTTAACTGCAGAGGTACATCCCCACCAATGGAGTGGTGTCAGTTGGTCGTCAGTGTAATTTGATCCTGGTAGAAGTTCAGTGGAGCCTGCCTTCTCCACGGGATGTGTGTGGAGGGGAGAAGGATACAGGCAATGAGTTGTTCCCTTGTACTGTAGGATGTTTGCAGGTACGTGGCCCTGCTTGGGGAGTGTCACAGTGCAGGGGTGAAATGCTGGTGTGTAGTGCTTGTGCACTGGCCTGGGGTGAATAAACAGGTAAGGAGTGCTCACTTGGACATGTTTGTAATGGCTACAACCTGTTATCTAACCTTGCCACACATGCTGTAAACCCTTTGAGCATTTGTTTCACTAAGATAAATTTTGAGGCTGCTGTAGATGTTCAGGTGCTGTGTACTGCTAATCAAGTGTTCCTTGAGGTCTGGTGCAGGTACTGTACGCTGCTTCTCCTGCATATATCGCTTGGGGGTGTAGTGCAGACATTGTGATGCTGCTTATTATGTGTGTATCTTGGATCCTGGAAGAACTGGAGGTTTTCAGTGTAGTTTTTTTTAAAGTAATTTTGCATAATTTGCCTTTGCCCATCTTGTTTCAAAATAATGACCTGGACTCGAGGACTAAAATGTTAAAGTTGTGGAAAGAACTATACTTGTTCTATAATTTATAAACTGTATCTTTGCAAGGAGCTACATGATTAAAAATACATCAATAAATTATGATTTTGAACATGCAATCCCTTGCAATTTCTTATTTTCCCAAGAAAACCTTATTTTCATGCAGTTAATGGTGATTATGAGCTACCATGCATAGACTATATGCCAGGCAGGATTGACAGGTAGAATTAACCTCTTAATGACTTTTTATTATACTACTTACAGGTTATCTGAGAAAAGTAGAGAAGTTTTCAGGTACATGAGTTCTCAATAAGGATGTGTATATCTGAAAGTTGATGTTTTTAGCTACTGTAATAAGGGTCTGCCTACAATACTTTGGTCTGCATCTCAGACTGCAGTTTCATTCTCACTTCATACAACAAAATGTGTAATAAGGAGCCTATTGTGTTCTCATTGCTCAGATAAAAAGCAACTGCTCAGAATATCAGCTTTGTGTTTTGAAATATTGCAAAGTTTGTAAATAGGAAAATCTGTTCATTACCTACACTTTTTGTTGAGGGTGAAAGGTAAAGGTCTGATTGTGCCTGCTGAGAAGTGCCCAAGTTTTGCCACAACAGTCAGGTGATGTTACTGATTATTGGTTTAGGTACAGTCTTGTCCAGCAAGCAATATGGATGTAATAGAAGAGCCTTTTAACTCTGAGCTCTTTTTATACCAAGACTTAGTTGCTTCTTCTGACCTTTTGTTTTTCCTTGTTTGGCCATGTAATAGTCTAGGCGTAAGGAAAACAGGTTACAAATAGAGATGTTGATTCAACAGAAGTCTCAAGCAATGATTATTTTGAGATTATATGAAATATTCCTTCACCAAGAAAATTATGTGAGCCTTCTATATGTGAGACTGAGGTGTGATGAATACGCTTGCATTAAGCGATTTAAGAGTCAAGCTAGTTTTGTGTTTTGAAATGGTTAATGAGCAGATACTGTTATTGTTTGTTCATGTGCAGCTATTAAAATAGCACCTGTTTCAGCAATGAATTGGTGACTGGTTGCTTTTCCTTCATTCTGTGTAGTGTTTTTCAGTAGTCCAAGGCTCTAATGACTAGAGGCTCTGTGCTTTTATAATTTAGTTTTATTGTCCTTGTAATTATCATATAATGACATTAGTTGGTATAACTAGTGTATTGCTGTGAAATTGTCCTTTACTAATTGTATTCGTTATTTGACTAAAAGAATAAGGTGCACACCTATACAGTACTTTTTCCCAAGAGTTTACTGAAGGACTTGAGACAAGTTCACTTACAAAAATCAAAGTAGGGCTACAAAAGGTGACAGAAACCTCATTCTTGGAGCTGTAGATCTCTTGTATACATTGAATTTAAGACAGCAGAGTGCACAGTTTCCTATAGAGAAGATGCTCAGGTGATCAGATGTTATACTGATTTGTCTCAGTATGACTGGAGATTAGCATCAGTTAAACCTTTTGTGTAATTCAGTGCCCTGAGCAACGGACCAGTAAGTAGATATTGTCCAGCTGCTAGTTCAGCTCCTAAGTCACTGACAGTCCTGAGCCAAGCTGGTCAGGATATAAAAGTGTGGTGTTTACATGAGGCTCTTTAATGGAAGAGAACAATAGAGTCTGTTTTGTTTGGTTTTTTTTTTGTTTTTTTTTTAATTCAAAAGTATTCCATCGGAATTTGTGCCAGGGTATTTGGAAACTTTTGTTGGCTTTAAAATGGCTGAAGTACTGAGATGCATCACCATTTTTTCTACAGTCCAATATGAGAAAAACATAAAAGCTGCTATACATTTGTGAAATTTGGATTTCAGAAATTACTGTTACCTATGCTACTTAATATTACTAACACCTGTAGAGAAATCAAGGATTTCCGTTTGATTGTTGTTCAGTTTGGATTCAGGCTTTGTCCTTTATGCCAGGACTAGCAGCTTGCTTATTAAAGTGACTTGCATAATTATTTGCTTAAAAGGAACAGTTAATACCTTTGCCTTGCCTCTGGCCTGTCCAGAGTCTAGTTCCTGAGTCCTTAAAATAACTGTTGGAGCCAGAAGTCCTATATAATGCTGACTGAAACAAAGGATTGGGAAGAGAAACATGACTCTGTTATTGAATAGAGCTTCTGAGGTATATAAAAGTGGCATTCTCTCTTAACTAAAACTGCTTTCAGCTCTGGCAGTGTAGCCCATTTGAAAGGTGCACCATGCTGGTGTGTACCTATCATTCAAGGCAGTAACAGACAGCTGAAAACTTTACAGTGCAAAGCAACTCCATGGAGCACATGTTCAGAGTAGGAATTGAAAAAATGCGTAGAGCATGACTGCTTCTGAAGGCAACATTCCTGCATCTTTTGGGATTGGCACCCTTCCTTGGCATCTGCAAGTTTTTTGACATCTTTTGAAGATACTTGTATGATGTTTATTTAGTCTCAGAATGCTCTATGAGAAACAGCTGGATATGATTCAAAGGTAAAGAAACGAAGACTATTAAATCTTGCCAAATTAAATACTTCCTTAATGTGAAAGGCCAAGATGACTAGACATTTTTTCCACACATTATATTTCTGAAGGAATGAATTTCCCCTTAGGTACAAGAATCATCACCCCTACGTTTCCAAACTAAATCTATACACTAATTAAATTTCTTTTAATTCTACTTCCATGAGAGTAAGAGATTTCTAAAGTTGCTAAAACAAAAGTTCTGCCTGGTTTAGTTTGCGAACTTTTTTTTTTTTTTTAAGGAATTTGCTTGCTTGATTTTTTCCTCTTTTTAAATTTTATTTTATTCCCGAGGTAGTGCTGCCCCTGCAGGTTGTTGCAGCTTAGTACTAAACAAGAGCTTTGGGATGCAGCTTCCTGTGTTTCCCAGGGCAGTGCCCACTGTTCCTGTTGTGCTGTGGGGTGGCTTGCCACAGTATGAAGCTTTCCTTTGTACTTCATAAACTAAGTATATTTATTTCCCCCTACAACTTACTTAAAGTTTCAGAACATTCCAGGAAAAAAAGGAGGAAATGGACCGAGCAGTCATTACACATTACATTTAGTCTGGCGAGTATTCATCTCCTGATGTTTCTGCGCTAGGAAGACATTCACAACACAACTGAATGGAAATAAACAAAAGGGTCAGTTCTTAGAAGGGATTTCAATTATCTGAATCACAGAATCATAGCTTCCAAATGGGATCTGAGGCAGCCAGTATAAAAAGTTATATGATAAAGGATGATGCACTGAAAAGAAGTGCCACTTGGAGAGTGTACATTCCCAAAGCAGGGCTCATCATTTCAGTCCCTGCCCTGCTCTGAACATTTCTGCTCAGTCTGAGTTTGCTGGGGCAAGGTCGATGGCCCCAGCCAGGGCCAGGCAGACATGTTTTGGGGGTTTTGGACATCCTGTCCTGCAATAAGTGCAAGTAATCTATTTGTTATAGAACAGCTTTAATAAGGAATAACAAATATCTCCCAGAACCCATGTAAAACGGGTAAACGTGAATATGAATGGGGTGTCTCAGTGAGAGCAGAAGTGAACCCATGAGCTAAAGTTGTGTATCTCCACCAAAGTTTGATGTTGCATCACCTGCTGTCTATGGGGAGCAAAAAGGAGCAATCCTTTATCATATTTTAAGAGGTTTCTTACTGCAAGAAGCATTCAGGCAACTCCTTTCTATCTACACTGATAAGAAATTTGGTTTGTGTCTACTACTTCAGAGTTTATTAACCTGTGATGGCCAGTTAAGATATTTTATTGGGGCATTAAGTTTTATTAGCTCTCAGTTGCATATTTCAAGGGAAAAAACCTACAAATTTTTTTTTTTTCTCCTTTTTCCCTAGAACTCATTTTCTGTTGCCTCCTGACTCAAAGAGTGCTCACACAAAGAGCTGACTTTTGCTTTCAAGACAACTTGAGGAGCAGGTACCTCAGGATTGGGGAATAGGATTCAGTGGCTTAGAGTAGAGTAAAATACACAAATGTCTCCATATAAAGGAAAATCGACAAATGTGTAATAACCAGTTACAACCAATTTTAATTAAGAGTATATATATCAGGCTTTAGGGATTTTTAACTAGCTGATTTATCCCAATGGGTGTGGCTTACCCACACCTCACTGATTTTTTGGGGGGGTGGAGGGGCTACCCAAGGAAAATATTGTTCCTATTATACAACCTCCAAGGAGAACTTTGAAGTTCAGGGTACTTATCACAACTTCTGTACTTTGAATCAAGCAAAGGTCTTCAATTTGTTTCGGATTATTTGGCATCTGCCTTAAATGACAAACATAAATGAAGTGGGTTAGATCTGTTCTCCCTGTAAATTTAATCACAAAAATATTGAGAAAGAAAATACTGAGTACCGTTACACTTGCCTTGAGTACACATATTAGCAATTGAAGTGTCTAGACAGATGGTGACCTGGTAAGTGAAGTCTGAGAAAAATAAACTTACAGATATTAAAGTCAGCCACATTTCCCAGTGGTAATGGGGGGGGGAATACTGGGNGGGGGGGGCGCTAACACAGTTGCCAGCAAATTGGTTTGAAACCTGCTCCCTCTTTAAAAAGTGTGCCTTTTTAAACATTTCACATAAAAGCCCACCAAAGTCTGTGGAACCTGAAAAACTATCATGAAAGTAATCTGATGGTAAGATGGATATTTGTCTGGGTGTGTGCAACACAGTGAATCAAGTTTTTCTTCTTTCTACTTGAAGGACTCAAATTAGAGCCTTTTATGAGACCATAATCATACAGTGTATTGTCAGCATGTCATTACTAATGTCCACAGGAATTTAAAAAAATAACAATGAGGCACACTGTTATCAACTGGTGATCACCAAGTTTTAGCACAGCAGCATTCCTGATCATCTTGTCCTAAAAGTGCAGTTCAGCTTATCAGGCCTTGAAGATGGTTTGCTATAGAAAAATTGTAATGTAAACCAAGCTTAAACTTATGGCACTTGAACAGAGAAAAGGCTACCCAGGTTTACAGTAAGCCTAAGTTAAGGTTTTCCAAAAGACCTAACAGAACAATCCACTCTGCCCCCAGCTTGTAGCTCTGCATGGGGTTGTTGTGACCCCAGGGCAGGTCCCAGCACTTGGCCTTGTTGACCCTCAGACCACTGGCCTTGGGCCATCAATTCAGCCTGCCCAGATCCCTCTGTAGAGCCTTTTATATGGTTCTCTAACAAAGTGAATGTTGTGGTGGTTTCATGTTCCCTGATTTCTGTTTCCCGAATTAGCGTAGTGGTTTCAGACCCTCTGTAGTTATGACTCCAGAATCAAAGTTAAGCAGGCATCTTGTCATGCCTGACAGGTTCCACCAAAAGCTTTTGAACTTGCTGACCAATTTTGAAATAAATTTGACCGAAGGACCAAAGATTCAGTTGCACCAAGTTCTGATGATGAAAGTAGGCAAAAGGAGAAAGGGACACATTTCTGGTATCTCCATGGGAAGAAAGCCTGATGTACAACATCTATTTTCAGGTTTTATTTATATCATCACAGATGATCTTTATAATACTTTAATATAGTTCCATTACTAGTACCCAAAGAATTCACAAGAGAGATCTTGGCAGAGGAGGCCAAGCCCAGCTTCACAATTTCTGCCATGTAAGACCAAGGTTTTAATCAAGTAGGTAAAATTTTGCATGAGCGTCTAAAAGTGAAATTAAACTTTGAGAATAAGTGTGGAAAACCACAAATCCACTCTGTGCAATGACAGGAGGGAGGGAGGAGGCTGGCTGTAGTTCAGGACACCAGGTTTCCAGTATGAAGGAGTGATCTGGCTTGGAGAAGAGTAGCTATGTGTTTTTTGAGGGGGTGTAGGTGGCCAAGAAAAGCCCACTGACAAGGTTAAATGATCTGCTTAGAAAAACTTTAAGCTTCTCGCTGAATAATTAGGTTTTCTTCTCTTACAAGAATAGGGCTTTCAAGAGACCAACATTTTAAAAATACTGAAGCACTCCCTTGGTGGGCACCTAGAAAGGACCTTCTGAGAAAGCATTAATTTTACAGGAAAGAACAAACCTGACGTTTTTCATGGGGTCCAGCAAGATCTGCTGTGTGGAGAGCCTGCAACCTCACCAAGCTGCTGAGGCCACCCCAGCCCCGGGGCTGCTGCGTCCGTGGAGCAGCGCTCTCCTCCTGCTGCCGGGGCTGGGAGCCAGCACTGTGGCTCTGTGACTCACTGCCATGCTGCAGGAAGGACACAGACATGCTGTGAGTGGTCTCCTTGTGCAAATGGTGGTTATGGAGATTAGTTTCATCTGGCTGAAGATTAACCTTTCTTCCTTACATTTGTCAGTAATAAAGGCTTTAACGGTGAATGTTAACGGTGAATATTAACAGTGAATTTAACAAGTGAGGCAAACTCCTCTGGTCCCCAAGGATGGACTCCACAAGGCACTGGGAGGGAGCAGGGCTAAGCTGTAAATAATTCAGTATCTTTGAAGGAGCATTTTCTGGAAGTTCACAAGAGGAGGCTGATGCATGACAAGAGTTTTAGTATATTAAGTGCTTCTGTTAAGTTAGAGCAAGTCAAGTAACAGAACCCCTGTTAAATTACCTACCCAACTATTATTAACTATTGAGCTATAAAGCAATAAAACCCCAGAACATACCTTGCTTGAACTGGAGGGAAATTTTCCCTCTGCCCATTCCCAGTGTTGAGCAAGAGGAAGAGAGCAGGTTACTAGCAGCCCAGTAACCTGCTGGGTGATGCTCCTCAGGTGAGCTTTGTGTGTTTCACTGCTTTGATCTGTCACTCTCTGTAGTGCCAGTGGTGTGATGGTCTGTGCCAGTAATCCTGCACTCTGCCACAAAGCCCCCAGCAGCAGGGAACTCCCATACCTGCTCTGCTGGCTGGGGCTTTCCACTGGCTCCCTGCCTTGGAGCACCAAGCACTAACTCATCTGTGCAAAGAGGAACAGGTTTTGGTTTTCATGTCTCCAGGGGTGGCTCTTGGCAGGTATTTGGGGCTTCTGGAAAGTTCTGTCCTTGTTAGTGGGGTGATAAAATGCATAAAAGTGCAGGAAGGTCAGGGCAGGATTACAGTTTGACCTGAAGTTTTCTCCTGTGCATACAAACTTCAGTGGGACAAACTGGCAAGACTCCCTCCATTTATTTATTATTTTAACTCACTTTGGCCAAAGGTCTGTTTGTTCATCCTGTGTTCACCCATCCCAAGATCAGACATTAATTCTTTTTTCTCCTGCTCTCCCCCTGCCCCTAGATTTTCCTCCAAGTGCAGGAATCAGTGAGTCTCTAATTGTGCTGTGTGTATCCCCTTGTCCTACTGTCTCCAGCCTCTCAAGCAGGGAGTCCCACTCCTCTCCGTGGGGAAGTCTATGGGCAATGAACATGAACTAGCCCTTCTCTGCCCTGAAATGTACTGCTGCTTTTGCTGTTATCTTGGAGAGCCCTTCCCCCAGGGATTGTGCTCTGCCCACAGCCACTGTTGGTCTGCACTGAAGATAAGGGTTGTTATGTCCTGTCCTTGCTGTGACTTGAGCAGAGAAAATCTGGATGTTTGGCAAACAGCTTTTCATGACACCTAATGTCTACAGTATCCACAGACATTAGGCTGGTCACAGCTGTTCTTGTGGCAGACATTACTCATTGCTGTAGCTGCCAGAGTCCAGTATAAGGCTGCCACCACCTCACCTTGCCACGCACAGGTGCCAGGGAAGAGGCTGCAGACACGAGGTCAGCAACAGGTCCTTGTGGCTCCACTCCTCACCTGGTGTTTGGGGCAGAAGGCTCTACCAACTGGTTCATGCCATGTCCTGGTAGGGACATTCTGCTGGGGTGAAGGATTGAGGGACCTGATCCTGCCAAGGAAATTGCTATCTCCTCTAGGAGCAAAAAGGAGCTGGATGCATTGTTGCCATGAGGCTTTGACCTTTGCTTAACAGTTTCCACAAGAAAGCACTGAGCAGAGGACACTCTTGTGGTATGGTTTGTATTATTTGTGACTGTCTGTCTTCAGAAGAACAAACAGATTGGGCAACCCTTGGAAACAGAATACTTAAGCCACATAACTGATTATACAACTACCAAAAGAAGTGAAGTTTAAATCTTGACACAACTGATTTGGAGCAATTAAAAACACTCATCTGAGACGCCCTCCAAGACAGCTCTGCTTCCTCACTTACTAACTGGAAACAGCAGAAATGAGCTCAGAGTGAAAAGCTGGCCAAAGACCTTCCTTGCTTGCCCTGTCCCCTAAGAGAGTACAGGAGTACAGGAGATCATCTCACATTGCTCACAGAAATTAAATAATCCAACAAGGGGAGCAAAGCATGCTTGTGGTAATCACATTGCTGATGTTGATTCTTCAGGGCCACAAAGGCTGTGTCCTGCTGCCCCAGGGTGTTTCATATGCCACATTTCAGATGACTTTCCAGATATGTCACACTGCACATGGCTAATTCAAACAGAAACATCTGGAGACTGCAGCTCTCTGGTATGAGAAGAGTTGTGGCTGATCCTAAGTGTTAACAGAATCACAAAACAGCTGAGATTTAAGTCCACCTCACTGTCCACTTAACAATGCCATACTTCATCAGCTTGTGTCTGAGGATGTTTTGGAAGACTCTGCTGAAAGGCGGGCTAAGAACAAGATAAAAAATAACCATTGCATTCTCCTTATCCACCAAGCCCGTCCTCTCACTGTAGGCTGCTCTGAAGTTGGTTGAGCACAATTTCCCTTTCCTAAATCCATGCTGACTGGCCTTAATCTTTTCATTTTAGACACTTTTTAGTCTTCCATGTGTTTGCAAAGAGTCATGAAGAGGATTTTTTTCATTACCTTTGCACATTTCAAGGTGCAGCTGGACTGTGTAATTTCCCAGATCCCCCATCTTGTTCTCCTTGAAGACAAAAGTTGCATTGCTTTCCAATAGTGACATTGCTTTCTTCCAGTCTTCAGACTCTCCCAATCCCCATGACTTTTCAATGATTATTGAGAGTGATCTCAAAATAACACCTGCCAGCTTCCTCTGTGCTCATGAGTGCATCCCATCAAGGCCCATGGACTCATGTATGTTGGGTTTATTTAAGTGTTCCCTAACCTTTTCCCCCTGCATTGATGGTGAGTCCTCCTTGCTTCTGGAGATGAACAATGTTGGGGAAGGTCATGTGAAAGACAAAAACCCCTTAGTGCCGGGGGACTGCAGCAGCTCAGGTAAGAAGAGGATTTACATGGCATGGGGACCCAGGAGAGGCAGAGGAGGATGAGAAAATGATGCAGTTAATTTAAAAAGAAAAATTAAGGAAGTCTGCTGGTGTCAGAGTAAAATAGATGCAATCAGTAATCAAAGCAGAGCATGAATAGCTATTGGAATTGAACATCTAAACAACTGAAGCTGTTGAACCTGACTTGTGCAATGCTGACTGATCCTGATTCAGTACAATGCCTTTTCCTAGCTGTATCCCTGCTGAGATCCACCACAGGGGTCACTTCTACATATTGCTTGCAATGAAGTAAAACACTGACTCCTTGACCATATTAAAAAGCTCCAAAATACTACCCTGAGAGAAAGCAGAGCAAAATTGCCAGGAGTACCAGACACAGAGATTACTAAATATCCCAAAGATCACAAGGAAAGAAAAGCTCTCTACAATGAATCAAGGTATATCCCCTAAAGCTTCCTCAGCTGGAGTCTTTTCTATCACCAGAAGTTTGACAACCTTGTTTCATTTAAAAATATCGAGAGTGCATTTAGGACCATATTGTAGATAATAGTCCATAGCCTTGCCAATCTCCCCAGGGGCAGGAGCTTTGTACAAGGGTTTGAAAAGGAAAACATGTCTTTGCTCAGTCTGACCTGCAATTCTTTTCACATGCAGAGGCAGAGGTCCTGGGGAGAGGAGGGCCGGAAGAAGCACAATGTGTGTTCCCAGGGCTGGAGAGATGGGGGTCTGTTCTGCTTTCTCATTTCCCCTTTGGTGTGGCTGATACAAAAACATTACTCTTTCTCAATTTGATGTTGTCAGGATAAATATACTAATAAATTCAGGTGTGCAGTTGCTGCCTTGTACTATTTAGGTAGTTCTTTATCATTATATATCTATTTCACCTTTAAATGCTGCATGAGCCAAAATCCTCCAAACATAAAAGTTATGTTTCTGTAAGATACAGCCTGGCTAATGTAGGATTCTGAGGAATATTGTCATGCTCTGATGGCCTCAGAAGAGCCTTATATATAAAAATACTTGCTTCAGAGCAGGCACAGAGATTGCTCCCAAAGAATTAGCCCTTAGATAGTGAGGCCAATGCTTTCAGAGCTAAGACCTTGGGAATGTAGTGTAGATCATCCATGCCATGTATGGAGATTTGTGTTAGCTTTGGCCATAGCTACAGCTGTCAGAAACAGCAATAAGCCAGAACAAACCATCTTGCCTGAGTAATCATCCACATCCTGACCTCCTTGCATCTCTGCTGGTTTCCTAATGCTTTGCTGCACCTGGGCCTTGCAGAAAACAATTTCCTGCAGAAGAGCAGGGTTACCTATGGGTGGAGCTTCAGAGATCAGTTGGTATTTCTTCATTAAGATAATCTGAATAATTTGAGTGTTCATTATATTTTCTTAAATATAGGACCAGAGTATCATGCATCCAGTATTCTTTCACCTCTGATCCTCCCTCTCTACAATGCTCTCGTGAGACTTCACCCAGAGTGGAGTGCTGCATCCAGGTCTGGGGCTCCCAACACAAGAAAGATGGACCTGTTGGAATGAGTCCATAGGACCCTACTAAGTTGATCACAGGGCTGGAACCCCTTTTCTATGAAGACAGGCTCACAGAGTTGGGGCTGTTCAGCCTGGGGGAGGAGAAACTCTGGGATGACATTATAACACCTTCCAGTACCTAGAGGGGGTCTGGATGGGGCTTTAAGTAATCTGCTCTAGTGGAAGGTGTCCCGGCCCATGGCAGTGGGGTTTAGAGCTAAATAATCTTTAAGGTCCCTTCCAACACAAACATTCTATGATTCTACTATACTTATCACTGCCCAGCTGGGCACAGTACCTTAGAGCTGGTTAAAAGAGGCTTAAAGCAATGACACATATATGTTTCTTTTCACATATCCCAAACAAATTGAAAAATTAACTTTTTTGAAGGTCAGAGATGGGATCAGTATCTTTGTATTTCAAGCCAGAAATAAATGTGGTGCTATATAGACCCACCGTGCTGAATGTACCTGAAGCGGATGGACTTGCTGCCAGCACAGAAGTTGCTTCAAGAGCTTGGAAAGGTCAAAATGACCCTAGCAGGTTATAAATATGGAAAGGCTTTCTGTGTTTAACCTTAGGAAAATCATAAAGGTTTAGCTTCCTTGTTTTTAAAAAATTAATAACCTGTCCTCCTTGAGCCTGAAATGTGTTTCTGTTGGAAACAGGCTGGGTATAATGAACGCTGCATGAACAGGGGCTGGGGGTCCCCTCAAACTGCAGGACAGTCCTGTTTGTGCAGGATTACAAGCATGGAAGCTGCAAGAAGGCATGGCCCTTCTATGGCAGGGAGCTCCTGAGGGGAGCTGAGATCACAGGAATAGGTTTCATTTTGGAAACCCTTTGATTCAGACTCAAAGGCAAACCAACAAAAAGGCTCTTCCTTCTCAGGCAGGGAGAAAGGTTGGTAGTAATTATCTTTTAGTGACCTTTGGTTGTAATGGACCTTTAGGAAGCCTGTGAAACAGTAACTGGATGCTACCCATTTAAAAGACTTGAGAAAATTTCCAGGAAAGAAAATCAGATGAGTGAAAAAATGCTAACAGCTGGAATTGGAAAAGAGAAGCCATGGAACAGGATTTGTTATCAAATCCCCTTTGCTGGAAGTTTCTAATAATAGAGGAAGTGGTTGGTGAGTGTAAGGGGAACTGATAGAACTTTGGTGTGGAAACAATTACCAAGGAGCCTCCAAGCTACACGTCTGAATGGCACTACTGCTGAGAGGTGATGCTGGCAGCATTGCAGGGGAGAGGCAAGGAATTCAGAGGAGAGACAAGATGAGACAGAGCCAGATGGCCGTGGCAGGGGCCATGCCCTGTGCAGTCCCTCACCTGTGTGGCCGGTTTGAGGAATCCCAGCTATGGGACACCAGCCCCAGGGCCTTTGCCTGGCCCTAATCCTGCAGCTCACCTCCTGAAGCACAAGTGTTCATGGCTCCTATTCATTTCTCTTTTTCTGTCTTAGAGTTTGTAACAAATGCTGATCAAAGTTTCCTTCTTTGAGTTAATGATCTGAAAAATCATAAAACATGCCAAGTTTGGAATTAGTGTGGGAGTAACTCACCGACTAAAAAAAAAAGTTTGATAAGTTGACCTTCATGTACAATATTACACTGTTATTTTGTGATCTACATTTAGATTTTTTTTCCACTTAAAACAAATCCCTGTGCATCCCATTTTGCAATTCCAATAAACATTTTGAAACACTCTATAAATACAATTCATTCTTGTCTTGTAAATGTCTCTGAACTACACCCGTTAGCAGGAGAGTGGTTTCCCTAACAACTAATCTATTCCAAAAACTTAAAAAAAAAAAAAAAAAAAAAAAAAAAAAAAAAAAAAAAAAAAAAAAAAAAAGAGAAAAAACAAAAAAAAAAAAAAAAAAAAAAAAAGAGAGAGAATCCAAAAAGATAAAACTAGGGGAAAGAAAAGTGCTAAGACTGAACCTATTTGATGAACATGTGATACATCCCATTCTGAGGTACTGTGAAGTTTTTATTGCCACTTGTTTTGTAATACTGTCCTCCCAGACTCATCCCAATGAAAGGTTTATTTCTCCCTTTGGTGGATAAAGGAACCAGCCTTGAAATGTGGCTCCATACGTCATTCATGACATCCCTCAGCTCTTCTTTGCAGAGGTGGCAGCAGGGCTGTGTGTCAGTGCCTGCCTCTGCAGGGGAGGTTGGTGGCCCCTGAAACCCAGTCCAGAGAGCAGCAGAGGCCAGTCATGCAGCAAAGTCATGCAGATGTCAGCTATGGGAAAAGGTAAAGGAATCTTTGCCAAAGGTGTCTGACCCACTAAGTTCAGGCAAGAAAATTCCTACTTGCACCCTAGTTTTTTAAACAAATGTAAGAGAACTGATGGGCCCTGCTGAAATACAGCTTATGGTAGTGGTCAGCAAAGGGGGGATGGAATGGATGCTGAGGGGTTCTTTACAGTCTGCAATGAAAGAAATTAAAAGTGCCTTGAAAAAACAGCAAGGCACCTTGAATATATACATATATGAAACTGGGTTCAGTCCTGCAGGCAAGGACTTGGGGCAACTGGTGTATTGGACACGATCTGGCAGTGTGCATATGTAGCTCAGAAGGCCAAACGTATCCTGGGCTGCACTAAAAGAAATGTGGCCACAGGTGGAGGAGGAGGACTCTCCCCATCTACTCCATTCTCATGACATCCCATGTAAAGTCCTGCATCCAGCTCTATAGAACACATGTACAAGGCTGGTGCAGTGCAGGGACTTAGGTCTGAAGAGGGAGTGCCTGAAGAAGCTGGAAGAGTGCAGAAGGTTCCACATGACAGCAGCTGTGGTCTTTGAGATCACCCACCTACACCTCCCAACAGGCCCACAGGCTTGAACAAGCTGTCTATTGAGGAGGGCTGAAATGCTACCAAACCAGAATGGCTGCGAGGCAGTCTCTAAGAGCAGCTGATAGCTTTTATTACATCCATGAAACAGTGGGGGGAAATAAGACCGCTAAATAAAAAGGAAAAAAGACAAGCCTTTAGGTACGAAAGCCCCTTCTGGAGCCTGCAAGAGAAGCTAAAGTGAGATCTGTTGTGGTAGCACTTTCACGTCTGTGTTGCCACAGGGGTGGAGAATCGGACCCATTGCCAGAGGAGCGGCGAGCAGGGACATTTTAACCCAGTCACCATAATGGGTACAAGTTAAAAAACACGTCGTTGTTGCAGCAGCTGAGACAGACCGGGTGCCCTCCCCCACCTCTGTCGCCTTCGCTTGCCCTTGGAGGCAGCGAGGGCTGTGGGCGAGGCTGTGCCCCACTCGCCGTGGGGCTGGGCCCTCCCTGGGGCGCGGCGCAGGGCGGCAGAGAGAGGCAGCTGCCGCTGAAGGACAGTGGAGATTTCTCTCCGTACGATCCATCCCCGAAAGGGCCCGCGTCAGACCTGAAGGGGTCACGGCCCCCCTGTGTCATGGGCAGGATGTGCTGGGGGCCAAGGCGGGTGCACTGCTGGGGAGAAGGGGCCGTGCTGGGCACAGCAGGGACACTGCACAGCCTCTCGGTCCTCGGGGTCCTCCTGAGGGACAGGCTCTGGCTCCAGGTTGGAGCCTCTCTGGGGGCCCCGTCCTGCCCGGCTGTCCTTGGGTATGGAAGCTGCACAGAGCAGCTGCTCAGCGTTGGCTCGTGGGAGATTTTGCTTAAATGTCCCCTGAAATTAGCAGGTGGCACGTGAACATCCGGGTTGGAAAGAAGCAAAGGCAAAGGCTCCTGTGTCAGCACTGCACCTGTCAGAGACTTGGGAAAGCAAGGCATGGGTTAGTAAAACAAGGTGTAATGTAGCACGTCTCCTCTGTGAGCTGCTTACAAAGGCACTCAACTAACACGATGGCTGGATTTGATGATCTCTTCCAACCTTGACCATTCTGTGGTTCTGTGAACACAGGTAACAAAGCAGATGGCATAACAGAGCCTCCCCCACCACAGGAGTGGTGTCCATGGGTTGTAGGGACAAACTAAACAAGGCTCCCAGCTCTTGGCTCAGGATTTCTTTCAGCAGTTTTTGCCCAAAGCCTGTTTTACACTGAAAGATTTGCTTAGACCTTGCATTCACAGCCCTTAGGGTCCACTGCTAGCATATACTAAAGAAGGACCTAAAAATGAAATTATGCTAATACATTTGACACCACAGATTGTTTTTCTATGGAGATTGGAAAAGCTAATTATGATTTTAATACTGATTGTTGTGATCTTTTCACTACAAAAATATTCTTCTTCAGCTTTTCTAGAGCTTATTTCTAACTAAAAATTTTTCCTATCTTTACTTTTTTTTTTTGCCCCACAACCAGAAATTTCATTCAGGTAGGGGGATAAGCACACAAAAATTATTCTTCTGGGTTTTCTGTTCTGGATATTTCACAACCTCTTTAATTGCCCAATTATTGGACTATAATTATTAAAACTTTAATTCCTTTCAGAACATTAATTTCTGATGAACACTTTCATGTCTCACTTCTTTATAATTCTGCTTTTTCATCCATTTAATTACAGTGATTTTATGGACTGCTTGAGCAGCAAAGCTCCTTTCAGTTGTTCTCCACACACCATGGGAAAAAATTTCAACAATCTGGTGTAGGACCCAGCCTACCTGTAGCTACAGACTGGCCACAGATGCCATAGAGGGACCATCCTATATATAATTTGCTCTATTTGGGGCTCATACCTTTTTCTAAAGTTCCCCTCACTGATCTCTTGTGAGCACATTAAAACTGAATCTTTTCAGAATATATTTCTGCAGACTGAACAACACAGGTTCTGTGTGACAAATCAGACTTCTGAGTTAGTTGTATTATAGCTGGTTTGGCAAAGTGCAAATATGATGGGTTATTTCCAAGGAAAACCTGCTGGAGAGCCATGAACTGGAAAGCCAATGAGGATAAATGATCTAAGTCTGACTGTACAGAGTCACAACAGCTGAAGAGAAGGCTGTGCTATTAGACACTTGTGACATCTTTAGTCTGTTTCTACTCCCACACAATTGAAAGTGAAAGCCTCAGGCAGACGTTTTGGGAAGGGAAAGATGAAGGCAAGTCTACAGGAAACTTGAACTAAGCAAGTAGGCTGACCAGTAGGCTCAGTTATAAAAAAAAAGAAAGCCACGTGGCTCAGTAGTATTTCCTAGGTGGAAACTATTTCAGTGTTCATGGAGACAGAACTAAACAGATAGGGAAAGCATTGTTGCTATATTTGTTAGACAATTAGATCAGCTGTTTTTTCTTATGCTTTTGTTCCCAGGCACTTGTGTCAAGAGGTTCTGGTTTTTAGTGTCCTCCTGAGTATTTTCAGTAGAAATAGCTGCAACTCCTAAATTCACATTCTATTCAAATGGGTTTCACTTCCTGTGTGCACATTTTATCTCCTTCTTGGGTTCCCAGATCTCCTTGCTCCTCCATGTCATCCACTTAAGAAATCTGTCCCACCCAGAACAATTATCCCTTCTGTCTGTGGCTGAAAGGGCATGGATTACTATCCCTAACACCAGGCTGGGGGAATGCACCACCCCTAACATATCAAAAGACAAACTGCATGTGAATACTGCTGATGACAATTGAGGGTAACACAGTAGCCTTTGAAACAAAGGTCATTGGGATTCCCTCCATCAGGCATGCAGCAATCCCAAGGATCTCTGGAGATTCTTTCACAAGTGTTTCCACATCCATCAGAGCTGATGTTTTAACATCAGTGCTTCATAAAATCCTTCAAAGCACTCTTCTGCCTTCAAACCAGGCAAACCTGGTACAGTTTACATTTTCCTCTTCTTAGCCTTGCTGAAACTCAAGAGGAACAAGCAGAGGAGGAGGATGCCTTCACTTTTCTTGGCAGTGCCAAGAAATGAGACAAGAGGCAATGGGCAGAAACAAACACAGGCTGTTCCATGTGAATGGTGAGGAAGCTTAGCCTGCCCTGCAGCCCTGCTTTGTTTACCAGTGTAGATGTAATCTCCTGCTGCCACCAGGCACTGGTGAGGCATTGCTCTGGAGAGGGGGTGCTGGCAGTGGATGACAGCAGTAAGGAGAGCAGGATGCTCAAGACACCCTAGTCCTTCTTGGGCTGATCATGGGCATGCAGAATGTGGAGATGTAAAGCCTGCTCCCACCCAGACCCAAAGTCCAGAGGGACTCCCACCATGCCTTGAACCACAGACTGCTTGAGCAAAATTTCATTGACCAATAGCAAGATTTACCTCAATCTCCTGGACTCTTTTTAGTCTCAGAGAAGATGGAGAAAAAGCTCTCTTTGCTTTTTGGATTGATCTTCTTGCTTCTGCTTCTGGTTTTGTTTCTGGACGTGGGTGGTCATGAGCTCCTTTGGACTTTAGAAAGTAATTATGGTATATTAAAGGTAAAAGCAACCTTGTTAATAATCTTAAGGGAGCAGAATTTATATCACACACAGGCCAAAATCACACATTATGGCCTAATTTAATGCTTTGTTTTTAATAGGATTTAGTTACTGTGAGATTAAATAATAAACATATCCCAGATGAAGTGGGATGGGGTAGAAACCCTCTAAAATCATAAAATCAGTGCACCACATTTATTTGTAGAAGACAGTGTCCCCAGTATAGCCCCAGCTGAAGCCAAGAGGTCTTCTGCAGCTTGGCTACAGTGTCCCTGCAGTCTCTTCAGTTCTTCCCACAGTTCAGACATGTTCATCTGAACATTAATTTCCATTAGCTTCCACAGAGAATTAACTTTATTTAGCCTGCACATAAGTGAAAGAGTGGAAAGCAACAAAGTAGTTATGTTACTCAACTAGGACTACAGCTTCCAGAAATATTGCATACACTGTGTTCCAGATATAAGTTACATATAATACACAGATGGCATTTTTCATAGACAACCATTTCCTGTACCAAGATTGCCTCATGATTATGTGTAGTGCCTTGGAGAAGAGATAACATGGTATTTCTGACTTCTGAGGATTTGTTGGTTCCTATGTACCTGAGGCAAAAAACTTGGAAATCAACAAATCAACAAGTTTTCACAGAAGCCTATATAAAACATACACTGTACTGTAAAATCATAGTAGCATAGGCTAATTCAGGCTGGATGGGCCCTCTAGCTCAACGTCCTGTTCAGGCAGGACTAACTTCAGAGTTAGATCAGTTTGCTTAGGACCTTGTGTAAATTTTTTCTCCTTACAGTCATTTGACCTTGTCATATTCAGTAACCCCTATTTGTTGGAACAAAAAACAAAACAAAACAAAACAAAACAAAACAAAACAAAAAAAGCGAAATAAAACTTAAAATACAAGTCTTTAAAATTAACATGCATAATGTTAGGTAATTTTAAACCCACCTGGAAGAATATGAACTGGCCTTCATGCCTCCAGAAGTTGGTAACTGGGTAACCACCATGGCCTCGGCAAGAAAGGAGTCGCAGTGGTCCATTGCAGTTTGGACAGCATTTCCCTGGAGCAAGGATAGAGGGAAACATTTCCTATACAACACTGGTTAGATGAATCCCATGCGATACAATGGTTCATTGGTGGCAGATTGCTGCTTCTGGTTTGGTGCTCAGAAATTACACTGAGAGAAACTATGTGAAAAACTTCCAAACATAAGCAAAAATCAATAGAAACAAACTAATCATTGTCTTTGTTCTGTCCCTTATTAAATACAACTTTCAAAATTTATATAACAATGTTATAACAATTTTATAATTTATTATCATGGTCAGTTTTAGTTTTTCTCTTGTCAGTGTTTGGAATGTCATATGTGTTTCTAGAGAACATTGTTCTGGCCTCAGTGAGCACCTGAGTAATACCTTTCTTTAGCTAAAATGTACATCAGATCCAGAAATCAGTATGTGCTAGCTCTGCTGAGCAATCACAATTGTTTGGAGTAGTCTTGTTAAAAATGTATGCAGCTCATGTTCTCTATTTGCATTGTCTTGCTCCAGTGATGTGACTGTGGGCCTATTTTCCAGTCATCACAGTTTATGAGCAACTTCTTTCCTGCAAGACTTGCCTCCCGAGTTACTCTTGAGCCAGTGCAATAGTAAAGCCAATACTTGGGTGGGCAGGAGCAGCAGGGCAGGGAGCTGCCTGCACTGCACAGCTTTCTCAGGACCCTCTCTCATGGCTGAGAAGGCTGGGAACCAATCCCTAATCAGCAGAAATAGAGATTAAAAAATTATTAGGAAAAAAACGCAGAAAATAAACAAGCAGATGACGACACCCCAACACTAAGAAGTGCAAAATGCATTGTTCCAAATCAAGAGTTGCATTAGAATATAAGGAATGGCAGAAGGAAGGCTGGGTAATCCAAAGGGTATCCTATACTTTGATTTCTGCTATGTTGTGTTCACTTATGAACTGCCATGCAATGAACTGCCATGCTGATACTCACGCTGTTGTTTTTGTCTGGCTTTATCACATATGGCTGGTCTTAGGTAGATCTTCCTGCCATCCAAGGTAGAGCAGTCGTTACCACAAACCACCACCCCAAGGCAGGACTTCTTTAAGATGCGAGAGTTGTGGTTGTTGGTGTTTCTCATTGCCCAGCTGCTGTGGTGCCTCTGAGCATTTTTATCCTCTGAGCTATAGATATGTTTTACATAGGAATCTGGCCATTCTTGAAACCAGTCTGTCTGGCTCACATGCTGTGGAAAGAGCAAAGCAAGCCACATTTTAGGCTGGGGAAGAGAAGGATTTGTCCAGGAGCTGAGCAGAGTTGGATCTCTGCTGGCTTTCCTCTAGCCTAGGTGACTCTAGCACCCTGGCCGGTGATGCTGGTTGTCAGAAGGCAGCAGTGGAGATAAGGCAGGAAAAACACAGATCTCTGTGATTCCCCACAGGCCCCAGAGCATCAGGAAGGCCTGGCCAAGAGCTCGTTCTCATTCACTCAACCAACCAAACAAAAAGAATAAGAAACAACAACAACAGAAAAGAAAACAACAAAAAAACCCACCAAAACCAAACCTAAACAAAAACCAACCCTGAACAAACAACATGCCTCAAGGACAACAGAGTAAGGAGCAATAAAAATAAAACTGGGGAAAAAACCCCAAAGACCCAAATACACATCACATCAGTGTACATCAGTGGGTACAGTCAATACAGTAAAATGCAGTAAGCTGTAAAGCATCTACCATACCTGATGATGATTTTGAGGGAAAAGTTCTTGTAAAGGATACAAAAGCTTAGTAGAAATTTCCTTTAAATTGCTAATCCCAGGACTGAGAGCCATGACAGCAGTAAGGACATCAATCAAGAAGAGAAAAACTCCCACGCTCCCCTGGTAGTCATTGGATAGTGTAGGGAAGGGTGTCAATGAAGCCTCCAGACTGAAATGCAGGTGGAAGTGACCTTGGGCTGAAGGGCAAGGAAGGGGACATCCTGGAACATGGAGGCTTTGGGCAAACAGCACTGTCAGAGTAGGGAGGAGGCTGGGATCCAGTAAGAAGGCAGGGCTAGGAGATGAAAGGCAGAGCTGGACACTGAAGGACTTCAGCAGGAGGAATCTGGCAGAAATACGCGGAGCTGAGGGACAGGGAGGTGACATTGGTGTGCAGGGTGTGTGGGCTTTCAGTGGGGAGTATAGTTGAAACTTTTAGCTAAGAGAACTAGATAAGGACACAGGGAATGGAAGATCACTATTGTGCCTCTCAGCAAACCTCTGCAAACATGAAGCAAGGTTTCCCTAGGTGCTTATGAAAAGACTTGCCTCCATGTGGCAAGACAGCTCTGGAGCTGGAGCCCAATCTGCAGTGAAACTGGGCACCCACAGTGGCAAGGCTGCTGTGGGTGCTGTGTTCCCTTCTCAAAAAGCACTTTTTTGAGGCAAGGGCAAAAAGCAAGCCTTTCTTAGCTCTAATTAAGTGCCCACAGCAGGAGGCACCTTTTTTTCCTCTGCTATCTCTGCACCTAACCCATCATCGTGAAGGCAGTGCT
Organism: Aegithalos caudatus; assembly: GCA_013389925.1. Classification (NCBI taxonomy): domain Eukaryota; kingdom Metazoa; phylum Chordata; class Aves; order Passeriformes; family Aegithalidae; genus Aegithalos; species Aegithalos caudatus. The sequence continues at coordinate 103,649 of WEIU01017768.1, forward strand.
TCTGCAGCATTGCTGTTTTTCGTGCATCAACAGCTCTTTCAATACACTCCCCCATACCTCAAGGTGACAAAGAAAATAAAGGAAATGAGTCATAGATGACTGAGAAAGCATTGAAAATCAGTGGTGGAGATGACTGGTCAGAACTAAATAAATTTCTAAGACACAGACACATACCTGAGGAAGTTTGATATCATTGATATCCCAACTCGTCATTTCTCCATGTCGGAAAGCAGAGACCTCCTGCTCCATAAAAGAACCATCTGCACGTTTCAGCATTTTTGAATTCCTTCCCAAAGTTAGCAAGAAAGTTGCTCCTGGCTGCTTTTGAAGTTGCCTGGCTGTCAGCAGTCTCAAGCAGTTTACAACCAGGAAGCTGTTTCCTGAAGCTAAATGATAGAGAGGCTGCTCATTAAAGATAAAAATCAGTATTCTTCTGCCAGAAAAACTTGTTCCATTTAAAGTTTTGCAAGCCAGCAAGGCAGTGGAAAATACAGCTTAGAGATAGCCTGTAGTGTTACAGAGACATCATTAGCAGTGAGCAAATCGTGCTTGTGGCCTCTGATTTGCTTTGCTCAATCTTGTCTCGTACCAAGTTTATAGCCATGTAACTCTGCTCACAGGCTCTTCATACACCTGTGCCAACTCTGGCTCTGTATTCTCTGAGCCAAACTGACTGAACAGCTCAGCAGCTGTTGAGGGGTCTTTGAGTCACTGCTTACCTATGAAATATTTCTTGCTCTGCACGTGACAAAGGTGAGCAAAAGAGGGGTCTACTCCATCACTTCAGAAGAAATGGTGCTCAACCATTTCAAATATTGCTGGTATCTCTAAGAGCTTACCAGTGGCACCAGGGAAGTATAGAAAAGGAGGTTGGGCTATCTGCATTTTCCTGTTTCAGTGGCAGACTGAAAAAAGACTCCACCAAGGTATGTCTGTTAAAACCAATGGGTTTTCCCTGAAATCTTTTAAAGTATGTGGCTGCCCTACTCTGAATTTCAGTACCAGCCAAGCTTAATAAAATATTGTGTTGTTTTGTCTGGGATAGAGTTCATTTTCTTCATAGTGGCTGATAGGGGGCTGTTCTGGATTTGTTCTAAACACAGGGTTGATAATATAGAGATGGTTTTGGGTTTGATCCTCAGGGATCCCATGCATGAAAAACGTTGTTTCCTTTGCTAAGGAGAGAAAAGGTGAATCAGTTTTCTGTTTCTGGAAAGTGGGAAAGTTTCAGTGTTTTCAGGAAGGTCACTATAGTTATGCCAATTAAGGATTTATTAAAGACTATTGAGTAGTGAGAGAAGTAAAATCTACCTGATAGTATAGTTCATAGACTTTTAAAAGCATAATATATTCTATTGTTATTTCTGGCTCTGTGTATATGTATGGCCCTTGGAATGTGATTTAGACTCCATGTCTTCAGTTTACTTATTTATAAAACACCTGTGATCTTACTTTCTCCTGTTACGTTATCACCTCTAAAGGAAGACTTTGCAGATTTTTGCAGAGCACTTGAGACATTTGGCTGTGTGGTTCTCTGGCATAGTCAGAGCCCCACTGTCCCCATGTGTCCCAGATTGTGGGGGAGAAAGAAGTAAAACATCCTCGATGGAAACAGACTCCCACAGAGGGGTGCCTGGTCATCAGCACCAGATTCAGGAATCTGAACTGGGGGCACTCTACTGGGAGGGCAACCAACAGGTTCAAATGAGATGTTAGTACAGAGGAGAAGGGAACACAGTAAATCAGAAATAAAAACCTCTGCAAGAAACATTTGGTCTTCATGTATTTTCCTGCTGTGCTACAATGAAAATGGAGATAGTAAGATCAGAACAAAAAAAAATACAAGCTGCATTACAAAACTAAGTTGAATTTACTAAACAAATCACCCTTGACTACTATGTGCTCTAAAACATGAATTAATTTATTACACAATTTAAAATTATAGTCTCATTGCTTTTAAAATTACTTTTCTAAATGAGATGGCTTGGAAATTGAATTTTAATTTTCTTCATTAGAGAAAATAGAATATTTCTTCTTTATTCTATATTAATAGAGCTAAAACAGTAATGAAATATTAGCTTAAAATTAACAAAAGACACGGATCATTTCATAATAATGCACACAAAAAATGAAGTTCAAGAGAATCACACATATTTAACTACTTGCAGGCAAAGCCTTCCACTACTTATTTCTCTAAACTCTTGTGATACAGCATTACTACTTTTGTGGCTGTGATATGTCATGGTAGTTGAACACTAGGCAAAACAAAATCAAAAATATAGGAAAAAATAAAAGATCTCCTATTTAATTCTTATTTCTATATAACATCTGAGATAGGTTAAAATACATTTAGAAAGAGATAGTAAACCCTATATTTAATGAGTTAATTAGCAAGGATTTGCAAAATTTCCTCTATTTTCCTTACAAGTACTGGGTGTTGACCACTAAGGAAAAGGATTATAAATTTTAAAAGAAATTATGTATATTACCAATTTACATGAGCCTATAAGGTAAATGAATTCAATATCATCTGTGAAATCTTATTTTGAAGGACAGTCTGGGAGACCAAAAGCACAGACAGATTTCAGCAGTTCTTCAGCAACCATCTACAAGAGATTGAGGATTGCCAAAAGGCCTGGAGCTGCAAAAGGCTTCTGGCACTGAGGCTCCTGCTCTGGAGAGGGCTGTGCAAACCCTGCCAAGCAGCACCCAAGGAAAGCAGCTGTCCCTGCAGGGCTGCCCACTGCTGCCAGGCTGTGCCTCAGGGCAGTGGCTGGCAGCAGGAGCACGTGGATGTCACCTGTCACAGAGCAGTCACCAGGTCAGGCTCCTCTCTTGTATCCTTTTACCAGCACACAAGGAGGGCTCTTTAGACAGTGCTTCCATCAGGCTTCCTTTTGCTCTTTAGTGTCATCTTTCACTGATGACAACCTTTAAATGATGTCAGGTGCAGTCAGTGGAGCTTTACCTGGGCTGAGTTACCTGTCCCACCAACACCCAACGTTGCACTATCTTCCATGGCTGCCTTTGTGCCTTGCCTCAAGTTCGTGATTTTCTCTCACACTGAAAGTTTCACCCTGCTGTGGGAACTCTCCCATCTCTCCTCTACTGCAGCTGTTTGTCTTTGCATGCTTCTTAGCCCACTTTTATTACTGCAGAGTTTCAAGGTGCTTCTCCACAGGAACCAAGGAACGCGCATGTTTATACCAAGATGCTACTGATACTCCTTGAGGAATGTTGCTCCAGACTGCTGGAATTCTGGAAACTTGGATTTTGGGATTTTAGAATATAGTAATACATATGAGTTAAGATGGAGGACTTTAGGCCCGGTCTAAGTCCTTCTTCACCTTCTCCTTCCTTCTTCTTCACGGGTTTAGGTGTTTTTCTGTAATTGGGTGAAAAATGTCCGCGTTGTGGGGCTCGGGTGGTCATTATTGGGTCAAAAGTATAAATAATATAGGTGTCACCTCGTTATTGGGTAATTGTCACTTAAATAACCTTGGAAAGAGTTAGAAGCGCTCCATTTTACCTTAGTTTTCTAACTTGCTAGTTAGAGCTCACGGCTGGTGAGTCTGTAAATAGATAAGAAATAATAAACATCCAAGTCCAAATACAAAACTGTTCCCTGTGTGTTAATCTCGACCTTGGCAGAGAGAAAAAGAAGCCAGAACCATCACATCAGATTGGCCTTTTTTCCTTTTTTTTTTTTTTTCAGATACATTCTATAAACTTAAAAACATGTTTACCTTCCAGTTCAGCCTTTCTATTTGATAGCTGTGGCAGTAGGATGAAGCAATAAGGATTATCTCCCAGAACTCACTGTAAATAGATATGTCATTCATAACGAGAAGACAGTTTCTGCCTGTGGAAAAATGCACTGGGGATGCTGTTGATTTTCAATAAGCAATGAGATGAGCTTTTGTTTTCACCTTGTCCTGACATGTCCTCAAGTTGGCTGCCTCTATATTCAACGTAATTTCAAATGCTTATGCTATCTTCACCATGCACTATCCAAAAGTGGAAGCTTCTCCCCTGTGATCTGGGTCTTAGAAGGAAGATGGACTTATTTTGAGATGGAAGTACTTTTAAATCCTTGGTTGGTTTTGTTTATACCTTGTTTCTCTTTAATGCTTTTCTCAAAACTGTTATTTTAATATCCCTTGAGATCCGAACCAGCTGATGAGCTCATATTTTTGTTCAGTTACCATACTTCTGAATTCTGTACTGCTCTGGATAAGAAGTCAGTTGTAGGTGGTGTAGTTCTCCTGGCTTTGCTGCTTCAGTCACATTCAGTGATCAATTTTTAAAACACGCTTTTTAAAGAAGTTTTGGTTTCCTACATTTTCCAAACATCCTCTTTGTAGAGCGCTGTCTCAGGTGACAGTCTGCAGGCTTCTCTGGTTGTCACATCACGTAACACAGGCATATCTACACCACAGATTGTAAACCAGACAGCACAGAGTTCACCTCAAAGCTTGAACACTGATTAATGCCTTGGCCTCTTTATTCTCAGGCTACAAATACATATCTTACATCACACTGCCCTGATGGGCTCAGGCCACTACTCAGTGCAGACACTCAGGGTGTCTCTGCCAGAAAGCCTGGGAGGTGCTGTGCATTCCCCTGTACTGCACAGACCAAGGATGGACACACGGACCATCATAGCATCTTACTGAAGGGATACTTAAATTCTGCTCTTGGGATGCTAATTTCTTGAACAGCTCTTACTCAACAGCCTGCAACCATCTTAGTTTTTCCTCTGTGTCAATTGAACAGTCATTTGACTGCAATATTCTCATTTCTCATTTTCTGTTTTACTTTTCTGGCTGTTTCCAGCAGAGAGATGCAGTTGAGGGCATGATTTTTTCAGAGGCTATGCCACATGAAATTGTTGTTCACACACTTGTATTGCATAGGGTAAATATTTTTGCCAGGCCTCTCAGACCCTCTTCTTGAGGAAACTGATATTCATCCACATCTGCAATAGCTCCCAAGTTGTGTTCTCAGCTGAGAGCCTGGTAGTTGAATGACTTACTATTGAACAGGATAGTATCAATACTCTGTTTTTTTTTTTTCTTTTCTCCAGTGTTTTAGCACCAAATTCTAGGAATGTGTCTTTTTTCTGCCATGTGAAGAACATAGCTCCAAGTGAAAGGTTTGAGCCCTGAGCTCATTTTAATCATTGTTTGGAATGCTTGAGTATATGAAAATACATATTTCACTTTATTTCTTGGTATCTCTTTATTAAAGCTATGAGCTATAATTCTTTGGCAGTGAAGTCTAGGTTTTTATTTATTTTATTGACCTCTTTAATTTTTCTGTCTTAACATATCAGACACTGCAAAACATGTAATGCTCTAGACATCATATTAACTGACTGAGGTAAAATTCATGATAGCTATTCCACACATGCTAAACCACCAGGGCAGTATATCAGAATTAATGTTTTGGTGTCTGGCTTAATTTTGGCTTAACTTGTTAACTTTCTGACCATATAAACTATCTGTCCTGTTTTGTGGAGTTTTTTGGTTTCCTTGTTTGTTTTTATGGCTTTTTTCACTAAGATCATAAATTCACATGCTTTAGCGGGAGTAGTTGGTTTCTGTGGATTATCTAAAATTTTAGTTGGAATGCTTTTTGTGGGCCATGTTTAAAAATTACAATCTCTTAGTGACAGTATTATGATGCAATTTAAAAATTACCTTAGTTTATGGACATTCTGCTGTCTTATTTTGCTAGTTTTCAAAGCCTAAGGCATTCGGTCCTTTTATCTCTTGATCTGATACTCCATTTCTCATCTTGCCTTTGCATCTGGTATAAAGACATTTAATTTTGCAGTTCTGCCTGGCATGAAAATCACACGCATGCAAAATCTCATTTCATTGATTGACACTCACTTATTGAATGTAGTGCTTCTCTTTTCCTTACAATCCTGTGATTTTCCCTTTTGTTATTTAAAGAATGTGTAATTGCTAAATGAGTTGTCTTTAATGTCCCTCTGCTTCAGAACAGCAATTTGGTTTGGCACTATGATTGCTGTTTTTCTTGTTCCCACCCTGTTGCTGCAATATGCATTCTAATTTTTGAGTTGCTGGAACTGACTCATTTCTGATATCTCTGACAGGATGCTATGCTATTCTCCATGGTCAGGTGGAGTATCATATCCACCAAGTTCATCCTCAACTGCAGGTAATTCCAAAATAAATTCCTATCAGTTAACCACACCCTAGCTTCAAACAGCCAGATTCTGGTATAATCAGCAGCTGTGGAGATCCTGTGTGTGTTCCTCATTCTACTGACTATGTTACCTCACAGATTCAAGTGTTCAGGCAGAACAGTAAAAGTTTAACTATATTGCTCTGCCATACTTTCAAGAATGAGAGGAACTTTTCCACACCCTGGGCACTGGAAGGACCACTGTGTGAGGGAAGCTGAGCTTTGTTCTGGTCACTTGCTTTCCAACACAGCATAGCTTTCTTTACTCCTGAGAAATCATAGCTACTCTTCCTATTGGGCTGGGCTCAGTATGCAGCAGGCTGGTGGAAAAGTTAACTGTGACACAAGATCAGATCTTTTACAATTTGAGGTGTGCCAGGTTACACTTGATTATCTATTTGATTGCAGGTCTTATCTCAGTTGGTTTTAGGAGAGAAGAATCCCCGCTATAAGCCTGTTTGCCAATCTGGTGGAGCTTCCTAACACTGTCACACCCTGGAATTTATCGGCTCCCTCCATGCCATTGATCTCATCTGCTGCAACCCAACAAAAGCTGCTTCAATACCCTCTATTCAAGAATTTTCTCCTTGGCCTTCATAGCAGTCCCCAGCAACTATTTCTGTAGATCCTTTGCAGAATTTGTAAAGGCAGCTGCACTTCTGCCTTATGGAAAGTGGCAACAAACCAAATCCAGACAGATATGTCCACCCACAGGGGCAGTCCCTGCCTGTACTTATCAGGTGATAATTACTGCATCTTTCCTTGTCAATATTGTGGCCAGCATGCTCTTTTCTCATTTGGTGTTCATCTATCACACTAGTGCACATCTAAGCTGCTTCTTTCTCAGGATTGGCTTGAGAAAATCTCTCTTCTTATGTTTTGCCTGTCTTTGATATTGTATCTCCTCCAGGAGAAGGAACACAACTGAGTTTCTCAGGCTTGTGAGCTGGTCTGACGCATACAATACCCATGTGGGTGGGAATTTCCTCCCACGTTTACCTATGCACCATCGCTGTATTTTCTGCTGGTTCTATCTGTGGTAGCCGTGTTGCAGACCTTTTTTCACCAGCAGCATGGAATCACACTAGGACACCTGTAACTCCAGTAATGCAATGCAATGGCACAAGACAACACCTTGGTCTCTGAAAATACAGTGGATTCTCTACTGCAGCTAAGGTCCTCACATGCTAAGTTTCATTTCCTAGAAGCGATGACAGCAGCACTGTTCCCCACGTCACATTCCTTGCCTCACTTTCTTTCTCCATTCACATTCACCTGTCCCTCAGCCATTTGGAGAGTGCACAGTACAGTGTCTACAATATCTACAAAATTTCCAAGTTGTTTTTTTAGTACAGAATAATAGGCAGCAAAACTAGTATCCCAAGATGCCTGGTTTCTTCTTTAGCTCTGAGGCTGACCTCTACCCTTGCTGTGATTGGATCATGTTTGCAGGGTGACTGACTAACTTGTCAGGTACTCCTGCAACCTGATCCCCCACTTCTCCAAATGTGGGTATGCCTCCATAAAGCAAGGTAGCTGGTGAGGCACTGGAAGCTGTGCAGCTGCATTACCAGGTTGCTCTGCCAAGGTTACTTAGCTCTGCTGGCTCCAGTTTTTATGTCTGGCACTGCATCATGAGAGGAGACTGTCTTTCTGTCTCTGCTCAACTGGACAAATGTCAGACCAGCCTTGCTGTAAAAGCCCAACCACATGAGTGGTATGGTTATTGCAGGTTGTTCTGAGACTGTTCCAAACAAACCACTGCCACCTCAGGAGATGGGCTGTGCATTTGAAACTAGGTACAGTAGAGTTTTCAGCCTATCTAATATCACAGTGCAGCAATGTTCAGGTAATCTGATAGACACACTCCAGTGATTGCCTACGTATCTGCTGCGTGCTGTGGCACAAACTGCAGCAGGAGTCTGGTAAGCACCACTGGGTTTCCTTACACCTCATGGTCCCCTCAGCACAGAAGAACAAGCCTGTCTTTTGTTTTCTCTTCATTTTGCTTGTACATTTGTCCATGAAGAAGAAGCCCAGCAGCTTTTTCTGCATTGCACTGAGTGAAAGTCTCTGGACTTGTATCTGTGACAGCAGTGAGGGAGGGCACTGTGCAATGTGGTCCTGGTGCCACAGACCCAGGGATCATGCTGCTGACATTGATATGGAAAAACAAAACCAGAAGTTACAGCTCGGTGTCCATTGACCAGAAGCAAGTTGTTATTGACTGTTCTTGTTTTTGTGGGGTCACCAGAAACACGAAAGCAACAAATGAGAGGCAGCAGCAGACAGGGAACCTGTGTGTTTGGGCAGAATCCTTCAGGGACACCCACAACCTATGGCAGGAACTCCTACTTATTTTATGGTGTTATTTATACATCTTAACTTTATGGAAACAAGGGACCTGTGGTGCTGTACAGCTCACTTCAAAGCATTGAGACCAGAATAATTTTACTGCTGTTTTCTGAATTACCATTCTTCTACCTGCCTTTTAGCTTCCTGCTCCTCTGGGGATCATCTAATTTTGCAGCAAAAATGCCTGCTTTTAATTATTGTTGATAAACAAGTGAAAATGCTTTTTACACTCTTTCCAACTACCTTCAAAGCTGCTAAGCAGAAGTTCTTGCAAAGTGAAAAAGACAAAGAAAGTTGGAATGTTCTTGTCCATTCCTTCCACCTGCATTACTCCATCTTGACAAAGGCAGCAAATTGATCTAGAAAGGTCCATATGAAGAACTACAACTCGAAGAGTCGTGCTAAAATAGTATTCAAGTGCCCTAACTGGCAGCAGAAGAAAAGGGGAATACTGGCTACTGGCATTAAGATTTGGTCATGCAGCTTCTCTGAGGCACATGTGGAAAAGTGAGGATTGAGTATCACTTTAAGGAGTGACCATCCCAGAGGTGGAGACTGCTCCTGATAGAACTCACCAAGGCTTTTCTTTTAAGCCATAAAATTCACTTGTCTATACACAAAGAGCTTGTGCAAAGGGACTTTTAAGCCATGACTATAGCAAGCATGACAACATCCATTAGTCACATAACAGCAGAAAAAAAAAAGTAGAAACATGAAACTACTTTGAATGCTAAGTTTAAACTGCCTCTTTCACTCCCATTCAGCAAACTCTTCAAAAGGGGAAAAAAAAAAGTTGAATCAGTCATCTCATTCAGAGCAAACAACTTCTTAGGGAAAATAATGAAACAAATGTTGGGATTTGGAATAAACATCTGTTGTTAGTATCATATCCACCATGTGATGTAACACAGAGAAAAAACAGAGGACAAGATGGGAAGGGTCTTTGTGCAGGTGCAGGGTGCACAACATGCTCTTACACATTGCTCCATTTTCTGTCCCTGTCTTTGACAAACTATGGAAATAGTTCACAAGATGAAGAGATTTCCAGCCACCTTCAAACCCTTCCTTGGCTGAACAGCCCCAAAGTATCCCCAGGTAAAATGCTGTGGGGCAGTCAGCTGCCCATGTCAGTTTTCCTGCACTCATTTCCTGGTACTAACTCTTCATTGGTATGAAACCAGAGCTTTGCTGTAGTCTACAGACAGCAGAAGACTTGGCCTGACATTTAGGATATTGAGAAATCAGCAGTTTCTACAGAGAGGGAACAGAGAACCATCACCAAAATGCTGCGGGTGCTTCACCATAACCTTGTTACCTGAACTGCTCAAAGGGCAAATTCCCATTTGAATCATGTGGGAACTTTAGGCAACCATTCCTAAGCATAGGTTTGAAAGGGACATGTTTAAGGTGCAGAAATTGTTCTCTGGACAGCCACTGTCTGCTTGTCCTGGATGTTACTATTTCATGTGCTGTGCCTTCATATTTAGCACAGCTGTATGAAATTCAAAAAAGGTTCCAGAATTGTAAAGTTGGGAGTAACAAACTTCAAATGTCACCTAAACCAACTGCTTGTCTGAATTGCTTCTCTCTGCTCCAAGCTGTGTGCAGTTTGTGCCCAGATTCACTATGGTTTTCCATTTTTGGCTTAGAGCGGATTTTTATTTTTATTTTGTTAAAGTGCTCTGTAGTGACCTTAATAATTAAGAGATGGACACCTTTGTTACAAAAGGTCTCAAAAATCACTTTGGGAAGTTAACACTACACAGCTAAAATATCTCTTACGGTCTTCAGTGGTAACTGAATATCAGCCCTAAAATGATTGGAAAATCCCAGGAACAACTTGCCAACTCCTTTCAGAGTGCTGAAATGAGCTGTGCATGCTGAGATCGTTAACAAGACCAAGAAAAAAAAAATTACTCAGTGCGGTTTCCCCTCTATTAGATTACTTTGCCTCTCCAGCAGTCTCCAGAGAAAGCCTCTGGCTGCTTCTTAAGGTCACTGAATCATTACACTACAAGAAATGATCTTGCTAGCTGGAAATGTTGGAGAGGCTCCCCGTGCCTCAGCGTTGCCGTATCAGTGAGTCACGGCAAGCTCTGTGCCCTTGGGAGAACAGGAACCGCACCCAACCCGCCCCCTCCCCCGGCCCTTCTCTTTGTCCTCCTTCCTATGCTTTTACTTTCCTAACAGTATTAAACTGATAGAGACCTCTGTATTTTATTGTCTGTGGACGGAATGAGAACACAGACCAAAAAGAGGGAAAAAAAAAAAAAAAAGGGCAAAATCCCACCAAACGTGATTTAGGCTTCCTAATCTTGGGAGTCTTTGACTTTGCCATGTGTAGGCAATTACAGGATGGAGTCAGCAATGATGTTCCCGCGGGGCTCTGGCAGAGCAGGAGAACAAAGTGTCCCAGGGCAGGAACAAAGCTGTCTCCTGCACCACTTAAGACCTGGAGACAGCAAGTATTGACCGTCAGGACACTGAGAGGCGTGCCAGTGTAAGAGTAGTTGATATGCATGGTTTAGCACACCATGTAATCAGTAACAGAGGGAATTATAGGTCCCATCAGCCACGATTCTGTCACAAAGAGCAGCACCATCTCCCAGGTGCAATCCAAGAGAACATTGATGAAGAAACCAACATATCTTTGATTCTTTATTTCTAATAACATATCTTTATTCATCACCCTTTCAAATAGCAGGCGTTCCCTTGGTGAATCAAATTCCAAAAAACATCTCCTGCAAGCCCTTGGTGATATTTTCTCTCCATATCCCAAAGTGTGCAACGCACTCCTCTTCCAGCTTTGTTGTCTCCTTTATCTTTATAACTTGCCTTTCTTTAAGGCTTGTTCCTGTATTTGAATCCTTGTAGGAGAGAGGAACAAATAAGCACCACTGGGTTACTAATGGGTAGTTGAGTAGTGCTGGTTACAAACCGAGCTCTCTCTCAGGCACTCTCAGAGTTCATCTATGCAAAATTCATATGCTACAAAACTGTTGCCAGCCTTCCACTCCAGCAACTCCTGTTCAGGCATGCTTGGCTTGGGCTGAGTCCAAGGCACTGCATTTCCACTTTTTCAGAGTAGTGAATTTATCACAGTTGCTTCCCCCCTGTGAACTAGATGTTAGATCTCTTTCTCTGTCTCTCTGCACTGACACAATCACAGAATAATTTGGGATAAAGGGTCCCTCTGGAGAGCACCTATCTCATAGCAAGGGTAATTTCAAAGTCACAGTAGGATGCTCAGGGCCTGACCAGTTGAACATCTCCAAGGATGGAGGTCAGCCTCCCTGGAAAGCCTGTGCCATTCTTTGACTGCTCTCAATCTGAAGGATTTTTTTTCCATACATTTAATCTGAATTTCCTTTGCTGCAACTTATGCATTTTTCCTTTCATTGCACCTCTTGATCTTCTTCTGTGCCCTGCAAAGAAGACTCTGCCCATCCTCCTCCTTATCACCCTCAGGCAGCTGAGAACAGCAGTGAGGTGTCCCCATCTTTAGTCTGCAGCTCCCTAAATCTCAGTGCTCTCTGGCAGACAGAAAGCCCAGAAACACGGGTGCTTTGCCAATAGGCAGCCTCAAAAAGCGAGGACAATTGAAAGACTTCAGTCATCTTAGGTATAGACAAGCCACTTCCAGATATCTCAAATTGTCTAAAACATCACCCTTTCTGAACATAGAGGGGGCAGGGTACATAACCTCACTCAATTAAAAGTTAAACCTGGGATGCTACATTTACATATTCAAAGACCCAGTCAGGATTTGATCTGGGATCTTCAGTTTCAAAGGACAAAGGAGTCAAGTCAGAGTGTCCTCTAATTTTGCATCTTGCAGACTTCTTCATTTCTCAACCAGATTATTTTTAGAACTTGTTCATTCAGTCTCCTTATGACCTGGTTTCTTCATGTTATACCATGAATGATTAATGTGTAACCTTTCCCTTGAGAGGATCCTGCATCTTAACAGTCAGAAAAGTTATTACAATTCTGCAACAAAAGTGCACTTCTGGTCCAATCATAAATATATTTCTGATCATTATTCTGAAAAAAAAAGTTGCTCCACTGAAGTGAATTGTCCTTTCAGCAGCTTCTGGAACAAGGCTTGCTTTTATATATGGCTGCTTTAGTATGACAAACATCAAGCAGACTGCTGGACACTGAAGGCTGTGTGTTCTCGTTTAAGTTATGTTTCATTATGCTTATGGGAGAGCATATTTGTGTTGTGTTTTTCTATAAATCACTTTGACAGAAATGGAGATGTATTTTTTCTATAGCAAAAAACTCTATGATATTTTTAACAAAATTGATTACAAATACCGTCTGAAATAAAAAGCAAGGAAATGTTACCTTAGGGGCTCAGTGACACCTGGTGTTCAGGCAATGGATGTGATATTCCCCGAGGGAGGGTTTCCAGGGAAGTTGTCAGACCAATGCCGTAAGAGCATCTGAAGGGACAGTATGTTACTGCAGGAGCACCACCGAGACTGAAAACTCAGTCCCAGACATTGGCCATCTTCACTTCCTCAGGGGATAATCCAGCACAGCACAGTGCTGAGGACAGGCCCAGGAAGGTCAGAGGGACTGAGGGGAGGAGGAAGCCCAGTAACCACATTCCTACCTCTTCCACAGCTCCCATACTGCACTGCATTTTGATTTTTCTGCAGGGTTGGTCTCAGCTTTTACTGAGCTCCCATTGCCCAGGACAGAAGCCAGGTGCCAGGAGAGAAGAGTCCCCACACAACCCACAAACCTGCACTGTTAAAGGCAGCAAGGTTAACGTGGCCACAAAGATCTGTGGCACTTGTTTCAGCACCAGTATTGGGATGCTATTCATGTTTCTTTTTTTTCAACCTGTTTCTCCCTCTACAGATACTTTAAATGATTCTGCCCAACAAGAGCCATTAAGACTGGAGACAAGGGTTATGAAATGCAGAGGAGTTCCCACTAAACAAAACATGACCACATAGCCTAGTCCAGAAGATGCCTGCAGCAAACAGCAACATCCCCATGTGTGGTGGAAGCGCAGCCCCAGGTTTCTGTGCAGATGGGAGGAGGAGGCTCAGCGTGGTGGCCAGCAGACCTGGCAATTGTTAGACTCAGACTGAGGTCACGAGAAGCAAATCCATGATGGGAACCATGGTATTCCAACATAAGGCCAAAGGAAGAAAGGAGTAAAGGCAGGGAACACAGTTCTTAATGTTGCTTGAGGGAAAGCCACCCTTGTACTGAGCTGAGCTGCAGCTGCTCTGCAGAGAGCAGGGATGGTTTGGGGTGTTCATCAAACAGCTACTGCTGAGAGAGACAGTAACTGCAGCCAGTCAGAAAACTGATCTGGTGTTGCATTCTCAGCTGTGCACAATCTCCCTTGCCTTGTTGAAAATGAGAGCAATTCAGTTTACATTCTCCAGTGTCTCTTCCTGTCCCTCTTCTCAAAACTGCCAGGAGGGCACCCTTCCTTCTTGCCTGCTAGACCCTCTCTCCCCATTAGCTTTTTTCCCAGACATTTTGTGTTTTCTGCTTCCTGTATATGTTTTCCTTTGAACTGTTTCCTTTTTTTTTTTTTTTTTTTTTTTTTTTTTTTTTCCCCCCAAACTATCCTCCTGTTACTGAGGTGTCAGAGCAGGGAGGATGCTATCTTCTATAATACAGAGGAGCTGCTGTCCTAGCACCATCCTTCATGGTCTTCTTACAAGGCCACATATTTTGGGGTTTGCTCACCTAAATTTATCTACTATAAAGCATGATAAATACTGAGTGCTATTAAATAATTACCAATCACTTGTCTGTGCTGGACAGCTGGTGATGTACTATGTTAATAACCATTATAGGCTAAGCTTTAATGAGAAAGTACATTTGATTTGAGATTTGGGCTGAGTTTAATGAATGTTATTTTTTCTTCTTCCCTGCTTAAATGCATAAATTCACCTCTACCTACAAAATGCTCTGACATATTCCTGGGTATCAGGATGCACAGATCAGTATTCTGATACAATTCAATGCAAAACAGTTTCTGCTTTTCCATGAAAGCCAAAGTTCCTAAGGTTATTTGTGCAATCAAGGTCAGGTGCATCATAAAAGCCATTAGGTAGGATATGTTTGCCTTTAATCTCCTCTCCCTTTATGATCCCCTGTTTCTAGACTAGGAAATGCTCTTGATTACAAAGTCTTTGTGACAGTGAAATAAAAGACAACACAGTTGTTTATTCCTGTATGTGATATTCCAAAGCAATTATACTCTGATCATCTGTACTACTACCAGGAACTACTGTGCAGATGCCAATACAGGTCAGGAGCTCTGTTTATCCAACACTTACCTCTCTGCCCTGTCCTCCTCTTTTAAGAAGGGGCTAAACAGCGGCTTCAAAGAACACACACTACAGTGCAATTGCAAGGAAAACGTCTCTGGCTGTGAAATCTCTCTCTGTATTTATACTGATCTGTCATCCTTGCCCGTACTAAATGTTAGCATATTTGTCACTGGTGTCAGCTGCATCTTTCTATGAACTTCTCCTGGTTGCGGGGTGCAGGAGCAGCAGCGTGTCCCCAGCTGTCCCCTCGCAGGTGCCGCCAGGAGAGGGCATCGGCTCACAGCGCATCCCCCGGGCATCCCCCAGGCCCGGGCAAACCAAAGTCCTCTGCCTGGCCCTGGATGCTCCCGTACTCACCGGGTCCCGCTGCCTCCTCCTCCACTTCCCACTCTGAGCCAGCCAGGCTGACATCAGCCCGGGGTTTAACCAGACCTGACTATTGGAGGATTAGGCCTTGCTTTATGTCGTTCTTGAACCTCCTTAAAATCATCAGCATAAAAGACAAAACACCTCTGCAGATGCTGCTTAGACCGGCTCTCTCCAATTTTTAGGCCAGAAGACAAAACCGAACATAGTTGTGTTTGCGTTTTTTGTTTGTTTAGTTTAAGTATTATTCTGGCAAGGTAAGATGGGTGGGGTTTGGTTGTGACTGGCTGAGGGTGGGTATTTGTCTAGTGGTTTGGGGACTTCTTTTACTTCAAAATGTAAAATCTCACATTGACTAAATTTTTTTCCTATGTGCTGTGGATGGATGTAGCCAGGTAGTTGGCCCCATAGTTTTGGAGGTTCCTGAAACCTTGTATGTCGCTCCTTTCTGACCAAGAGAGAGTTAGTTGTTAATTATTCCTATTTTCCTATATTGCAAGGAAACTTTTGGCAAATACTGCACATGACAAAAATACCAGGAAACCAAGCAGAGCATCCACCACCAAATTGCCTGGCCTGGTTTCAGGAATTCCCACTCATTTCAAAATCTACTTGTACAGCTTTGTAACAGTAGGACTGGGCAGCAATTCTTCACATCAACTTAACATGGAAAGCAGTCAGATGCAAAGATTACTTCTTTCCTTATTATTTAGACTTCTGAAAACAGAAGAGTCTTTTTCGTGATGATTTGAAAAAATCTCTGCAAACAATTTGAAAAGGAAACACAGCTGATAATAGTTAAATGATAATAGTTATACCATCTATATGCATGGGATGTATTTCCTGGTCTTTCTCACAAACTCATCACTATTCTACTGAGCAAAAGTGCATTTGCATCCAAGATGTCTCAAGTCCCTAATAGCCCAGCACACCAAGAGCTGGTCTCACACTCCCTTCCAACCCCAAGTGCTGTGGGAAACAAAGCAACCTGATAAATTAACAGAAGACCTTTCAGAGAGGCAATCCTTTCTAAATATACAGAAAGGTGTTAGAATTAGAAAGGCACTGAAGCATTGAGATGCCATTGATTTTAAAGGAAAAAAGACACTTAGATAACTACAATGCTAGATAACTACAATTTTTCTTTTAAATTTATTTTCATAAAGTTCTTCTGGTAGGTGAGCTGAGATTCTGATTTTCTACAACAGCTGGTAAAATTGAATTAGTAGCATTTAGTAGACATTTGGCTTCCAGTGGCAGACAGAACAGCTGATAAAGACACTTCCTGCTTGCTAAATGGGATGAGACACCGTATGTCTAATCAATTACACAAACACCACAATACCTTGCTTCAGTATGTGTGGAAAAAATTTCACTTCATTTCACTGCAAGTATTTTTAGCAAATACTTTATCACCACATAAAATTACCTCTGGTGCTGGCTAATCCTAGCGGAAACACTGTGAATATGCACTTAGGCAAGTTTCAGGCAGTGAAAGTGCAATTGTGCTACAGGGGTTGTGCATACCCCATTACACCAGAGCAGGAGCAGCGCATGCCCAGGCATAAACAACTCTATGGGATTGCATTTTTATGTCAACAGATTCAGTTGAAGTTTCACCTGCTCCCAAATGAAATGTGACAATGACTACAGTTTTGCATTTCTTTTTGTCACATGGCTGGACCATCCCTGTTAGAGCTGGAGCTCCAGCTGCCTCTGAAGGGTGTGAGGCAATTCCTCTCATGAGGGAATTCAGGACCTTTTTCTGAATCAGGCTTCCTTCACACATCATGCCACTGTGGTACCCTCAGCAAGCAGGAGGTTCCTACATGGCCTTTAAAAACTTTCCAAGAATTATGGGTCATTCCTGGAAAAGCTGTTGCTTTAACATGTGCTAGGTCTGGAAGAAACAAGAAAAATTAAAAACAAACCAAAACCAAAACCAAAGCAGTTGTTTCACTCCGGGGAGCATGTTTTCCCAGACTACAAGGCTTCCAGCTATACCACAATGGCCTTCAGGCTTTCTGGTGCCTGATACCTTGTGGTCTTTGGCAGATCTCCCTTCTGATCAAGGAAGCTGCCTTCTGCCTGACCTGCTGATTTGTGAGAGGACAAAGTGTCCATGTGGCCTGGGGTGACCTTGGCCACCTGCCAGACACCCACCCAGCTGGTCTCTCTCCCTCCTCCTCAACAGGATTGGAGGCAGAAATAAGATGAAAGGATTGAGGTTTGAGATAAAGACAGGAAGGTTACTCAGCAATAATTATCATGGATCAAATGGATTCTGGGAAAAATACCTGAATTTATTTCCAATTAAAATATAGCTGAATGGTGAAACACAAAGACAAAAAATAAAACACCTACTCCTTATCCCCTTCTTCCAAAGCTGTTTCACTCCTTCATTCCCCTCCTCTACCTCCTTCATGCTCCAAGTAGCATGGGGGTGGTAGTGGCCAGTCCATAGCAGCTCCTCCCTCCTCCTTCCTACTCATTTTCCAGTGTGGGCCTTTCCCATGTGCTGAAGTGCCTCAGGAAGAACTTGCAGCATGGGCTCTCCACAAGCTGCAGTTCCTTCAGGGCACATCCCCGTTCCAGCACATGTCCCCCATGGGCTGCATTGTGGATATGCTTTGCCATAGGCTTCTCCACAGGCTGCAGGGGAATCTGCTCCAGCATCACCTCCTCCCCCTCCTTCCTCTCCCACCTTGGTGTCTGCAGGGCTGTTTCTCACGCTTTTGTCATCTCTCCTCTCTCTGTTTTGCCCTTTCTTTGACATACTTTCACAGAGGCACAGCTGCTTTTTGCAGGAATGCAGAGCAGCACACCAGGGGGTCCCATCCCTGGTCTTTCCAGCTTTAGAAGTGGTCAGTTACCCATCTTCAAGCAGACCTTCACACTACTCTCATGGGAAAAAATGCTCCAGAGCCATATTCCACTAAAAAAGGCACTCTCCCTATTTCTAGCCTAGGAAGACTCTTGGGTAGCTTATACCCATTTGATTTGTGTCATACACTTAAAATAGCTCATTTTCCTTCAAGAAAATTTGAATCTGCTGATGTTATGCCTGTGTTGGCTGAGGTTACATTGCTTCTCAACATTGTTCTTGTTAAACATCTGTTTTGCAGAACTTCTCCATTTCTCTGACCATCCCAGTAACTCTTCTGTACAGCAGATCTTTTAAAATCAGTTTTCTTGAGAGCTGATGTATTCATCAAAAGGAAGTTCTGCCAGAGTTTATTCTCATCCTCCCATGAAAGCACATTCCTCCTGCCAAAAATGGACCAATTAGCAAATAAGAGATTTTTTCTTTGTTTCCCTCCCCTTTTTTTAGAGTAGCAGCTCTGTTGTTGAAGAGATGATTTGCAATCCTTCTCGTCAGTCATGTCCAACTAGAAATGGAAACAGCTGAAATTCTGTTACTGGTGCCTAAGGGCGATTTACAGTAATCCCATTTCTTACTCCAGCCATCAAGGTAGTTGCTGTAGGAGATGTAGTATTTCCTGGCACCGACAGTACTTTCTGATGTTGTCATCTCCAAATATTGTTGCAAATAGTCCTGGTTCTTATACCAGGGCGTCTCCTAAAACATTATTAATGGGCTCTGTTCTGTCTGAAAGGCTTGAGACAAACCATCTGCTCATCAGTTTGACCCTGCTTATCCAGGGATCCTGTTGCTGTCACCACACCTTCTAGTTCACATAATAATTTCCAAGATTAAAAATACTACCTATTCCAGAGGGATGGATGATGTATTTCCTTTGTCTACACAGTATTTTATTAAAAACCAATATGGGTCAATCTGATGTGATTATTTCCAGAAAAGCACTGTTATATTTTCTCCCATTTTCTTTTTACCTCTTGAACTCATTCTTCCCATTTATTCTGAAACCTGTCATCATACTGAAATCAGACTATCAAGTCTACCATCCACCAGCGACTTGCATTCTTCCTGTAGAAAATACACTATCTACATTATATATCATTGAAATATAAGATGTGTAAGTCTCTTTCCTCCTCCACATCACAGTTTGACTGATTTAAACATTATACACTTCTTTTTACTGGACCTTTGTTGCTCTTTTCCCTCCTTTCTGTTGGAGATTATTTTAATACCTTTGACTTAAAAACAAATGCCTCTGCTACTGTCATGTCATAGGAGGTCCTGGGGACTGCAGCTTCCCCACTCATACAAATGCATTCTACTGAAATTGAGAAACATATGGACCTTGTTTTGTATATCCATCTATTTAAAGTAAATGAATTAAAAATTGAAAATGGAATCAAAGTTTGCTTTATAAATCAGTTTGTGAAACATCCTGATGATCACAACTAATCACTTTTGTTGGTGCAGTAGTTCTTGGCAAGAGGACGACAGTGACAATATAAGTTAATCCTCTGTACCAATACAACTTGGAGCAGCATTTCTCTAACAGATCTCTATCTGTATTTCATCATTCCCTGCATTGCCTCAAAGGGATTCCCTGCAGAACACACACAGTTTAAGTAATTTGGCCTCAGATTTTATTTATGCTTCTCTTTAGGATCCATCTTACTTTATGTCTCTTTTTTTGAATAATGCATATGTTTTAACAACATACGTTCCACTCTCATACAAGAAACACACATTTTATTAACTTAAGACAGCTACTGAATATCAAAGGCAGAGGCAACCCCCAGAACATCTCTCTATGAGGTTTGGGGCTTTTGTTATCACAGTGTTGAGGACATAAGTCCTATCATAGGCTCCAGCACTTACTCAGTATCTCTCCTGCATCAAGTAAAATACACAAAGATTCCCACAATTGTTGTTTTTCCTCTACCTGCCAACATAAGAATCCCCATTCATGAGTGATCCCAGTCCCATGGGTAGGTTGCACATCCATGATGCAGCATGCAATGTCTTTACAGCAAAATCAACCTAAAAAGCTTTCTGGCATTTGAGTTTACCTATCCCATTCACAGCTGAAGAAAAGCTTAACATTTCATCACCGAGGCTGTATAGCTTGAGTGAAGGAAGGGACTTGGTCAGCTCATGAACTGCACAAGATCTTAATAGTTTGTAGCTTGGTCTTTCTGCAAATAGCTGAACTGTCTCGTTCTCCTCAGCCACCTTTACATGAAACCTCTCCATTCTGTTGGCAGCAGTTGATCTTTTTTCAACTCTCCTGCCTTTAAAATGCAGCAAGTCCTTTCTGAGGACTTTCATAGTCTCAGGCACCAATCCAGCTATTAGGAAAACTATATGTGATCAGGGAATTGAGGCAACCCAAAGGCTGTTACTTGCCCCAAGTCAGGTGATGCACTGGAAGCTGAGCCAGGTGGGCAGACCCAAGGCTTGTGCCTTGGTCCATCAATTATGGCAAGATGATATCTGATCTAACCCATCCAGCTCTCAGACACTTCTAAGCTGCTGCTGAAGGGGTATCCAGGAGCCAGTTTTTGCCACACATGTGCAGACACTGCTGATGTTCCCAAGGTCACATCTCCTGCCAGCTTTGGACAAAGTCACTGGGTTTTGTCACCATATGCCATTAACCTTGAAGGTGAGGTTTCCAGTACAACAGCCCCATCCCTGCTGGCTCACACGAGGAGGCCAGGCAGGTGCTGTGACTTCTGCCTTCTAGGTACTTCCTGGAGATTTGCCTTAACATCCAAGGAACTGCATCTTACTAAGCCTTGCTTAGAAACACACACAATTTCAGAGTTGAACTGGCATGTGAAGGAGAGGAATCTGTCTTAGCAACCACCTCAGGCATTCAGAGCACCCTCCCAGAGGAGACCAACACAGCATGAAACCTCTGAGCCTTTCACACGAAGTGTAAACCCATTTATTTCCCTGGTCTGTGTGTTTTGTGTTAAGAGCCTGCAAGGGAGAAGACAGCTACCTACGTCCATCACCAGCCTAGCTGGGGTTGTTGCAAAGTACTAATTAAACACTCAAATCAGAGAGGGTTCCAAAACAATCACCTAAGGTCAAGGAGAGCTATAAGTAAATTGCAGAAATGCTCCCATTCTGGAGAGAGTTATTATCCCCATTTTACAGACAGGACAGCTGGGGCAGGAAGTCCCTCTCAGTCATGCTAAGCTTTGCTCCTGGCACTCGTCATCTCGAGCTATTGGAGCTGCTGTGCATTCAGTGAGTCAGTAATCCCAGTGGGAGTTAAATCCATCACACAGACCAGTATTTCTACAGCCAGGCAAGGGAACAGTGTTCAGTAACTGCCAAAGGTTTCTGTCAAGTATTTGTAGCCAAATCTCTGGTACGCTAAATGTCCCTGAATATCTGCAGCTGTTCCTCCATCATGGTGGCTCCTCTTTGGCCTGACACAGCACGGGGCAATGCATTAAATCTGTACAAACCCACAGAATTCAGTCAGAGATCATCAAAAGTGTTTTAATGATTAAACCATGTCAAACATTAACAATGAAGTATATTCAGATGAGCCAAGAGTTTATTTCTAGCACATTTAGACAGCCTATTTTGAACATTATAGCTGCTGAACTGAGCTATGTAAAGACTCTGCAAACCAGTACCTAGAAATGAAGACACACGCACAAGCTTTGATAATGTAAACATAACAGACACTGTCTCCTTCAAAACAAGGAATGAAAACCCACAAGGCTAGTAAGAGAACTTATTAATTCCTTAAGAGATGTGCAAAAATTTTAAAAAAGATTTAAAAACAATTAAACGTGTTAAAACTGGCATTTATATAAATATCAAAAAACCAAATAGTTAAACTAGAGCAATGACCAGCAGAATGTCTTGCACAATTCAATTTTTCAGAGCTTAATGGACTCCACCATGGCAGATACCAGAATACCAGCAATAGATACTGGCTTTGCAACTGACTCCTCCTATGTGCAAGACAGCATTTTACAAAAAGGAGTAACTTCTTAACCAGCAATCAACCCAAATCCTTAGATAACAAGCCAAAACATTACCAGTGTTATACACAGCTCACATTACAGAAACAGACATCTCCAGCACATTTCAGTAACATTTAAAAAACATTAACTATGACTTAAACTGTTTAAACTTGCTTGTTTGGGAAAAAAAAATCTTTGTGTTAGGCACATTTTGAAAGTGAACGTATGCTACATGAAGAACAGTTCAGATACCAACTTAAATACAGACAATTCCATCAGAAAAGCATCTTTCTGGCTCCACTTTTAAATACACTTTTGGATATGTCACAGACTTAAACAGTATCTCCTAAAATATGGATATGGCTATGGTAATAACACTTGAAACTGCCAGTTTCATATTAAAAACCACTCTTCATTTAGCATTTAAAAATTCTCAGAAATAAGAAAGAAAGAAGAAAAAAAAAAAAAGANTTCATATTAAAAACCCCTCTTAATTTAGAATTTAAAAATTCTCAGAAAAAAAAAAAAAAAAAAAAAAAAAAAAAAAAAGAAAAAGTAAAAAGAATAGATGGGTCCACCCTGTATATGCTCTAAACTTTAGAGACAACATTTAAATCTTACTCGACTGTGTAAGCGCCAATTACTTTTATGTTAGTGACGCACTTCAAATAAAAAAATAAGATCTATTAAAAAGGTAAAATAACTTTTCCATCTGTTTTGTGACTGTTGAGTCAATTAAAGCCAAATATACAAAACTAAATGCGCCATTTCCAATTTCACTGTATCGAGTAAGAGATACGTAGCATCATGTATCACATACAGAACAGTAAAATGATCAATGGATTCTTCTAAATGACTTTTTAATAAAAAGTCAATCAACTGAAGTTGAAACATACCCTAATTTTTAAACCAGTAATAAGCTTTGGGCCCTGCTTTTTAATTTAAGGCATGTGTGTTTATCTACTGAAACCAGCATCATACAAATTACCTCTACAATCACATGCATGATCTATAGTTAAAAAAATGGAGGTTTAGATTACAGTGTTTTCAAATTGTGAATCATAATTCAGCACCTATCATATTGACTAGTAAGGCAACAGCAGTGTCAGATAATATAATACTCCCTTCCATAGTCTATAGCAGGGTCAGTGGCAGCCCAGAATTATTTTTAAACTTTAACCTACTTTTATGTTCTGTATACGGTTTCTAGGGTGTTTGCACTGGTTAAGTCCTACATAAATCACACTATTCTAGGCAGGAATAGTTACAGTAGCCATTAGAGTATTAGTGCACAACTCTCATTGTGCTTACAATCAGATGATTTTGTTGTTGGGGTTATCAAAATGGTTTTTCAGTTTGGTCTTCAATCCTTCCTTTGTTTCCTTTGTTTCACATTGTTCTCAAGGGAAGAAAAGCTGTTTGTGTACCCGTTCGCAATGGCCGTGGAGCCGTTCTGATACTCTTTCCTCCTCGAGGATGCCTTCTTGTTGTAAGTCTAGAATACATGGAAAGACACATGGTTTTGCTTAATTAGCTATAAATAATCACTTCCTCACAGTAACTCTAGAAACACAAAAGTAAACTTGCATTCATCATTTTTAAAGACCTTGTGTCGCTGGTAAGAGTCTAACAAGCTCTACCACTTTCTGTGTATGAGACTGTACTACGCCTTTCATTCATCACAGAGAGGAGTAGTTCACTTGAAAAGAAAAAGGCTTGGCAGTATGATGGTAGTGTTATACTAATAGTAAATTAGAAACAAGGGAAGCAATTTTATGAGCAGACTGTGGGATAAGGATATACTCAAAACGACATGTGAGGGAGGAGGCTTGAGGCACTGCAGGTGTCAGTACCTTGAACAAAGCCAGAACAAGAGGTAGGTAAACAGTAAAAGTGAGGGAAGCTCAGAGATAGAAATGTGATGAGAACTTCCATTAGCTACCACAAGAATCGAAAACTAACAGGATCAGGGAGACTGTCTAAAAAGTTACAGACAGTAAAATGTACATTAATTTTTTTCAAAGGGGCTCAGCTGTCTGACAAAAGCACATTTCCCCAAATTTCTGTGTGAAAGGAATTTAAACATTTTTAAGTTAAAATATGAGCAAAATTGACAAAGAAAATCATGTAATATCTGGAATATACTATAATGTTTAATTAGCATGCTCATATGCAGGAAGTGATAGAAATCATGGGACTGATTTTAACAAGTACCAGAACAGACAGGGAAGCCTGCTGTGCTTCCCCCCATGGAATCATTCTCACCAGAACCAAAATGCCCAAATGACATTTGAAACTCATAACAGAGTTTGTTTGGGGTCAGCAGGCTGTTGGTTTGACTCTATGCAGACAGTAGAACATGATTTTCTGTAGACAGTAGTTGTACATCTTTGTACAAAGCCCAGTTACGAACTGCTCAGAATGACACATACCAAGTCTGGATCTGTTTAAACATGAAATCAGAAGTTGTAGAAATACAACTAAACCAACTAATTTTCCATATGAAAATACAAACAAATGCCAGTAGAAGTACAAAAATTCCAGATTTCTACATGTTGTGAGTTCAGGAAGTTTCCCTGGACAAAAAACAAGCATTTCCCCTTGTAAAGGCAGAAATTAACAATTCCTTTGGGTGCTTCACAGGTTCACATGCTGCTGGTTTATTTCAGACTGGAAAGCTTTGTCTTATGTAAAGATCCCTTACTTGCAGTTAAAATTGCAGTAAGCCTTTTTTTTGTATCACTCTGGCTTACTGAAGTTACTAAGCATTCTGAATTATGGGTACAGAGCATCAGAAAATTTTAAAGTAGTGTAGAAGAAACAAGTGTAGTACTTAAAGAACATATGCCCATTAGTGAAGGATAGCAAAAAGTCATTTCAAGCATATCTTTCTGTATCAGCTTTCCAGTGAGATACACCCAGCAGAATGCTAGAAAGAGTTGATGAATGTTACTTTTACCTGAATATAGAAATTTGTGAAGAGGACAATCAAAGAAATCATGTAAGAAATCTGAAAATACAACCACCCCTGAGGAAATGCACATGGCCAAACAACACCACAGCTGGTCTGGAAGATTGTCAAGACAAACTGAATCTGGGGAGAGAAAACAAAAATAAGAGAAATGGAGCACATTAATGGAAGGAGGAAAAACACCATGAGTGACCAAAATCTCAACAGTTATTTCCAAAACAAGTAAAGAGTACGTAATATTGTGTGTTTGGCAAGTGTTTTCTCTGTAAACCTGAATTAGCAGACATTCAGACTGTGGTATTGTGTTAAGTGTGTTTATTTGTATTTTTCCATTTCAGAAGATTAGAGTAACTTATGTAGAATTGATATATAAATATCCCAAGGAAGAAAGACCACCTTCTTCCTAGTGAGAGTTCACTGGGATTTGACTTCACCATCCTAATGGAGTAGATCTGCATCTCACAGCTTCAGCTGCAGAAGACCTGGGGTCACTTGGTCTACACATAGACCCCTACAATCCCTTCCCACAGACAGGAATTGTCTGACATATGGTTCCAGGGGAAGAATTTTTGGGGTAAAGGCTGCGGGGAAGCTGGGGAGCCAGGGAGGAGGAAAAGGGTCCAATTATCTTTAATTATCTCTTTTGGAAAAACAGAGTTTGGGCTTATGTGATGCAGAGGGCCTTAGGCAAAATTCATCCTCACATAAAGGCTACCAGATTAGGGAATGTTTATTTAAAAAGGGAAAGACTGTTTGTTCTGCTCTGCTATTTTGCTGCCCTAACAGCTATGCATGCAGAGCGGGCAAGGAAGTGAAAGCAGCTACGACAATAGCCAGGGGAGCAACCAAAGCACTGAGACACTGCACTCTGTAGGACTTTAACAACCAGGATGAAGAATGGAGCCTAAATCTGGAAAGAAAAACAAAAACAAACCTCAAACCAAAGCAACCCCCCCTATGCCTCCCATGAAAATAATGAGCCCTTAGCTACAATGCTTAGCCATCCTTCAGGAAGAGCAGTGCTAAAAAAAACCATGTTGAGAATCAACACTGTGAATTGCTGGCAGTAAATGTTATTAATCATCACCAGCAAGTGTTATTAAAACTATTCACAGCTCTGAGAAGGTGGTGGGGGGAGGGAAGAATATAACAAAATAATTTATCTCTGGGTTTCAGTTTCCCCCCCTACAAAATGGGGAAGAGAGAACACTCATGCACGTTGTGGTGTTCTGACATGTGTTTCTGACATTGAAACCTGGTTCTCATGCAGTATCACTACAGCATGTGCTACATTACTTAACTTCACTGCTCTTATCACCTCCTGCACACAGTGGTCAGGCTTCATCACCACACACACTAGAAACAATGCAAATGGATACAAGGAGTCCAACACAGAATTACAAGAGAAAAAATCTGCACATTTAAAGTGCAGAAAGAGAGCAGAAATATTGAATAGTTTTTAATAAACCATTTGCAACTGCATGCAAAAGTAGGACAGAAAAGGCATTGTCCTGCAGGACTAGAATGGCCCTTGTTAGCTGTGGATGGCACTGCACTCGGTTTCTGGTCTGTCCCAGCCTGACCAACCAAGCACAGGGATGAGCAGGCTAGCTCAAGAGGGCTTGGAAGAAAAGCCTCCTCCCTGGCTACTGAATCCCAGAAATATCAGCACTGCAACTCCCAAATGCATCTAGGCACACAACATGGCTGGGAGGAGAAAGATCCCACAGACCTCAGCACTGATTCATGTACACCCCCAGTTCCCCACTGTCCTGAACACAGAGCAAACAGACATGCAGAAGCTGGGTTTCTAAAGTGATGTAGGCACTACAAGATGTAGAAGGTACTAGCTCTCATCCTCTCTTCTATCCCCTGCCAAAATTTCCTGACTTGGTAAAGACAAGAGGACCTCATCACAAATACAAGAGCCTGCTGAAGCACTGAAGAGCAAATCACTCACCAGCTGCCCCTGAGTGATGTACTTCTTCCACCACAGATAAGGACGCATTGCTGGAACAGCAGACAATCCGTAGTAGGAGTACATGAGGACATGGATAAAGCTGTTCAGTGTGGCACCAAAGTAAGCTAAAAAAAGGGCAAGGGAAAAATAAAGTACACTGCATTACCAGGAAGGAACATGCTGTTTCATGGAACCTACAAAAATAACAAGTTCAAAATGTTACTATTTAAAATATGATTTCTCTTAGAAGAAAAGCAAGTGGGTTATTTTTTTTACCCTGTTTTTTATTCTGCCTACCCAATGGAGTAGCTGAGCTGCTTAGGAGCTTTGTGCTTTGCACTGGCCTTCTGATTTTGTTTCCTCAAGTTACTCTTTTTCACATCTACATTATGGTTTCTCAAGGGAACTGAGGAAACTGATAAAAAGGGGGAATGCTCACATACCAAACAATCAATATCTTCACCCATCTACTTTTAGGTTGATTTCACTTCCTTCCAGGCAGGAGCCAATTTTGCCATTTATAACGACAAGCTTCAGATACCTTCAGAAACTGCAAGTTAGCTGTTTTATTTGTCCTTGTTTACAGCACCTTTAGTCATTAAAGAAACACCTAACTTAACACCAAACTGCATAGAACTGTGATGACACAACAGAACATAAAGCTTGGAAGAAGAAAAACACCTGATTAGGAATAGCACAAAAGTGTTTTCAAGACCACACGAGTACAAGACAGATTCTAAGTATATGCACTTTCAACTGCTGTATGAACAAGGACTGACCTCCTTGGAGGAGACCGTGTTTCCAGATGCAGACTTTTTCTAAGTTCAGTATTACTCACCGTTGTGCTGACAACACAAAACAAATACAAGTTTCTGTGCTGTTTGGCTCAGAGAGCAGACTCCTGAGGAATGCAGCCTCTTGGTCTGCACTGCCAGTAGCTCACATCCATTGGGTTTGTAAAGGTTTCTCTTGAAGTGAGTGTTCAACAAAGCCAGTATCTAAGCTGCACATCCTACCCACAGCTAAGCCAGGCTAATGCAGTTAAGAAACTAGATGCAGCTAAATGCAATGGAAGTAAAGAATTAAAGCCAGATTGCCAAAGGTTATCAGGATTTAGACAAGAGAGACGTGGAAATCTTCCACTTAAAATACATTTGCTCATGTTCTTTAGTGCTCAGAGGACAAGATTTTAATTGAAATCATTTGTTATGGCCAGTGGTATAATGAGATTAAATCAAGAAAGTTGTATCTCAACTGAACTTTACAGATACAAGGACAAGAGTCACTTTTAGCTATTTTACAGTTGAAACAAGCTTCTGGCTTGATTTGGAAAAGAGTATTATTTCATCAGAGGGTCTGTAACTACAGCAAAAATAGAGCAAAGTTGATGGACATCTGACCTGGGCTAATGCACCTGATAAATGTCACACTGCCACACAAATTCTTCAAACTACACAGACATTCCTTTCCTAGAGGCTGTGCTGGCAGCTTAATTCCTGCAACCATCTACAAATACTTGCAATTCAGCAAAGCAGCTTAATACAGAACAGAACAAATCCTGCAGCTGAAGGTACTCGAGATGTTTGGTTTGATCAGAAGACCACCAAAACAAAGCCCCTGTTGCAGATGTTCCCCCACCATAACCCAGTACTTACAGTGACCACAAGGCACCCAGTTCATAACAAACCACCAGATGTTCAGCATTGTTGCATGGTGGTAGACATGCAGAACAGTGATCTGATGATTGTTTTTCCTCAAAATGAAAAAGAAGGTATCCATGAACTCAATGAGTTTGGAGAAATAGTACCACCAGAGGACACGTATGATCTGGAAAGGAGAAAACAAGTTTTAGAAGCACGGCACATTGTGGGGGCTTTCAACTCTTATGTTATCTAAGTAATTAAAATCCAGATTCTGTCCTGCACTACTTGGACTGAAGACACTGCTAGGATCTTCTGTAATATTTCTGTTTCAGGTTTCTCCATAAGAGATTGAGGTACAAATCTATAGCTGCAGCTGAATACAGGATGATGAAGACTGCTTCAGGAGGCTACTGCTGTGCACCTGGGTTGTCCTGGGGGAAATAAGAAAACACTTAACCAGAGCTGGTGCTGCAGTGCTCTCTGTAAAGGAGAGGTCAGAAGTGTGACCAGAAGAAATCATCACCACATCTCAGAAAGAGAAGGGTAGTCTCAACACAGAGTGGTTGGATACAGTCTAAAGACCAGGTTCTCATTTTTTGATCTGGGGACACTTGAAAATTTGCACATAATTACTCATAAAAATACCAACTATAAAAATATCATAGATTAACTATTATGTCTGACAGTGCATTGTCCATTGTACTGCAAAAGGAGGAAAAAAGCTTATAGTTTAAACAAAATGTGCATAATCAACACTGTTCTGCTCTCCACATACACTCAAGTGGACAATTTGAAACATTACCAGCTCTAAGTCTCGATTAAAGTACCTTCATATCAGCCTCTCCTCCACTGTGTGTATCCTGACAGAAGAAACTGTATCCTCCTTCCAGTACGCCTGTCACCAGCTGAGCAAATAAAAAAAAAGAAAAAATTAAGTGTCATTTGGGGAGGAGGCTGAACTCCATGGCACCTGCAAATCTCCACAGTGGCTCTGCCCAGACATCTGGTGTCAAGAGAATCCTGGGCACCTGAGGTTGACATTGAATTCAAGTTTCAGGCAGTGATCAAATCATAGTGATGGGTGAATTCAATTCTCCCAGTTGGGGTATACCAGAATAAAAATAGGAAGTAACATTTTATCCCCACTTATCCCACACATTTTCAGAGTCATATTCCACACAGATTCTCAAGAAATCTTCTTTGCTGATAATCTCATTGTTAGAGAAAGTAAATAACCAAATTTCAGTAAATACATTTTTCTTATGATTACTTTTGAAAAGTTACATCTTTAAGAAATTTTATATCCAAGAGATGTGACTACAGTTTTTTCAACCTCATGTCAGAGCATATTTTCAGCTTTGCTCCTCTTAACAGCTAACAACAGATGCTTCACTACAATGCCATTCTTCAAGATCTTTTTAAGCAATTCACTCATCCCAAGCACATTACATCCTTCCCAATATAAGTGACTTCCTCTGCACAAGTTCCTGGCATAACAAATCACACCTCAAACATAACGCAAGCACTTCTAAGAGTAATGGCCAACTATTGGTCATGACAGATGACAGACAGGGTGTCTGCTGTGGGGCTCAAGTCTCCAGAGAAACAAGATCCACACTGGATGTTCTCACCCTTTCACAGATGGTAGGAGGTGGTAGGACAGGTTGAGAGTAGAATGGGAGGATGGAGGATGTGCAAGGACATGAACAAGATCCCCTTTAATATCTCAACAGAAGGGATCATTGGACATTATTTATAAAGATGTTCTTCCTCTTGGGAATAGCATGAGGAGAGGAGTAATAACTTTAGTCCCCAAGTGAAAAAAAAATTGCTAGGTATCTGAAAAAACATCTGAAAGGCAAAAGCAAGTTGTATGTTTTTGGCCTTATCTATCTGCAGAATAAAAAATAGCTTTGCAGAACCACAGTAGAAACTCCTTGTACTAAAAGTAATTTCAAAATATCACTTTATTAAAGGACTACAATAACTGGTATGACTAAATGCTGCTCAGAACTGTGAACATGAAGCTAATTTTAAAAGGTTCAATAAAGATTATCACTTAAATGATCTACCTTTCCCCAATGTTATTTCTTTCATGCCTCATTTTCCCCCTAAATTAGCTTTTAAAATACTCAGTCAGCCTAGGTCATTATTTTTGACCTTCCGAGATAGAATTATTGCTGCAATTTAGGTGAAAAAAAGTACATCTAGTTATATCATAATATACAGACCTGGAAGTATCACATGTATTGGAGATAAATCAATAGCACCCTGCCACAGCAAGGGCAGGGCAGCCGTGCACATCAGCAGCAGACCCAGGCACTTTTCCTGCCCAAGCAACAAAGGGAAGGCAGCCATGGAAGGGAAGGACTCCTGTCCTGGCAGCAGGGCTGTGCAGAGGACATCAGTTTGAAAGTGGTACCTTGCCAAAGGAATGGCTGTGCCTCAGAGCAACCTTTGCACCAAGCCACTTCCAGGCCACTGAGGGAAAGGCTGGGGGCCTTGCAAGTGCCTGCCAGGCCCTCAGAAGACTGCATTGTGCTGTGATCATGGTAAAGCTTACAGACGTTTTCATACAGCCCTCATAGTTGAAGGAAGTGTTAGGAATAGAAGGAAAACAACGTTTTTCATATTGTAATTAATCCAAACAATATCCATCATTAATGCTGCACTCCATAAACTTCTTCCCAGTAAAGGCTGGCATAGTGAATCCAGAGTATTTTCTGCAAGAGGTATAGGTTCACCACCTAAAGCGTAATGCAACCAAAGGTGTCTCCATGGATCCCACCTCTCTAAAGGACAATGGCATCAGTGTGGCTATGAGCAGTGGCTTCAGCTCAACCTAAGTACTCCCGTGTTTACAAAAGAACATATTTTTGTATGCTAGGAACTGTAATACTCTCATAGCTATAAATGACATAAGCAAAGCAACATTTGTAGGAAATGTCAGCATCTATATCATATAAATAGTCAGTATAGTTAAAAAATAATTTCACTCCCCACTTTCCAGAAGGAACTAATTGGTAAAAAGCTGCTACAGCTGCCCACAAACTTTACTCAATGCAAGATACAACATGTAAATAATCTTTTTCCCCATTTAGCCAGCTGCTCCTTTGCCTGGCACTACTATTCCTTGCACCCAAAATGCTTTCATCACATGCTGGAAGGCTTCAGAAAACACAACCCAGAGATCACTCTGAAACATGACCACAATTGGCTCCATTATGCACAGGTGTACAGCCCCAGGGAGCTGCTTCCCTGCCACCACAAAAGCAATGAGGGATCAGAAATTTCCAGCAGTGCATTTAAGTCCTGGTTCACACTTCTTGTGGTCTGCTCCCTGCATGGGCAGTGTTTCCAAGATCTCCTCACACCACTGTACAGTAGGTCTGAAATTTGCCCAGAAACAGAGTGGTGGCTCCTCTGTCAACACAGCCTTGAGACAACCTTTCCTTCCTTGCCTGCTGTCTCCAGAAGTCCTTCATCTTCAGGCTGGCAGGAGTCCAGGCCTGCTGCTGGCACTGCTGATGAACAACCACAGACAAATCTTCTCTCCAGAAATTAACATGTCCAGAAAAGGGCAATTATAACCCAAATTACATTTGCATTTGAGTAAACCACTTCACATGGTTTCTAAACAGCACAAAAAGATAGTTCCTTCCTAAGCCAATTAAAATGGTACTCAAACCCAATGTTAAGTCCCTCAGTTCAAGGGAAAAACCTGCAGCTCAAGGTTTCATTTGCGCTGAAACAACCCACACTTTCTTCCCCTGCAATGAAGTTTTCTTTTTTCCTATCGCTTTCATTTTGTAATTCTGTTGCTGAATTCTTTAAAATGCTGTGGCACATGCTTTTTTATCACCTCTGCTACCAAAATAGGCCAGGACACTAACACCAGTATGCCTGGGTGGAGGAGAGATGTTACTAGGGAGGATTTTGTTTTTTTCTCATGATAAACCTGAAGTATGAGACTCACTGAGATAAGGGACCTAGCACTGCATCACGCTGTCAAGGCCTGATGGGCTTACAAGGTTCAAAACAGAGCTAGATTAGAAGGAAGAGAAACAGAAGTTCACATCTGATAAAAGCAAGCAAATGCCTGCACGGATAGGGAACTTTATCTTTACATGAATGCAGTTACCCCAGGGCAGAGATAAGGGCTTCAAGGAGGGTGGAGAAAGAAAGGGGAGAGGAAAGAGCAGCCTAGCTGCCACCCATGGCTCATGTGATGCAGCACCTCTGCACAGAGTCCTCTGCTTCCTAAGACTTTTCATACAGCATATGGCAACACCTCACTCATCAGGAAAATCTAAGACTTTTTTCAGGCAGATTCAGTAGGGAAACCATTTTTCAGATGAAGAAAAATGAGAGTAAAGAGATCACTAGAGAAAGCGAGCCTTCATCATTGACCAGTTTTCTCTATTGTAGGCTCAGGTGGTCCAGATCACTTGGCCAGTTTTGCTAACAAACTCCCCCAAATAACACAGGTCTGTGTGCCATGTAACCGGGTACCTGGCTCTCTCCTCTCTTTGCTAAATTATCCAGCTGAGACTCAAGCACAGGGGCACGGGCCCTACTCACAGCGTTGCAAGACCCCTTGTGATCCCAGCAGAGGGAAGCAGGGGGAAGCAGTGCTGCCTCTGCTGGAGCCCTCCAGACAGTGCCAGCCAGCAGGGGATCAGCCCATATCCTAAAACCCCCTGCCAGTCCCTGCTGGCACCTTCTCCACCATGCGGGAAGCCACCCCTCGATGCCCCTGCCTGAGATGTAAGAGCATTACTCCCCCTTAAAGGCCAAGCACTGCAGATTTTTACAGAATAAAACATTGTTTGTCCCCAAAGGACATCCTGTCCTCCTGAAATATGTGACAAATTAGCCTGGAGAAACCTCTCCAGCTCCCCTAGATCTGCCTTGTCTGTTAAATTGTCCGGGACAAGGGCAGTCCACTTCTCTGCGAGTACCAAAATCCAGCCAAGTCTTTAAATATCCCAATAAAGATGGTATAGCAAAGCACAGACAGAAACTATAAGGAATTCCACATAAGAGGTCTAAGATTTCTAGTGATTTTAGACCAAAGTACACAGTATCTAGAGTTACACAAATCCTATGATGCTGAGTTGTACTGCTAACCATCATTCAGCCATAAAGGTCAAAAAACCAAGCAGGCCATCCTTTTCATCCCAGTTGGGAGGATGCCTCACTTTAACATTTTGTTTTGGCCACATAATATGCAAACTGAGCTGTGATGCTATGAATCACAACCTGAATCACCACAGCTATAACTCAAGAAAAATTTCAAAGTAGGGTTTCAGGTGTATTGTACACAAGCTATGAAAGCAATTTCTTTTCAGACACGCTACTAAACAAGTTCATAAATGGTAACATTTTTTTATTTTCCTCACAGTAGGTCTGAAAAATTTTAATCCAACTGAAACTCAAAAGGTCAACAAGGAGGAGAGCAGGAAGTTACACAAATTTTCCTCATCATTCTGTCTTAAAAGCAAGTAAATGTACTATAAATTGCTATTGATATATGGTTAATCCTTCAAAGGATAATTTCCAAGACTGATGAGATACAACCAAAGCTATCACAAGCTGTGTACCAACAGAGGTAATTGTGCAGGTACTTCAGATACAGAATGTACCTGGAGGCACAAGAACCCCTTTTTTCCCTATGCCCTTTGGCTCTCTCCCTGCAAACATCAAGCAGTGTGGTGTTATATCAGCATGGCTCTCTGCTTTGCAGCATTTTTATGGAATCAGTCCCTTGTTGCAGAGCATCACTTGCCCTCACATCCAGCTTCTAAGTGCTGCCAACCACATTTCATTGGCACTATAACGTGTTTAATGATCTTCATAATGCTCTAGCTTCATGTATGCCCATTTACAAGAAGGTATATTTACAATACTAATGAACACTTCCATATGGATAATATTAGATTAAGAGCAACACTCATTTTCATGTAAAGCATTTCATTATATAGGAAGGAGGGGTCTTAATATTCACTGTATTTTAGCTGTGTCATTGCTCCACAATGTAAAAGCTATTATCTGGTTATGAGGACTTCTTCAGCATGTAACAGTCCTCCCTTGGTAACCAGTTTATTGTTAGCAGAAAAAGGGCATTTATAGGATCAACAGTCCAGGTATTTTCTATTTACATTTACCAGCACATTTTGTAACACAGCAGAACGTTACAGAAATTTAGAAACTATGAGTATCATTCCAAGTATTCAAAGAAGAACGACTGGCTATCCTGCGAGTTTTATCTACACTTGGTACAACTGAAGAAAAGTCTATACTTGTAAACTCTCAATAACATAATTGGAAGTTAAAACAATAGATCACTATATAACTGTAAATAATATCTGCATAAAATAATGCAGATGAACATTGAAGTCAACATCAACCCTACATTTAGACAAATTAAACTGATCAACACACATTTTTTCTGGATTATAACACCCTGACAAGGAGGTTAGAAATGTAGGCACATCAAGAACACAAATAGTTCCAAGTACCTATTGAATCCAAAACTGCTCCCAACTGAACAATTAAGTATCAAATTTCTTAAAAACCCAACCCAGTAATTTTTGAGTAGACAATTCACTACACAAGAGAAATAACACTGAATTTAAAATCACTTAATCTCTAAGCACTCGCCTTGTAAAACACTATAGAATTAACTACAAACTTAAAGGAGAATTGCAGCTTATATATGCTTCTAAGCTCATGCAAAAAAAAAAAAAAAANAGAAAAATATTAGTCATTTTAGCCCTAGGTTGTATTTGAAAAGACCATAGTGAAAGAATTGAAAAAGAGGATGTTGAAAATGAAATCTCCTTACAGAAAGAAGAAATACTTTGATTAAAAATGTTTGAGAATATTTTGCATATTAAAGCAAAAGAATAATTTTCTGGCCACATCATTATTTACATTACCATAGCTCTTCATTTTCACTTGAACAAAAACATACAGTTTGAGTCAGAGCAGCTAAAGATCTCTCTGGAAAGTGGAAAACTTTACACTGCCTAAATCTCTGGGTTTTTATGAAAGTAAACAAGTCCACAGAAAGTTCAGTTCAGTCTGAAATGTATCTCTATGTTTAGATTTTAAGCTCAAAGAAACAGATGAATCACAATGGCATTATTTCAGCAACATTTCTTTTTTCCAGCAAAACTAAGAGGATGCAAAAGAACCTATTGCAGGCTTACAGAAACAGATGCAAGGAGTGTGTGCATGATTAAACACAAATAAATAAAAACGTTCTGCCCTCTAGATAAAGGCAGTTTTGCTACAAAGTACTTTGTACAGTCCACCAGCACAATCACATTGAGCAAGGAGAAGTTACTGAAGGAATAGCCAAGCTCATGCTGAAAGATCAGGCCTTCACTTGCATAGACTGAGAACAGTGCATTTGAAACATTTGTACCAAGGTCAGCAAGAATATTTAAGGCAAGGTTTGTTTCACACATCCTTAGAGGTAACATTACAATTAGGGTTTTCTCCCCAGAGAAGTGACATTGAAAATGGTTACACCATTTCTGAAGATGAATTCCTGAATTCAGAGTCACTGCTCAGAGCATGAGCCAACGTAATTCAAACAGACACTTCAAAATAAGCCTGACCAACCCTTCTTCTCTTACCTCATAAAACATATAGAAAGACAGCAGTGTAAGTCCAAGGTTGTAGATCACTAGGATACCCCTGCATGAGAAAGGCTGCTTATTCCGCATGTACTTTGGTCCCAGCCATACGATTAGTAAGTACAAGACTGAGAAGACAAAGGTAGGAGTATAGTTCTCCAGAAGAAGCCATCCTTTTACTCTGGGGTCTGAAACAAACAAACAAAAACATACAGACGCTTAGATTTTGTAAAGAATTCAACACATCTAAAAATAGCTGGATGCAAAATGCTTCCAGTACTGGAATACCAAAAAAGATGAAGGAAGTGCAGCAAGCCCTTTCACTAAAGGCCACATTGCTAATTACAAACAACATTTTATTTACATATTTAAGAAAGCAGAAATAATTCTTTTCCTAAGGGAAAAATATTCTTAAGTTATTACCATTATTATTTTTAAACACTCATTACCATTCAGAACTGTCACCCACTAGAATACTACAGATAAAATGATAAAGAAAAGCTTCAACAAATATCTCCCCTTTATTTTCTCAAACCAACCCTTCCCAGTGGTACACATCTTATTTTCTAGAGTCAGCAAACCTAGGAGTGAAGCAGATACCTCTGTAGCTATAGGTGGATGATCCTGATAATTATTTTCCAGTCCTAATCCTAACACAATTAGATTTATGTATGTGCTATTAGAAAGAATTAAATTTTGGAGTCTTTGTATGAGCAACAGAACACAGAACAGTCAGTCCCACCTGAGTAACCAGTCTGGCTGGCAATGCATCAACTACTCTAGAAAAGCACATAAACCACCCTGAATCAGGGAATTTTAGGGGACTACTTGGAATATTAGTGTCATCCTTTTGAACTGCAACTGTGTTGTCCACACCTGGAAAGAACACAGTATCTCACTACTCTCACTAAAGTCACCCCAAAGTACTGAAACCAAGTTAACCGAACTATAAATGAACAATTCAAGTATTGCTGTCATTCACAGTCTCGTCTTAATTTTAAAAGAATCATACATGGATCCTGAATACAAGAAATGAGGCCTTAAAACTCTGCATTTTGGGGATTGTTTGGATTTGCCACGTTTATGGTTCATGATTTTTCTCATACAGCAAATAGAGACCATATGCCAGCACATGCAATATGTTGTATTAGAACATCCAGGCTAATTTAAACAGGCTTAGTATGAAGAGAGAGGCAACAAGGGCACCAAGATATTAATAAAAGCAAACAGAAAACACATTTAGAAGAATCAGAGGCTTGCTCCACCTCCTGTGGACTTTCTCCTGTGAAGAAGGGGCACCATCACTGGATCTTGAGTGGGACAGAGAAAAGGCATTACTGCAGCAGTCAGAAGAAAAAAGCACAGGCCACTGAGCAGCACTGCTTTGCACACTCTGTGCAGGATGCAGTAATTTAATCCCCCAGAACCAAGTGGAGCTGGACCATCCTACCCAAGCCCACAGCAGGAGGCCACTGCTGGTCCTGGTTCCACAGCCTCTTGCTTCCTCACACTGACCAGGACTGCAGTTCTCCACCTGCTGAGTTCTTCCCCAGGCAAAACCCACCAAAACTATTGCTTCTTCAAAAAAGAATAGTTTCAAAGAAGCTACAGATATTTTTAGTGGAAAATTCCAGAGAAGCTCTAGTTATGAAAGCAAGAGTATTTTTTATTTAATTAAATACAAATTAAAGTGGCTTTTTTAGAATAAATGTGATTACTACATTTTTAAGAAAGGCAGCAAAGATCTGAGTGAGGTAAGTCACCCACTAAGACAAAGAATATGAGCTTAACTGAGAGTAAGAGGAATGACCTCTTCAGGTCAAAAGATCAGGAGCATTGAATAGACTCTTATTTATTACACTGTCAGACATTTTGATGCTTTGCAGATCCTAAAGAAAGTAGTCACCTGTCAATGATAAGTCACAGGAATAATGTTTCTTACGTTCTAATAAGATCGGGTTTATTTATGTGTTAACATTGAGAAATCTTACCTCTGGGTCCAAGCCAAACATCAAAGTAACTATTGATTGTTTTATCCAAAAGTTCCATTCTACAACCTGCTGAAATGGAAAGAAAAGGAGAAAGTTAGTTCTTCCACTCAGGAAAACAGTTTAACCATCTGAACACATTCTGTTAGGGTTAACAAAGAACATATTGGTATGCAAAAATTCCAGCAAACATAATGGACTTTCTCAGCATATATAAAGTATATAAAGCTTGCTCTAGTCTCAGAGAGTCATTGGTGTATGAGCTACATTTCCCACTGAAGTACTTAATCATAGTTATAGATGCACAAAAACTTAAAATAATGAGTTCAGATTAACCTGAAGTTCTTTCTAATTCTCTATTTTGTACATGCAAATAGAAGATCCCTCAGTGAGGAGGAGGACTGGACTTTGAGAAAGCCAGCAACACTGAAATCTTCAGATAAAGACGATGAAGTTGTTTTAACAAAGAGTTTCAAATAACTAGCAAGCCTAGCTAGGGAGGAGGAGGGAAGGAGGAAAAAAGTAAAAACTGGCTCTGCTATCACCTGCATAGGTGACTGATTACAGCTCTGACTAACAGCCCATAAAACCACGAGATCAACAGTGACCAAATGACAGAGAGGACTGCAGAGTCCAGGGAGAAAACACAGCATCTCATGGCATGAGCATCTCCAGTTCCATGCTTCACTGGTAAGACATTTCCAGATAAAATTCATCTGATATCAGTAGAGTGATTCAAATGCCATGTCAGCTCCTCACGTGGCCACTATTTATTGGCAGCACCCGGTCTGTACAAGGAGGCACCCACGTTGTGGTACCTCGCTACAGCAGGAAAGAAGCAGCAATGCTGTCCATGGGCAGGGACAACTGCACAAAGCTGTTCTCAAGAGGAAGTAACTTTCTTCTTGATGAGAAAAAAACAAAAGAACCTCAACCCTTCCAATTTCCTCTTTTCCATCCAGAACCATACTGAACTTTCACTAATAAAATTTTATCCACTACTTATAGAATGGTTTTCACTTTGTGGTGTTTCTCCATTCCTAAAGTAATATTAATAATATTAATAATTTTTAGCTATGAGAGAATAACATAAGGAACACAAGCTGTCAGTATATCCAGAGCACCAATTACACAAGCTCATATGTAGTTGCTAAGAAAAAAAAAGGGTTTTTTAAAATTTTTTTTTATTTTTAGTTCTACCTAAAGAAATCTCTCTTCCACCTGTGAAAAACCCATCTCTATGGAATTTATGATGTATGCAAGTTAAATTAATCATATATCCTCTGGTTTTAGATAGCTGGGACTGAAACCTCAATTTCATCCAGGTCCAACAAGAAAAGCCAAGCAGGATCCAAATTTTGCTTTCTCCTCAGTCCCAACTGGGACTGGAGCCAGTGCTGGAAGGCTTGCAGGGGCTTTGACTTCCCATGGGACCAAGCAAATACAAGGGGCTTAGGTCATGCATTTCTATTCTCTGGTCTTCTGCATAAGCCCACATCCCTGCCACTGGCCCCAGGCAGGAGGCCAAAAGGCTCCCTGGGGACTTCTGCCTGCACCACCACCCACTGTTCCCTGAGGGGCTCTCAGGACACACAGAAGAGACTTTCCATTCCCTGTCATACTGCTTGGGACCACAGAAAGTCACAGAAACATCACTGGAACCTGGTCACCAGGCACAAACAAAAGGGATTGATCAAAAGGACCGGAAGGGTTAAAAGTATTTTGCAGCCCTAAATCATACTGCTGTTATTTTCTGACTTAAGAAGCCCAGCCCAAGTAAGCAAACACTTCAGAAGAAAGTGCATTTTTGGGCTTATGTCACCTCACCAGCTATGGAACTGTGAGCACTTGTGTGAATGGCCACAGCACTGGCACACTGGTGTCCCAGGAATAAGGAAATATAACTTGTGTCACCAAAAGCATGAACATCAGGAAGTCTGTGAGAAATGAGTATATAATTACAAGGAAAAAAAAGATACTTAGAGAAAGCACCTTTTTTGTCACCCCATCATTTTTTTTTAATTTGGCAGCTATTAAATATCGCCACAAAACCGACTCCCTAGTGGATGATTCATTTTGTTGTTTGAGATCCCCACTTAATCAATTTCTTGCTCTTTTGATCCAGTACTAATTGGTCTAGTAATGCAGCAACTGCATCAGCCAATAATCTGCATCTGTATCTGACTTCAACCTCACTTCCCACAGGCAACAGCTTCAGATGGCAGAGGCTGGTACAAAATCAAAGGTTTGTTATACTAAAATATACAAAAAAAGCTCAATCCAGAACTGACTTGCTACACACATCGTTACATTTACTGGACACTAAAAATGCATATATGTCAATGAAACAACTAAGAAACCAGAAACAAATTCTGTCTAGCTATAGTAAAGACAGCAAGAAATGTAAGTCCACATTGAAGCCCTCCATAAAACTGGAAGAAAAACTCATTCCCCAAGAGGAGGAGGCTCTCTCTCTGCAGAGGTCTCAGCTTTTTTGGGATGGTACCCCAAAGCAGCTTTTTGTGCCAGCATTATCAGACAGTAGATTGTAAAAGACACACCAAAGGAAAAACTACTCCTGGTGTCGATTTCCAGAATTTGCAGAAAAAGAAATTGTTTCAAAAGGAACTCATTTGTGTAACAGAAAAACAGAAGGAAACAATCTGCTTTTGTTCCAGAGGGGGTCATGTGAAAATGCATCGAGTCTCCTGCCAACAGCCATACAACATTAAACACTGCTTCAACAGCAGCAACTACAAGGGTTCTTTTTAAATTAGAATAGTTTCCCAATTCAGAGAAACATCGACTCCCAGAAAAATTAAACCAGTGGCTATTTGAAACACTGTGATCCACATATTTCCTAATACCCATAGTAAGCAAATTCTGCAGCTGACCACATACATGAGCAGATCAGCAGTAATGCTTCTTTACCTGTAAGTCATCACATAGCAAAGCTCACTATTCACAGAGTCATGGAATGGTTTGGTTTGGAAGAGACCTTTGAAGGTTATCTAGTCCAACTGCCCCACCATCTTCCTTCCACTCAAGATGCTCAGAGCCTCATCCAACCTTGAAAGCTTTTGTGCATGGGGCATCTACCACCTCTATGACCAATCTGACCAATGGAAAAAACTTCTTCCTTGCATCTAGTCTAAATCTGCCTACTTTTAGTTCAAAACCAATGCCCCTTGTCCCAACACTATAGTCCCTATTAAAAAGTTTCTATCCATTTTCCTTGTAGGCCCCTTTAGGTACTGGAAGGCCACAATGAGATCTCCCTGGAGTCTTCTCTTTTCCAGGCTGAGCAGCCCCATCTCTCTCAGCCTGTCTCCATAGGGAGAGTTGCTCCAGCTCTCTAACCTCTTTTAGATGCACTCTAAAATGTTCATGTCTTTTCTGTGCTGAGGACCCCAGAGCTGGATGCAGCATTCCAGGTGGGGTCTCACAGGGGTGGAGGGGCAGAATCCCTTCCCACGTCCTCCTGGCCACGCTGCTTTTGATGCAGCCCAGGACATAACTGGTTTTCTGGGCTGCAAGTACGTATTGCCAGCTCTCCTCTACCAGTACCAAGTCCTTCTCAGCAGGGCTGCTCTCAATCCCTTGATCCCCCAAACCATACTGATGGTTGTGGACTTCCCCAGCCCAGGTACAGGACCTTACACTTGGCCTTGTTGAACCTCATACAGCTCCCAAGGCTCACTTCTTGAGCCTGTCCAGAACCCTTTGGATGGCACCCCAGGCATGTCAACCACACCACTCAGCTCGGTGTTGTTGGCAAAGTTGCTGAAGGTACACTCAATCCCACTGCCCATGTCACTGATGGAGACATTGAACAGTACTGGTCCCAGTACAGACCCCTGAGGAACACCATTCTGTCCATCAGGATTCTGAGTCCCTGACCACTACCCTCTGGATGTGGCCACCCAACCAGTTCTTTTCCAGTGAACAATCCACCCATCAAATCCGTATGTCTCCAATTTAGAGAGAAGGACGTTGTGAAGGACTGCGTCAAAGGCCTTGTAGAAAATGACCGACAACATCCATAGCCTTATTCAGCACGTACAGTCAGGAAAAAAAAAGACCCAGTTAGGCCAAACAATGTTTTTAAGACATGTACCTACATAGACACCAGTTAATTTTTCCTAACCTGCCTTTCTGCAATGGAAGAAGAAATCATCCTCTCTGCCACCAAATTTTACCAGTGCAGTAAGGCACTTGACCAGGGCAAAATGGATCAGAGTCTGAAAGCACTCAGGCTTGCAATTTGGAAGACATTTCACTCCTTCAAGTCCAAATATCTAATCCAGAAAAAAAACCCTATCTGATGCTTTAAACAAACAAAATTATTGGACTTTAATTCTGCAACACAAACATAACAAAGGGTAAACCTTGCCCCAACAAGATCAAGCAACATCATTAAAATACTACTTTTGCAGTAATTTTCTGGATTTTGACAGACAAGGGTTTATTTTGTTTTTTTTTTTTTTGGACATCCACAGATGATTTGGCATTGTGGGTTCATTTCTGGTACTATGAGCTGAGATGAACATCATGCTCCAGGAGCCACCCAAATATCTGGGCAGAAGATGGGAAGCTCTGCCCTATTGTTCAGCCCAGGCATGGATAGCGCCAGTGCTTCTTGGTGTGACAATCAACAATACAGTTCCAAGACTACACAGAAACATGCTTTTCTTGTAGAATACACTTTAAAAACTTATTTATTGTAAGTGTTTCATACAGGCTACCAGCATTGACAGCCTGCTCTTCTAATGCATATATAACTACTCTCTGAGGAAATGGCTACTACATCCTGGAGGATTTCATCCA
Organism: Aegithalos caudatus; assembly: GCA_013389925.1. NCBI lineage: Eukaryota > Metazoa > Chordata > Aves > Passeriformes > Aegithalidae > Aegithalos > Aegithalos caudatus. The sequence goes on from WEIU01017768.1 coordinate 146,802, forward strand.
GCTTTTGCCCTTCAAAGGAAATTCTCTCCTATGCTTTCCACAGAAAATGCATTCTAGAGTATTTATGCTATGAAGTAATTTAACAATTCTTCATCACATTTTGATGGTGTTTCTTGAGTTTCTTCCTGGAGTAACTTTCCAGGTGTAAAGATGATGCAAAAAAATATAAAGGCTTGCTTTCTGTCCCATGGCACCCTTTTAAACGAAGCAAGCAGCAGCAAAAAAACACATTTTAAGCTGAAAGCTCACAGCACTGGGAGCCTGCTCCCTTTCAAAAGGATCCTCCAGCTATTACCCTGCTGCTCAAGAACTCCCTGAAACAGATCCCAGTTTTCACAGCTAAGTTCCTGAACTTGAGTTCCAATAAAAACCCCAAAATAGGCATCTAAATAATTGTTCTGGCTTCTGAAAGAAATGTGCTGTCAGGCCTTGCTGTTCAGCCTTTTTGGAAAACAGCCACTTTTTCTGTTCTTAAATTAGGACTTCAAAGCCTAAATTTAGGCACTTGCTTTTGCTTTTGGAAATCTTGATTTGTGTTGTCTCTTTAAAGTAATGTTTCCCAGTCCCTGCCACTGCAGAGGTGACTCCTCTTTTTCCACCTCCAAAAGTACAAACTCTCCCTCCTCCAAAAACCCAACGATCACACTGCTGTTTGCTTTGTAGATGTACTGGAATTGAAAACATTCGGCTGCTTGAGAACTGGAAGACAGTGCTGATAATCAAAGCTGTCAACCGCTTTCTGTCCATTTGCCAAAGCTGCCCAGTTTCTCCTTTATATTCCCCAAGCCTTAACCACCCCTTGAATGCCTTCCCTTTGCCTTTCAACTTCCTGCCAATTCCAGATTACCCTTTCCTTCCCTTTCTGAATATCCTCTTAGGTCCCAACCATGCTTAATGATAGCAATAAAAAGGACTTCAGAATAAACTATAGTCCATACTGATTGGAAAGTGTAGGTATATTTATTTTATGGGAAACCAGGTGAAGCACGAGTGCTGCGCATTTTGCACTTTAGTTTTGTTTTAATACAAGAAGCTGTTTTTAAACTTTATTTTGCATCTCTGTCTTTAGCAACATGATTCAGATTTTTGCCCCCCTTGAATCAGCAATAAACCCTCCAGCCTGCTGCTGACACATCAGGACCCACAGTGCTGAGCTTTCACACTTACCAGCAGCACCAGCGTAAGGAAGTTTAGAAATAAATCATCTGTATAAAATTCAGGGAAGTGTAACAAATGTGGGACAAAGGAGAGAAACTAGTTTCAAACACTTTAACCTCAGTGGGATTTCAAGCCATTTGAAAATGCATGGGGTAAATTAAGACTCTGGGCAGGGGTATATATATAGGGGGTAATATATAGGAGAATATATATTTTATATATATATATGTAATTTCATAACATTACTTCTATCATTCCATTCCCTCAAATCCTTCAGTAACAGTTACCTTATTACATAAACAAAGATGTGGTAATCAAATATTTTACAGGACAGAAATAAATACAAGAAAGGATAAAGCAAAACAGAATAATTAATTGCACTCAGTACACAATACCTCATGAAATCAGAATCTAATGATATTCAGATAGGTAAGTTAAGAGAAATAAAAGATCCTTACAATTTTATTTACACCTTCAGCAAATCTAAAATAGCTCATATTAGGATCTGACTTGTCCTAGGATTAGAGCACTCACACAAAATTCATCCCCTTGCACTCAACAGTTCTTGATATGGCACAGATGACTTCAGACAGAAGGAAAACACCAAAGGTGATGGCCAGATAGGAAGAGCAAGCTGGAAGCACGCATACAAACACCCATGGAAGTACTAAGGATCAGAGGAAAGTGGTTCATGCCAGAAGGATGCACCCAGCATCTACAAACAAGGACATTTCATGCTGCAAAGCCCCCCTTAGCAGCAGCAGATCTGGCATCACTCAGCACTGTGGTTTTCACAAGAGAGTGCATTTTCCTGGAATAAAGTGTTCAAGGGGGGATATCCTGCACCTGAACACTGTGCCCATAAACCTCCTCACCACTGCCAGCTTACAGCCCGGTGTTGTCAGAGCAATACAGTCAAGACTGAAGGAGTATTTACAGAAATAAAATGTGGAGAAAAAAAAGGCAAAGCACACAGGTCTATTTCAACTGCTGTAATTGTAATATACAGTAGACATTGCAGAGAACTTTTGCCTAGGGTTTAAGAATTGCCTCCTTTTTTTTTTTTTTAAATTGAAACGGAAGAGAGTATCTGCAGCAAACAGGGAGAATATGTACATAGCACAAGAACAAGAAGTTGACTTTCTGTAAGGAAAGCCAAAGCACAGGGTTTTCTAGACAGCTTTGCTCCCAAGCCCCCCTGCCCAAGCACTATGGGCAGTGTTTATTAACAGCTACTCTTTGAATCTGAAGCTTTTACAAAAGCAGTGCTGGTATTGCAGTTGGGAAAACTGTAGGGAACTTGGGGGTGCTGGTCAATGACAAGATGAATGAGCAGTGCCCTGGCAGCCAGGAGGGTCAGCCCTGTCCTGGGGGCATCAGACCCAGCATNTGTTCAGCCTGAGGGGAGGAGACTGAGGGCAGAGCTCACTGCAGTTACAGCTTCTTGTGAGGGAAGAGGAGGGGCAGGCCCTGATCTCTGCTCTGTGGTGAGCAGGGACAGGACCTGAGGGAATGGCCTGAAGTTGTGTCAGGGGAGGTTTAGGCTGGATATTACAGAAAGGTTCTTCACCCAGAGGGTGTTTGGGCACTGGAACAGGCTCCCCAGAGAAGTGGTCACAGCACCAGGCTGACAGAGGTCAAGAAGTGTTTTGACAGTGCTCTCAGGCACACGGTGTGACTCTTGGGGATGGTGCTGTGCAGAGTCCAGGAGCTAAACTTTATGATCTTTGTGGATCACCATTTCACCTCAGTTTATTCTGTGATAACACAGTTAGCTGCAGCTCACAATGGAAATTTAGCCTCAGGAGGCCTGGGAAGCTAAAGAGAGTTGAGAAGATGAAGGGAAAACAGCTAAGTCCAGAGGGCCATAAGGATGTTACCTCTCATTTCTGGTCTAATTTCTTTTATTCAAAAGCCACCTGCAAGAAATATGAAAAAATTTTCTCTCCTTTAATAATGGGATTCCTGTAATCTGTCTGTGTACGTCACCCAAATCAACTTTATACCTCCACAGGAGAAAAATAAAGTTAACAGTCCCCAAAGCCTATTTTAATGAGCCTTCTTGGTCAAAATGTTGCATTTTCTAACAACAGCAGTAGGACCAAGGATGGAGAAGCACAGCCTTGCATGACAATTACATTTAAGAGCACACTGTACTCAAGACAGGAAGGTTCAACTTACCATTCCTTTAATGCCCATGCCTCATAATTGCATAATAAAATTTAAAAAGCAAGAAGTAGAAAAAAAAAAGTGACAAGTGGGACTGTCCCTCCATGTCTCTCATTTTCTCCAACACCCTGCAGCTGCAGCACCAAATCTGAACACCAAGAATATTTGTCATCCACCTGTCCACTCCTGCCAAAATCCTGCACTGAGCTCTGAACCCAGAGGACATCTCAAGAATGAAACTCAAAGTATGGAGATATATAAGTCATGGTTACCTCCTTTGCTTTTAGTAGCTTGACAGATGAAAGTTTACCATCTAATCTAAAATTCTCCTGCACATGTGAAACACTGTACAAAGCAAAAAATGGCTGTGTGCAGTTATCCTGTAAACAAAATTTAGCTATAAAAGGTTATCTCAGGTTCACATGCTGACTAGAAACAGCAATCCAATAAAAAGTGGAGGAATTAGAAGACCATGAAACCTGAGAGTGACAGTCACAAAGGTAATGCTACACCATGCAAATCTGACTTGTACAGGGATAAGAGTGCACATAAAACCTGAATTAAGATGCCCTGCTAAGATGTGAAACTACAACCCCTGTGTTCAGGTGGGTAACTGACACCTTTCGGAGGACCACTTGTGTTTTGGAAACCAGATCACTCTGAAAAAAGCATACAAACAAGTCACCCTTAGGCAAGTTACAGTATGTTTTTATTTGTGTGCTTCCAACTCTTGTGGGGTCATACCTGGAGTGCTGTGGGAGAAGTGAAATTCCCTGGTGAGCCCTAGCACACAAAATTACATGCAATATACTGAAGTAGTTACACTCCTCAATACAAATGAATTTCTATACTTTCACCTAAAAGAAGAAAGCATGCATACTGGCACTATAAATGCACCCCAGTGCTTGCCTTGCTGTCATTTCTTTACAGTCAGCCATGCTTTGAGAAGTCAATATTAAAACTTTCCTATGTTCTGGCTGTATATCTATGAGACCCTGTGTAGCTGCAGCTATACCAATATTGATGCCTTCATTTTAAGATGCTAAACATCATGCCAGACTGTACCATCATACATAAATAAACAGTACTAACAGAGGTCAGTCAAGTATGAATGACAGCCAACTTTAAATAAAAGGTACAAAAATGCCCCCTCCTTTTCCCACCATTCTGAGAATTAAAAGAAGAAAAAAAATTACTTTAGGTACAAGTCTTATGCCAGGGCATTGTGCTGCTCACGACAGAATCCTAACCACTAGATGCCCCTGTTAAACCCCCTGCCCTCAAAACAGTACAAAAAAATTTTTAAAATAGGCTCATTATCTAGAAAATCAACTACCTTTAAGATCTACCTGCCTTTTGGAAGGATAAAGGTGCTAATGCTATAGAAAAGAAGTTTTTGACCTTGTTCCTGCCCAGGATGCACAAGGACTACTGAAAGTGAAGACATGTCCTGTCATAGGGACAGAAAACAGAGACAGGAGATTCCTTAGAGATGTATTTGTCAGATCATTCCCCTTTCCCTTGTACAACCCTTCACACATGGGTAAATTGTCATTGCTGCCAAAACCACGCAGCCAGCTGATGGCATTTCTGTTACAGAAACTCAGGGCTGAAAAACCTGCTGAATCCTGAGGAGCTCTGAACATCCTTGCCTGCACCAGACCCCTGTCAAACCAGCTGCTGAGAATCAGCAAGTTTAGGGATACCAAATCATTGCTGTAACTAAGGCCCATGAAAGAGGACTGACTCCTGCAGTAGTTAGAAAAGAAAGCATTGGTACCTGCACATTTCCTTTGTTTGATTTTGGTAGCACTTTTTGAAATGTTACTTCAAAAGACCCTGCTCCAGGAGGCACAAGTACTGCAGTTTCTTGTATTTTATTATTTGTTTTAAGGGTAGAAAGACCAGTCAACCAATTAAAAGGAAATTCTGTAATGGTACAGCTGCGTGTGATCTTATCACTTACTCTTTCTATGAACTTTAAATAGACTCAAAAAGACTCCACATATCTGGCAACTTCCAAGATGCTTTCTGCAAGCTCATAATATAAAGGTTACAGTTACCTGCAAAAGTCAGGCAGGGAGTTCCAGGAAAGTACTTTTACTCCAAAGTTTAGCTACTCATTTCTTTCAATAAGAGGTATTAAATTCTTGGTGCAGTGAAAACTCTGTTGCCATTAAAATCTGTCCCAAGGAAGAACACAGCTAAACTGAACCCCCAGCTCCAGCATGCAGAAGGTTTTGCTACATTTGCTTCACACTTTCACAAGCACTGGAGCAATGGTAGGGTCAGCACAGTAATTTGATGCAATATATCTGCTTTAAGTACAGGGACAAAGCAATATGCATCCAAACAGCAGGCAACAGGTTTCCTTCCCAACCCTGCAGCTATCCCATTCTCTGCAGGGCAGCAGTCCCCTGGAAAAGGGCACACCAGACATGCCTCCTCTGCCTGTGTGTGCAAAGCCTCTTAAACAACATCTTCAGCAACTTAATCATTCCTGAAGATAAGCATCTCCATCCATCCAGTTGTGATGCCAGCTCATGCCCATCAGCAACCCTCCAGCTCAGCATCATCACATCACCTGATCCATACTCTAGCTTCTCCATTCAGCCTGGTCCACTCCATAACACAACCACATAACCATCTCTAGAGGCATACTCAGGGTGTGTGCAGTAACAAGGAACAGACAAGAACAGCTTTGACACTGCTGCAAGGCTGCTTTCATTCCTTCCCAACTCTCCACCCTGCCTGCGTGGAAGAAACCTGGAAAAACTGAGGTAGCCCCAAAGAAACAACCAAGCAAGAAGATCAGCTTTCAGCCAGGTCCATCCCACTGCTGATCTACTGCAGGAGAAGCAGTAGCACGAGGCAGACACAAGGGTGATGAAGAAGTCTTACACAGTTGAAGATGAGCAAAGCCATCAGACTGAACCCAGCAAGGAACCATAGCAAAAAGAAAGGCAAATGAAGCAGACAGACAAAATGGAAGATGTAGAATGTCTAATGCAGAACTCTAAAATGTTATTAAGAGGATGCCAAAATTAAATGCATTGCACAATCTTCATTTTACATATAAGAATGCTTCTAATGAAAAGTACAAAATTTGCAGAAAAAAGAAAGCACAAAATAACAAAAGTCATACAGGATATGTCATGCAGAGCTAACCTAGAAGATTTCTTAAATATAATTGTAGCAGTATAAACGGACAGATTATTGCACTGTAAAAAGCAACCAACTACAAAACCCCTAACCTTGATATGTTCTAACTGAAAGAGGCAGATTTTAGAATGTATTAGCCTATTTCTGCCTTGAAAAGTGCAGGACTAAGGATGGTCTCAATGCAGGTCAGGAAGGGAAAAAGTTAACCATCAAGAGACCAAACACATGAAGAAACAACAAAATGTTTATTTCAACAAAAGGCAACTTGAATGTTTTATTCAATCTAAACACAGCTAAAGTATTCCAACAGTTACAGTGCTAATGAAAATAAATACACAGAAAAAGACTGAAATAAAAAGCTAAGCAGATGGTGAATATGACCAAAACCTGCTGCTACACCCTGGCCAGCCTGCAGCCAAGGGCCTTGAGGACAGAGGGGAAGATTCTCCTTTAATTCTCAGCCTTATATGTTATACTGTAAGAAATATGTTATGATGTAAGAAACAACAAACAACAACCTTAACTAATGATTTGAGACACATCTTGAACACAGTAGCCCAAGACTAAATTTCAATGGGAAGTCTGACTTTCTGGTAATACCAAATATTTTTTACTTGATGCCCAAAGCTTATAATATATTTATTAGATGAGAAAATCATATTGCTATGCAATTAGTGATTTACACATAGGAAACAATGCTGACTGCAGCAAATTGAGAACCTAACTTACAGTGTATTTTCTACGTGCATATATTCTGCCAGGAGTGACAGGACAGAATCAAGTGGTGTTTCATCAGCAACACTTGTAAAGCAACTCTATAAACTCTGGGCAAAAGACATGCTCTTCAGCCTCTATATTAAGACTCTGCACATTAATTATAAAAATGTCAACATATTAAAAAGCTACTCAGCAATAAACCCTGTGCATTCTAAGTGTACCTATTTCATACATGTTTTGTACAGATTGTGTAGTATACAGAATAATGCTTCAGGCAATGAAATTGCTTATTCAGATCAACCGCTCTCTGAAAGTCGTCCCCTCTGGAATCTCACCACCACCACATCTGTATTTTTACTGTATGCTAAAGCAGAACATGTTTTTGTGCAAAAACCTGTTTCATTAAGCAATTTTTCAAGTATCAAAACACCATTCCTGTGTTCATTTTTCCACAATGTTTTTATCTCTGTGTAATACAAGCCCTCCACATAGATGTGTCATCTCTAAAGCAAACAGCAGCAACAGGACCCTTCAATTAAAAAGACCAGTTATTCTTGATGAGGAAGTTAAATGCTCAAGTTCACATCCCCACACTGGAACTGGCATGTGGTGGAGGAATAAGGGTTGGGAAAAAACCAGAAATTAAAAACTACCAAAAAACCTTTGTTAATATTCTACTCTCTTGTTAATGACTGACAGCTTAGGTGGGAATTTGGTATGGATCTTAGAAGAACAATGATGCTGTAAATGAGGATGTGCCAGAATCACCAATGGCTGATTAGAGCTTTTTCACTGGTTCAGTGCAAAACCCAGCCTTGCTCCTCTGTTCTGCAAAACAACCCTTCAGGGTGTTGGGTGAGTAAGATTTTAAAAAGCAAAGTCTGAAAAATAGACATAGACAGACATACAGAAGTGTGAAAAGGTGCAGCAACACAAAAATAAGTAAGGAGAGAGGTGGAAAACTACATAACTTCTCTGCTAGGCTTCTCCACACATGCAGTTGGCCACTCAGTCACTGCAGGTTCAGAGATGGTCATCTCCTTCCAAGCCTATGCATCTCTCCTTTGAAAGCAACACAACGCTAAAGGATGTAAATAAAACACTCCAAGAGGATTGTTTTTCATACACTGTAAAATGTAGTTAAAACCTGGCAACATCACTGTGTTCTCACAGAGAAACATCTCTGTTTCTCATCCTTCAGGATGCAAAACTGCAGTTTAACAGCTTCCTAAATGTGTATTTTAAGACACAAAGTAAATCCCACAGATGCTTAGAAAACTGCACTGTGCTAAATGCAACCGATACCTGAGCTGATGCATCGTTTGAGCCTGACGTGTTTTGTGAAACCAAGAAGCATTCAGTCTGCACAACTGGAAATTCATCATAGCTCTGCAATTGTTCAGCTGGAGTTTAGATTTCAGGCTCTGATCTAAACAATCCCAGCACTGAATTTAGAAAGTATGAGCCAATTAAGACAGACTTTTAAAAAAAGAGAAATATTTGAAAACAACATTAGCAGTCCCTTCCTGCACCATAATGCAACCACTTAGCAGCGATGATAGAACAAGAAATCAATACAAAGAACTACTAAAGGATATTATTTTTATTCTGCAAGGCACGACCAGACTTGCAGCCTGCTTTTGTGTGCTTCAAAGGGAGACGATGATGGTTTTGAAAGGGCTAAAAAAAAATAGAGAACTTAAGAGGTTCTGGGAAACTGTCAAGTAAAAGTGGAAAAACGGGTACGGCCTCTGGAAAATTAGTTTGGAACATAATGAAGGCTGCAAAACCAGAGGACAGAGTGTCATGGTTTGACTCTAGCTGGTAAACAACACCCCACAGCTGCTTGCTCACCCCTCTGCAGACCTGGTGGAATAGGGGAGAGAATCAGAAAAAGGTAAAGCCTGCGGCTTAAGATATGAACAGTTTAATAAATGAACTAAAATTAACAATAACAATAATAATAATGAAAAATAAGATAACGAAGAGAGGGAGGAACAAAACCCAAGAATGACAAGTGATGCACAATACAATTCTCACCACTCATGGAGCAGTGCCCAGCCCATCCCATCCCTGAACAGCAATCAGGGATGCTGGAGCCTCCCAGCCAACTCCCCTCAGTTTATACACTGACCATGACTTTCTGCAGTATGGAATATCCCCTTGGCAATTTTGGGTCAGCTGTCCTAACCATGCTTCCTCCCACTTTCTTATGTGCCTGCTCACTGGCAGAGCATGGAACACTGAAAAGTTCTTGACTAAAAGTACACCCTGCTCAGCAACAATTAAAATATCAGTGTTATCAACATTATTCTCATACTAAGCCCAAAACAGCACTGTACCAGCTACTAAGAAGCAAATTTTTCCAGATGAAACTAGGACATAGAGCTCTTACTATTTCAACTCACATGACAAGTGGTCTGACACCATCAGCTCTAAAAATGACTTGCAGCCATGCACAATTTTTACCTATAAGAATGTAGAGGCAGCAGCAACAACTGATGCATTAGCAGGCAACTGATCTACACTGAAACACAGTGGCCTTTCCATGATTACCTGCATTACTATTATTTTACTCCCTATTTTTAACTAAACAAACAAATGCAGTACTCCTTACTGACTTGCTCAGTGCCATCTCTCTCAATCTCTGTGTAAGGATCTGCCACCCTATATTGCTGGTGTTCCCTCGTACTTGTGTTCTTCTCTGGTCCTTACACTGTGTTTTAAGCTCTTGCAGATGGTGTTAGAGATACTCATATAAAACTTCCCAGGCCATGGTTAAGTCTAGTGGCTGAAGCCTGGCAAACCCAGCCACCCCTCCTACAGCCAGAGCAAACAAGAGGCTACAGAGGCAACCATGGTCTAGGCTGTGCCTTCTGGGTGGCAAACAAGTCAGAATTAAAAAAAAAAAAAAA
>WEIU01017768.1:164528-190742 GCA_013389925.1 Aegithalos caudatus
CCAACAGGTCCCGGGCGGGCCGGGGAGCGGCGGGCGGTGCTCGGCCCTCAGGGCTCTCAGCCCGAGCCATGGCAGCGGGGGGCCCCTGTGAAAAACAATATGCGACTATGTAATTAAAGACTGTCATAATGAGATGAGCCGCGGGCCTACATTAGAGGTTCCGGGCAGATGTAGTTGATGTTTCCTGTGTTTTGAAGTAACGGGTTTTGCAACGTGACAGCATTTTTGACTGTAAGCTCTGGCTGCAATTAAGTAAGTAGTATTTTAACTCGGTTGTATAATAAACCCGCTGGTTTTGTGTAATTTACATGCATATGCTAAGCTGGTCCCCACAGTGTCAAATATCTGAGGAAGGAATCACAAAGCGCCCTCTTTGGCTCCTTTCCAATGGCATCGATGCTCAACAGAGGAAGAAAAGTTCTGTCCGTGCTCTCCAGACACTTTGTTATCTCCCCGAGGTCCTAATGGGGCAACAGTGAGGGTGCCTTTATGTTCGTATGGCCAACAAGAAGAAACCAGTTTGTTTCTTTCCCTCTCTCACATATTCCCTCCTAATGGAAGATGACCTTTTAATTTTTTCCACCTCCCTAAGCGTTTGTTCCATCTCTTTGTTAATTAAATGAAAATGGTACGTAGATAAAGAACAGCTTTGCTTTGCAAAGGAGAGGAGTCAAGCAGCAATTTGCATGGGTTTATTCAAGATCAAGTATCTCCACTCTATGGGAAGCAGTTAGCAATTTTAGAAAGCTGGAGTGAAAAGGCTTTCCTGGAGCTTTCCCTCAGCTATAGAAGACAGCTGTTTGGGTGATGCCACCAAGGCTGATGATGCCAACCCAACATCTGGGCAGTGATACCATGTCCACAATCATTTACAAAGGCCCATGTCCATGTCATTTATCTGAAGCAATGTATTGCAGCCTCACCTCACCTGACTGAAGCTGAGTGTGCAAACAGCCCCCAGCAGTGATACTGGGCTGTAAATTGTCAAGAAGAGGTCCCAGAAGGGACCCTGTCCTGGGGTGCATCAGGCACAGCATCACTATCTGGTCAAAGGAGGTGATTGCTCCGCTCTGCTCTGCACTGGGGAGGCCTCACCTCAAGTCCCATGTGCTATTTTGGTCAACACAATATAAAAAGGACATTAAGCTATTTGAGAACATCCAAAGGAAGGCCATGAGGATGTGAAGGGCCTTAAGGGGAAGCCATATGAGGAGCAGCTGGGATCACTTGGTCTGTTCAGCCTGGAGGAGACTGAGGGGAGGCCTTGTGCTTTTCAATATCGTCACGAGGGACAGCGCAGGAGCAGGCACTGATCTCTTAACTCTTGTAACCAGAGGCAGGATTTGAGGAAATGTCATGGACCTGAGTCAGGGGAGGTTTAGGTTGGATATCAGGAAAGAGGTTCTTCACCCAGAGGGTGTTTGGGCACTGGAACAGGCCCCCCAGGGAAGTGGTCACAGCACCAGCCTGACAGAGCTCAAGAAGCGTTTGGACAATGCTCTTGGGCACACGGTGTGACTCCTGGGGGGTCCTATGCAGGATCAGGAGTTGGACTCAATGATCTTAGGGGCGTCCCTCCAACTCAGCATGTACTATGATTCTATGATTCTATGAGTACAGTAATGCAGATTGTTTCCCAGTGGGATCAGAAATGATGTTCCTTAAGCTCTGGGATAAGACAAAATCTGTCACTAAAGTAAATGTTGAGGCTGTGCCACTGTTCTTTAATCTTATTTCTTTTATTAGAGTAAGATGTTAGAAATGCTATTTGGTTAATTTTGAAGGGTTTTTCCCTCTTTTTGTTTTAAAGCTCAAGTCTTTGTTTCCCTGAAGGACCAAACCCTTGCCTATGTGTTTTACCACTTTGGAAAAAAACCCCAAACCCTATGAAAACCAGCACAACTGTCAGGTGAGTGTGCCTCTCTGAAGACCCTTCACCCAAGTTTGTGCTTTGGATGTTTCTGAGGCATCCCCTCCTATTTGTGAGAAGTCAAGTCATCTTAATTGAATAAGGTACAAGTCCCATTTTTTCTCACTTGAACCAAAATGTGCTGAGCTCACTGAAACATGACCAGCATTAGGTCTTTTCACATCTTTCACACTTTATTTAAAGCACTTTTCAGTGTGCTTTAAATAAAATTCCTTCCCAACAGGCACACACATTTGTTTCCATGGTTTATTGATGAGAGATGATTGCACCGAGTGTTACTTTCACAGCCAAAACAGCTTCTAAATCTGGAAGGTGCTTAAATAATTAAGACTCAATCTGGATGTTTAAAAATAAAAAGTAAGAACTTAAGATGCAGAAAGGGGTGGAGCGGGGCATAGGGAGTGTAGCTGGGGAGTGAGCAGCACTCTGTGCAGGAAAGGGATGTGCTGCTTCCTGGTCCCCACACTGCATCCTGCAGGCAGGGAAGCATACCCCAGGCCCACCAGAGGCTGGCACATACCTGCTGTGCCTCCCTTCACTATGGAGCTTGCCTTTCTTGCTTGGTGGTGGGGTTTTAATGAGACTCTGTAAGCCCAGGGTGCCAAGTAAGTGGCACTGGAGAGAAAAGACACAACAGCTAATGGAGGAAATGATGAGGCTAGGGGGTGAGATTTTGGGTTTGCCAGGCTGGCTCCAGTGTGAGACTCCCAGACTGCCAGCTGGTCTGCTGGTTCATCCCTCTCCTGGTCTTTCCAAAGTGCTCATGCTGTTATCAGTCAGAAGACAAGAGCAAGGTCACAGCATGGGAAATGTCATTTCAGAATTACCCTTTGGGAGAACTAAACAAACAATGTCAAATGTTTTGGCACTAAATGTTTGGCATTTAATAGGGGTAGGAGCTGGCCATTGTCATTCTGGGCTGCAGATGTACTGAGTCCCAGCATCATCCTTGGAGCATCTGCAGGTTTGTCAGGAGTGAAGACATTGACCTCTCCACTGAGCACTGATGAAATTGCTGCTGGTATGTTTGCTCAGGAGGGGCTTCAGAGTTGTTATCAGAGTGGAATCAACAAGGCCGGAGTTCAGAGAAGGGCAAATTAAACATTATTCAGGATTTAGACAGGATTGCTAGGGCTGATGTAAAATAAGTTGTACCTTGCATATAATTCTAACCTGTATCTCATAACTATCGTAATCCTTCATTTTGAGAGAGGAGAGGCAGAATCTGAGCACTGTGGAAAGGCAAGTCCTAGGTGACCCAGCCTAGGCAGCAGCAGCAGAGGTGACAAGGACATCTCAGCAGATAGAGCTATCCTCAGTTAATCAATGGGGGACAAAGGGAAGAGGTTAAATAGATACTAGTGTCTGAAAGTATGGGTAAGAAGAGAACAGCTGGAACGTTTGAAAGTAGAGTGAAAAGTCAGTGAGGGCTGCAGCTCTGAGAGGACAAAAGAGGAATGGAAGGCCCACCAGCATGAATAAAGGGTTAGAAGTGTGTATTCCAGGGAAACAAGCCCAAATGGTTTTCTTTTTGGGGGGGTGAGTTACCAAATCTGTCTTCTTTTTTTATTAAAAAAAAAAAAAGTTAGAAATCCAAGCTATGCCTATGTAGTAGAGGTTCATCGTACACACTGTAATGAATAGGTCCTTGTTTTGATTAGAAACAAATTAATCCAGTTTTTCCAGAAGTAAATTAACAAATTGATTAGAATAAATAACCATCGTTTGCCAGTCAGTCATCTTAACAGGATTTTTCAGTTCTGCCTGAGTTTGCCTTGGCATCCATCCAAAGTGACTGTGGCAGCTCCATGTTCTTTATCAGCACAGTAAATGGGATGCAATTACTGTTCCTAGATCAAACACTGGACTAAAGAATCACACTTGAAACTGCAGCATCTATTTCTTCTGAATATGGTGTTTTCTTCTGTTGTGCAGATGACAAATGCTTCATGCTGTGTGTACAACTTTGTCTAACTTCTAAGTACTTGACCTTTGTAGAAAAAGCTTCTAAGCAAATCTTCCTTCACAATTTTGTATTTTCAGGTCTCATAAGCAAGTGACTGGATGAAACTGCTGTTTGGAGATTCCAACACAAAACTGGTGTGAACGTGCTCACTCTTTGTTCTGAGGTATGATCATGTTACAAACTGGTCTTAGCTTTTGAGGGTGCTTTTTGCAAAATTTTTAGGGGCTAGAGTGGAAAAAAGTCCTTGGCCCTGTGTTTATAATCCATTTTCATGCATTTTACATTAACAGTAGTTACTACTCTGTATTTCCTCTTTCATCTTCATGCAGCATCTGGTTCTGTAGGCAAATAACTGAATAAGATTGAAGACGCATCACCTTGCCAAACTTTCAGTGTATTTTAAGAGCCAGATTTACCCCACATAGTGTCCCACAAGACCAAAATATTTTGTTTCTTGTCAAATAGGTTAATAATTATGGAATTTTCTCTGTCACTGGTGTTAGTATGTTCTTCTTCCTCACCATGCTGCTCATAATTTCAGAGGGAGAAAATGTGACTGAAGTCCACCCTTGTCAATGCTGTTAAAGCTTTAATTACCCCAAGTTCAAAGAATAATGAGTCCCAAGAATCTTGCCACTATATGATAGCTAATTTGCTCCTATGGCACTGCTGGGGCTGCTAATAGGAGACACAGAAAGAATAACAAGATGTTTCTGATGATCAAGTAGTTCCAAAATGGGCATGAAGAAAGTGGTCACTTAACCCAGAGTTAGGCAGTGATGAACTCAGCTAACGTGTGTGGCTAGTGCCATCTGCCCGCAGTTTGCCTCCTCTTCTACAGTGTCTATAGGAGAAGTGGAAATCAGTACTGGCTTGTTTATAACCCTGCACTCAAACCCCACCTCTCCCTCGGGGGCAGACCCAGGCTGTGGCAGGGCATGACCCACCTTGGCCCACCCAAGGGTTTGCTGGTGGCTGCAGTGTCCTGGGACAGTCACCCGGTGTGCCTCTGTCCCAGCGCTCTGCTCCGACCCCAGAGAGCCCTGTGAGCCCGGCCCTGCTCTCTCCTTCCCTGCCTACTTCTAGTATTCCTCTCAAAATTTGGGCATATCTAGAGTGAAGAGTAGAAGCTCTTTAAGGGGAAAGTGTATGTTCACTTTGTGTAGCAAGAAGCTTCTGCTGGAAGAGGTGATTTTATAAAAGCTACTGCTAATCACAGTAGGGTGAACAAAGTATAAACTGCATTATTTTGCATTAGTAATTGGAGGTCTTGCTCCTTGAGTTTTTGTTGACTTGCTCTATGGATTACAACATCTAATCCTTCAAAACAATGTGTGGTTTTCCAAAGAATCATAAATCCATCGTTGTTCATTGCAGCCTGACAACAATTTTCTTCCTAATCTCAGAACTAGTGAGAGTGGGATTTGGAGCTGTCATGTTACTCAGCGTAAGGGAGCTGGTAAGAGTGCAACACTGTATTGTCATGAAGAGTATTAGGTGTTCTGATTTAACTGTTATTAACTGTTCTGAGAATCAGTTAAGGGCAGCATTTTTGCAATCCCTCTTCATGTGCCTTTCTCTTTAATCACAACCAGTGTAAACTGTTTGAGACAATCCTGTTGTTGAGAGAAAACACTGTCTTACTGCTTAGAGCAAACACTAAATCATGGTTTAAAATAAGAGATGAGGGAAAGTATTTTTGTAAATGCTCTGGTTTGTCTGAAAACATGAACATGAATCTGAATGATTGTCATTCCGTGTTGGAATTTTTAAAGTATTAAATCCATTCAAACTGCTTTGTTGATGGACCTCATGGTGCCAACTTCTGATAGTCAGGATAGTTGTTAAGTCATCACTGTAGTCATGTTTTTCAGGAGATGTTTCCCTACAGAACACTCTGATCCTGATATAAGTCCTTTCCTTTTTCAGCCTCAAGTGTCCATAGAAAATCTATTGTGCATTTTGAGAAAACCATGATACCTGGACATTTGTCCTGAGTTAAAACTATTGTATACTATTTTAATAGTCTGTTTTATCACTATCTGTGCACACCAGCCTGCAGCCTGCCTTCCTGACTGCAGGATAATAAAGCCTCAGTACACAACTCTGACCCCTCCCCTGCTCATCTTCCCAGCAGAACCTGCAATTCCAATGTGCTGTCTCTGTTGCTTGCTCAGCTGAAGTGTTAGATATCCTTTCCCACTTTTAAGGATTATTCTAGCTCTCACTTGAGAAGGCAGAACCTGCCTTTGCCCTGTGGTCTTTGCAGTGTTCTTGTGACCTCCACTCACATGGCCTGGGAAAAAGGAAGGCTGAGAATGTATTTTACAAGCAGTTGGAAAAAAAAAAAAAAAAAAAAAAAGATAAAAATTAAACACACAAAATAACTGGTGTTTTGGGTTTTTCCCATTCTGACTACCATCTTCAGAGAGCCCTCTGGAGATGTGCAGCTGAAGAGTGAGCCACTCAAAGCAGTGGCTGCTGTTGAGGTTTCTGGTCCTTGCTGCTGACCTTAGGAGGACTGTGAGGGGACCCTGGGTGGGCTCCTCAGCTGTAAGCTACCAGCATCTACCTGCCAGCTATTGGGAATAATTTTTGGTGAGTGATATAGCAACCATTCCAGGTCAGGTTTTGTGTAGGAGGTATTTTAACATAACGCTACTTCTTGTCAGATGTAAAGTATTTTGGCTTTCCCTGGGAAGGATGGATGGTTTTGTGTTTATTATCCTAGGAATGCAGTTTTATTCCCAGCTGTGAACAATACAAGATATAGGTAGATAATGAGATAAATAGTGGATATTCCTCTCTTCCTCCCTCTTCTTGTTTTGACCACTCACACTGTAAACTCTGGGCAGAAGCTCTTTCCTACTGTGTGCATGCATAGTACACTTCAAATACTTAGATGGGAGAAGGGTATAGAAATCACATCCCCTGGAGTAATTTTGATAATGACCCAAGGAGCTCTAGGGGAAGACTGGGTGGTTTCCCAGTTGCTATCCAGAGCAGCCTCATGGGCTCATCATGAGGTTGTAAGTAAGCAAAAGTCTTAGAGATAGCTGAATCCATTCCCTCACCCTTAGGCAGAGTGAGATTTCACTCAGCATATCCAAAGATACTGAACTATTCCGGCTGTGCAAGGCCAGCAGCCAAAAAGAACATCCCCAGCCCCACAGATGATCATGTCCCAAGTGTGTAGGCTGAGACTGTGACTGCCAACCAAAGCCATGTTGAAGTCCACAGAAGGTCGTGATGGGGTCCTGGGAAAGAAGAGTTCTTCCTTTGAGCAGAGGCTGCAGTCTCTGGGGGCTGGTCTTTAAAGAAACAAGCCTGATTTACACTTTTGAAAATAAATTATATTAAAAACAATGCTCTGGTCAGTCTCGTAATTGCCTTGCCTTCCTCACAACTCTTTTGAAACAGTGTCTACTTAGTTCAGCATGAAAATAGTACTTAAAATATTGGGTTTGCTTCCAAAACTATTTTTTAGTGCTGCTGAGGTGACATATCTCCAGACTTGTCTTTTACGTATAAATACATTTGAACTTACAGTCCTGTCTTTTATGGTTTTTTCATTAAGTCTTACACCTATTCTGATGACATCTAACATTTCTCCCATGCCTCTCGTACATAATTTGGTCTATAATTTGGTCTTCTTTCCAACTTCCTGCCTTCATAATTTATTTCATTTTTAGCATTTTCAAGCTGCAGTCTGCTAAAACCTGTTTATTTGCTCACTGTAATTTTTGTTTCCAATCCTTCGACACAAATTTTCATTTCAGTACTTGAGCAGCAATATCTGACTAACAATTATTATTATTTCTTGTGTTTATTGGTCTGTTTCAAAAGGCATGAGTACACTGCTGTCAGAATCTACATAGTGACCTTTCACATCCACATCCATCCTACTTAGCTTCATGGTGCTGATGATGTGATGGATGTGGGTCATGTTGACTTCTTCCCTGCATAGAAGGTTAATGCATCCACACCTCTAATCAGCTGCTTTTATGAAAGTATTGGAATTATGAGATCCAGTCCTTGCTTTTTGTCTGTCCTTATTTCTCCCACATAAATCCATTCTAAATGAGGCAAATTCTGATTTTTGAGTCCTGCTAGTTTTGTCTCTTGCATTTAAGGTTTATCTTTTTGGTGATTTCTGTGGCAAAATATTTTGTGTCTGAACTTGATCTCATTTTCTGCTTTGGCTGTATCACTGTCTAATAGCTGTACTGTTATGATTTGATAACTTTAAATACCAAATTTCTGTCTAATCTGATTTAGAGGCTTTCTGTATTCTTGTAATTGTGTTTTTCTCATTTAAAAGGAACCTCTTTAGTATGGTTGGACTAAAGGCTGTTTTTATTTTATTGTTGGAGTAATTTTATTCACTGAATTTTTGTAAAATTGAAAGTTCCTGTGGCTTGTTCACTGCTGCCCCCAGCCTCTGTGTGGGAATGACTGCTGTGAGATATCCCTTTCACCTCCAGGATGGCTTCTCTGTGTCAGGACAAAGCAACTGGAACTCAGAAATGCCAAGTTACTGCTCTTTAATGAATTACCACATCAAGCCACAGAATTAAGTTGTTTGTGCTCTTACCTTCTCTAGGAAATGAGAAATGAAGCACATGAGTCTAAACCTTTGCAGATCAAAGGTATCATGCTATGCTTGTGCTGGGGACTGAGCGCTTTTAGCTCCTGCTCCTGCACAGGCACTTGGTCAGCTGCAGGTGCCTAAGCCCTTACATATATTTAACAAGAACTAAAGTAGTTCACTGTATGCTGAGGACACTTACTGCTGCTACCAGCTCTCCTTGGCACCAGCAACTCTTCTAGGCATGTATATGAGACTGCTTCTCTTCTTGTAATTATAGTATCACTACCAACATGCTATAATTAGACAAGTTAAAAATTGTCTGAGCTGAAATGCACTAAATTCCTGATGCAGTTATCACCAAGAAAAACTGGTTTGAATCTTTAGTTCCAGATAGGTGATATCCTGACACCCTCCTCACCTTTCACTTGAATTGAGCTTTTTGCATGGACTTTACACACATTAATAGTCTTTGTAAACATCTCCTCTTGTCTTTTTATAGTATACCAGTAGAAGCATTAGAGGCTCAATGAAGTGTATTTTTTTACATAATTCCTTTAGGTCACCTGCCAGCCAGTGGGTTGTTATTTTATTACAGTAGTTTCTCATTAACTATGTGCATTTCCTGTGTCAGGGGCTGCATAGAGCATCCTTTGAAACTTGGAAGAATAATCAGTTCACTCCTTTAATCTGTGTGAGGTGTCCATGCTCCTTATTTCTTACCTCTTGCAGACAGTGGGCGTGAGCTCTGCACAGCATGGACAAGACGTTCTACCTTTGAACTGCTGCCAAATTCAATGAACTGTCAGCTTTGATGTATCCTGGTTTCTTCAACCTACTTTTACAAGAAAAAAAAAGCATCACTGAGGCTATTTGCTTTTTTGCTATAACCACTCCTCATATCATTTTGACAAGGTAGTTGCCTTGTTATATTCCTTGTATGGATCATTGATCGTGTCACTTTTTATAATCATTGCATTTTTGTTCCAACCCTGCAGTGAGAGCACTGTCAGCAGAGAAAAGGTAGCACAGAGCTCAGACTTCTGCCCTGTTCTCACGAATGCAGTAGCAGGAGATTCATCATCAGAGGCTCTATCAGAAACCCCCATTCTTTACATAGTTTTGGAGCTCTTGGCAGATTTTCTGCTTCCACCCACACAGTAAAGGCTTGTCTAATAATGCCAACAGCGTGAAGCCCATTAAGATCAGAATGGCAGAATAACTGAGTCTAACTCTGCCTTTTGATAGTGGAGAGTTGTCTTTTCTAAAGGAAGGCAGAAAAGTGTTTCATCTCCTAAAGCTGGCTGATTTCTGACACTGAAGCATCAATGTATGTTTGCCCCACGACAGGCTGGATGTCAGGGTGGGCTGAGGTAGCATGTCTTCCTCAGCTGTGTTTGTACTGTGCCTGCTGCAGAGAGATCCTGCCCCATCCACAAGGAGCTCCGTGGGATGTGACCTGTGGGCAAGACTACTAACCACCCCTCCTGCTTCCAGCACATAGCTTTGTTATACTTGGACCTGTCTTTTATTCCAAGGTGCTTGCCATTCCCCTGCCCTTTCCTCAACCCTAGCCTCTGCCAGACTGACTTAAAAGCTGCAATCATCTGATTTCTTCTGGAACATTGCTCTGACAAAGAGGCTTAGCGTTCCCAGTGCTGTGGCTCTAAAGGATGACTATCCCCAGGGGTGGCAGGATGGGCCACACAGGCACTGAGGGGCTTTGAACTCCACTCTGTGTGTATTAGCACCAGAGACCAGTGCCTCTGCTTAACACATTTATCAGTGTTTCTTACTGCACCATTGTACTCTACAGCATGTAGAATTGATTTGACATGAATCAGCAGGGGAAGCTTGCACATCCCAAATGAATGATGTGCAATGTTGGCTTTATAAAATACTCATCCCTAGTTGGTGCATGCAGCACAGCATTACACACCTAATTGCCCACATGTAGAACTGTGTCAGTAACCTGCATGAGTAGGGTGCAGTAAATGGGTTCATCTGTTGTGTAGATCCGGTTTTAGCTTAAACAGGGGGTAAAGGCTTCTAAGAAAATGAAGCCTGGCTATTTAAACTCAGGTTTTGCCTGGTGGACTGTATGTCTATGATTTTCATTCCTGGTAAAACCCAGAATGCATCAAGTAGACCAGAGGTCAGTAAGATGGGTTTTTTCTCTTGAAAACTAACAACTTTCATAGGCATGCTGATAAGTGAAAGACTAAGAAGGGGCTGGAATAATTGACTGGAGTGTTACAGCTCTGGACTAAGTAAAACCCTGGAACAGCTTGCCCAGAGAGCTGGTAGATACCCCATCCCTGGAAATGCTCATGTCAGGTTGGACAGGGCTCTGAGCAACCTGGTCTAGTTGAAGACTTTGCTGCTTACAGCAGGGGGGTTGGACTAAAAGAGTTTTGGAGGTCAAACGTAAGTGCAAGGGAGAGAATGAGACAGGCCTGGGAGCTGGGGGAAGAATGGATCACCCCTTCCAGCTTGAGTAAGCATTTGTGCTAGATTAAAGGGATCATAGAACTACAGTATCATTTGTCTCTGCAGACACAGGTATGGGTGCTACGTGCTTTCCACAATTTTTTCCTGCCGATGGTCTCCTTTGCTAGAAAAATACCTTTTTTTTTAGAGCTGTCATTTCTACCTGTCATTACAAACAGACTTTTGAAAATACTGACTTCTTTTACTGCTTTAATTGCCTGCAATATCTCAAAACGAGACACTTAATACATTTTCTGATTTTATTATTTTGTATTCCTTTATTCCCACACCAAAGGTTTATTTCCCTACATTATCTCCTCTTTTTTTGACTGAATGTTCAAGAAGGAAGAAAACCATGGTGTCAGATCTCGTACAACTAAAACTGAAAGAGAGTAGCTCTGCAACAGCCGGTATTGACTAGACCTCTCTTGTTTCAATTGGTTTTTTTTTCTATTTGTTAGTGAAGCCTTAGAGCAAATTAGTGCCATGACTGGCCCCTGCAAATTGCAGCATGCCCATAGGTGGTGGGACATGATCATCTGCTTCCCAGAGTCTCAGGAGTGTTCCTGAGGCCTGTTAGGATGCACAGTGTAAGGCACCCCAGTCACACAGCTCTGAAAAACCACCACCTAAAGGAAAGCAGCCCAGTCCTATGTACTTGGGAAATTCACATGTAGCTGCTGAAAGGTCACAGAACCATCTCTATGGGTACTGTGATATAAAGGAAATATTTCAGTTAAAACAGTAAAGTCTTCTTAAACTTCTTTTAAAACATATATTTATAAGAGAGGGAAACTAACATAGTTAAGGTATGCTGGGTCTCTGTTTTTAAAAATAGCAGGCCAAAGAGGGAAAGATCTGGTTTACATTTTTACAGAACAATGATCCAGCTTCTTCTTAAACTCAAATTGCCATTGATTTTAACAGCAGAAGGAATGAGCCTCACATTGATTTTAGACAATAACTAAAAATTGGATTTTGTGTAGCAAACTGTACTTGGATTATGACTAATCATACCACTTTGGGTAAAAGCTATTTAAAACCCCCATAGTTATCATATTCCCTTTTAAATGCTATTTTATCTGGAAAAAAAAAACAAAAAACAAAAACAAACCTATCTCTTGTGAAGGGGAAAACCCCCAAATTCTGTACTCAGTTCAGTTTTATCTAGCAGACAGCATTCTGTAAAAGCCATAAGCAGAGGAGTGAGCTTGCAGGCTGTAGGAATGCAGGCTGGGAGCGGGGTCACCCTGGCTCTGTGGGCCAGCGGAATGGGCTGCAGGGAGCCGCGCTCCCATGGCGGCATCCAGGGGCAGCCGCCGTGACTCAGGTGCCGCCTTTGCCCAGCCCTTCCCGGGAAGCTTGTGTTCTGTTTTCCACAGTCAGTCCTTCCTCTCGTCCTCTTGCCTCTGGACGTGCTGCTGCGGGCCACTCCCTGAGGTACTTCAAGGCACGGTTTGTTTTGCTGGCGAGGCCAAGAAGCTTTGGCTAAAGGCATGAACAGGTTGTGCTTGGCTTGATCCGTGCTTCCTCCTCTTCTGGGAGTGCCTGGGGAGGTGCCCGAGGGGCAGCTTGAGGTGCTGATAACATCCCAGCAGATGAGTAGGGACTTACTATTTATGTCATGCCCTCTTCACATCGCTTTAGCCTTAGCTGAGGTGCAAATGTGCCCTGCCCTGGCCAGGGGCAAGTGGCCCAGGCCACAGCAAGCATCTCTCTGGGTGTGCATGAAGGCAGCACAAGGCTCCCAGAACCGACAGGAGGGGTGAAGTCCTGAGCATGGTTTTGAAAAGGAAAATAAGAACTGTAGAGGAGGTGTCTTATGAGACTTCTTGAGGAAATCTTCTGGACCTTAAGGGAGCAAATCAGTTTGGCATTATTTGGAAACCTCTCCCTGAGCATGATATTTGTACAGTAGATATCATTAGCAGAAGCTTTGCTTGGTGAGTGACCTACAAGTATCTTTTTATGTTTAGATGGTTCAGATTTTTGTTAAAACTTAAATATAATTATTTAAATTCTAGCAAACAGTAATGGATGTGGCTGTCATGATGCCGTGCCTGGCACAGCATCTCAGCCTGCACCACTCTGGAGTTGTGCTTACCTGTCAGGAAGGGTAGTAGGCTGGGGCGGAATGGATATGAGCTGAACAGAAGTTTGGGACCCAAATTGCTTCCAGCCTCATTCAGTACCTTATCTGTTAGTCTTGCCCATTTGCAAGCCAGTTTTGTGTTAGTAACATAAACCTCTGCTTGGCATTTTCTCCTCCCACTGACTGTCCACTGGCTGATGACTCTCCCAGTCTGTCAGTCTGTGCTCTTCTAACCATGACTATTGAGTGCACCCTTACAGCCCAGCATGGGGATGTTTGGGCCTTGTTCACCTGAGGAACACAGAAGTCTCTTCTCTATTTGCATGGTCACATTGTCATCTTAAATCCTGTGGTTAGGACCAAAGTTCCTCCGTCAGACCACTCCAAACACTGGCACAGAATTCAGATCAGAAAGGCATTTACCCCATTGCATATGCTATTTTTTTTTAAAAATACCAGCATTGCTGGCATCTGTCTTCAGGTACTTTCAGAACATCCTCTTTTTCTTCTAAAAATATGTACTTCCTTCCTGTACCTCCCTCCTTTTTACATTATACAATATCACCAAAGTCACAAATATTTATGATGTTGGTTGTTCAGTTTAGTTAGCTGAGACCATCTCCCTGGCTTTGCCAGCTACCCAAACTGTCCTTCTGCTAAAGAAAGGCAGAAAATCAGAAGGGAAAAATGCCAGGGGCTGTCACCACTTCTGCTCTCCAGCTGGTCATTGTGCAAAGGGCAAATGGCAGGAGAACTGCTCAGCATGGTGGCAAACACAGCACCCTGTGCTCCAAGCCCAGCAGCAGCTCATCAGATAGCCCTCATCATTACTTTATCCCTGGTGCCTTTTTTTGTACAGTGCTAATCATCATCTTGGCTGTTTTCCAGCTCACATGATGGCCTTCTGCCTGTTGAAATTATCTTCAACAGTTTGAACTAGTTTTGGTATCTTTCTGCATGGGAGATGTGTCTGCACCATGTCCTTACTGCAGCTCCTGACTGAAGGCATGCAGGTGATGCCCTCCTCTCTATCTCTGCCACTTTTTCATGTCTTAGAGCAAGGTGCTTAATAATTTTGCTGGGTTTCAGATCAGACAACTGGAAATTGCTTTCAAGTTCTAAAATACGGCCCTAGCCTTACTAAGAGCTATGTCCTTCTGAACAGGAGACACCCTGCATATAAATGCCACCTACTACTTAAGGAAGTGTGTGTCCAGGCAATTGAACAGAAGTGCCTTGACAACTTCCCAGGTGACAGCTGGCCTCCACTGCCTGTTTGCTGTCAGCCCACAGGATGATCATGTAAAACCTGTTGGCTGCATGGGTAGAAATAACAAGTCTTCTTTTACAACTGCCCCAGGCTGAGAAAGGCAGAGCAGGACTCAGCAGTGTTACAAGCAAGGCTGGGCAGCTGCTTGTGGCAGCAAGACAGGGGAGCTGCAAGCTGCCTACCTTGGCTGCAATTACTCCCCAAATCCTGGCACCTGGTGGCTCTGATCCCACTTTGCTTTTTCACTTCTCCCCAGAACCATAAGCAGAGTCTCTTCACTCTTGAATTTTGCTAATTCTGCTGAGAAATTTGGAGCCACTGTCATATACCAAATTACTGAACTTCAACTGACAAACATAAATCTTTAATCACAGTAATTTACCCTCAGCATACCACTGCAAGAAAACGGATCAAATTATTCTCCCAGCTCTGTTTGGGCAAATTGCACAATTTCCAGGAGCTTAAGTGAGGGGAGGATTTGGCCCCTAATTGCCCAGGAAAGTCACAGTTGCTGCTCAGAGTACCTCCTCCCAAATCCTCTGAGCTTTTGGGCAGTCTTCCTGTTTCAAATTGCCTTGAAAGTATTAAAAAAATGGAGTAATCTGTTGAGGCAAGCTTGACTGAATGTTTCATTGTTCCTTTGTTTCTAAACATGTGGAAGCTGATTTACTTCTGCTGCTATCCAGTTAGAGAGGAACAACTGCTTTATAAAATTAACACTTGGGAAACACAAGGGAAGACAATTGAAGTTTGAAAATGAATGGCCATAAGACCAAAGAGAGTCATGTCTGACAATGAAGAAAAACGAAGCAGATTTATTCTTTCTATATATAAAGCAAACTATGTTTTAAAATCCATAAGAACAGATGCCCTTTGTTCTCAATGCATGGTCAAAAACAGTGGCATTGGGTGCAGGGGGAAACAGTTTTAATGCTTTTCTGGAGGAAAATGGCATCGGCACTTCCAGTCTTTGTTAGTGAACTATTCCCCAGCTGTGGCAAACAGCCAGGCATGGCTGGGGCACGCTTGCACTCCTGAAAGCCAAGATTTCCCCTTTTCCCTCCCAGCTGTAGAGTTCAATGCTTGCTCTGAGGTCACTGAGTAAGCCTGTTAGACAAGCTCAAGGTATTATTAACATTGAAATATTCCTGAGCTGCTTTTGTGATTTTTTTTACAGTACTACTGAAGATATGCTAGTGTAATATTTATTTCCAGTCAGAAACTGAAGAAGCCAAACATATGATGATAAGTACAAATGTCATCCACAGAGGGCTTTACTGAAAGCACAAGAATGAGCTCTAATACCTGCATAATCCTGTGCTTGATTTCTTACTCCTGCAGGATCCACAAGAAATTTAGCTTGCAACAAGAGGTGCTTTTGGTTTTGCTATGAAAACAGGACAAAAGAATAGTTTTGACATAAAATCTTAAATTGTGTGCTAATCTTAACTAGCAGAAGATGGGAATAATTTAAGAGAAACCACTTAAAGCACTTTGCAACACTTTTGTGTCCTCTGGTAGTGGGAAGAGGCTTTAAAATGTGGATACACTACAGGCTATTTTATGTTGCCAGAAAGATGTGTGTAAGTACACGTGTCAGCATAGGAATAACCACTTTCTTCTCTTGCAGTAATTTGAAATTTTATGCCATCCTTACACATCCTGCAAAACGAACTTTTAAGGACAAGGCTTAGATGCAGAAGTCACCTACTGTCTCTTTTAGATTTTGTAAAGGAAGTAGCTTTTATCAAAATCACCTTTTTTGCTTTCCTTGTTCTTGTAAATGCAACATTCAAAAGTGGTAAATGCCCCTCAGAAACAGCTTTCTCTCTCTACCCATTGGATACTAATAGCTGCTGTAGTGGACAGGACTGGACAGCAGGCATGCTTTACTCTTGATCTGTCTTCCTCTTTCAAAATTGTTAAACAAAATATTTCCCAAAATATGTTCAATGTATTTGCAAAGGACTCCAAGGGCATTGCCTTCATACATTTAAACAAACCCTGAGCTCAGATGTAGGTTATACAACATCACCAGTGACTGGATTAGCAGACAAGAAAAATGAAAGACAATCTGTTTAACTATTTCAATTGCAAAAACCCTCCTGCTGGATGACTCTCTGCTGTCATTTACTGTCTGTGTAATGCCAAGGTAACCTCAGTGCTGTGACTCTGCATCTACAGCAGTACAGGTGAGGGAACCCACACCTAGCAGCCTACCTTGTGTTGATTTAAAATGTTCTGGACATCTTTTGTCAGGCACTGGTTTGCATGGCTCTGCGTAGTCCTCATAAGTAACACTTCTCTGCTCTGAGGTATGATATCTTTTAAACAAATGCCATATGAGGTTGAAGTTGAGGTGTGAAATATGAGGTCAGTAGCATTGGAAATATGTATTGTACTGGAAATGTGTGAAGGTTGAGGATATGTGAATTTGTGCTTAGAAGATCAGGAAAGTTTCTCCAATAGTCTCTGAAAAGGGCACCAAGATAAAAGATGAAGGCAAGCATCAACAGAGGTAAGAATATGAGAATATTGTTCATCACAAATTGGAGATATGAGGGGATGTGCATGCTCTTTCAGCTAGAACCAAATTGTTGATGTTGCTTCCTGTCTGTCATCTGTTAACTGACACAAGTAATGACCTCAAAACATTCATGGATACAATCAGGCTTTATGGTACAAATTGGACGAAGTATAACACCTATTAAAACTCCTTTGGTGCTGTGTTTTTCCATGGATCCTGGGTATGCCCCAAAACATAAGAGTGGAGTGGGGAGTAGCAGGGAATCAGGGAGGAGAGATATCCTTCCTGGCAGTATCTGCCTTCTAAACATCAGGACATGCTCCTTATAGCCTTTCCAAACTCCTTGATGCAGCCCCCAAAAACTTCTACTTGGAGAAGATCCCTTTCTGCTTTTAGTCTTAGACTCTTTTAGTCTGAGATATTCAGAGCAGACCTATGATGCTCCATCACACACAGCAGTGTTCTGGCTGCTTAATCTCAAAAAGCAACATCATGCTCTGGACCAACCATGATACATTTTCTGATCTTTTCTTCTCTGTGTCTGTGTGTGTCTCTGCCACAATTCCATCATTGTTCATTGGACTACATTAAAAACCTGTCTGAAGCTGAATGGTCATTCATTTTGTACTAGTACATAGACCAGATTGGGTTATGTAGTTGTGGATATCTTGTACAGATCATTGGATTGGAAAGAAATAATAGCTGAGGTCTTCAAGCAAGTGGAAGAAGCCTTGTTTGATCGAAGGGATTTGGAATAGTCAACATGGATTTGTGAAAGGGAAATTGTGCTTATCCAAACTCATGACCTTCTACGATGAGAAGAGTGGCTTGGTGGATGAGTGGATGTTCTCTTTTTTGGCATTAGCCAGGGTTTCAAAACTGTCACCTGTAACATCCTCATAGACAAGCAGAGAAATATGGGCATAAGTGGACAATGAGGTGGACTGACAACTGTGTGAATTGACAGGCTTAAAGTGTTGTGATCAGTGGCACAAGGTCCATCTGGAGGCCTGTTACCAGGAGTGTACCCCAAGGTTGATACTGAGACTGCTATTACTAAACATCTTCATTAATAACTTTAGTGATGGGTGATAGGACAAGCTCAGCAAGTTTGTTAATGGTTCAAAATTATGAGGAGAGGCTGATACCATTCAGAGGGACTTGGACAGCCTGGGGAAAGGGGCAGACAGGGATCTCATTGAGCTCAGTAAAGAAAAATCCAAAGTTGCACACCTGGGGAGGAATAGCTCCGTGCTCCCTTACAGAGTAGGGACCAACCAGCTGGAAAATAACAGGGTGGAAAAAGGCCCTGAGTGTCCTGCTGGACAAGCTGACCATGAGCCAGCAATTCTCCCTCAGAGCAAAAAAAGTTATTAGTACTCTGGGCTGCATCAGGCAGGGTGATGCCAGCATGTTGAGGGAAGCGACACTTCCCCTCTGTTCAGCCCTGGTGAGATCACACCTGACACACCAGCCAGGGCTGGGCTCTCCTGGACAGGAAAAGTATGACCTCAGTGGACTTGGTCCCATGAAGTGTCTGAGAGTTGATTAAGGGACAGGAGCAACTGTCACATGAGGAAAGGCAGAGAGAGCTGGCACTGTTTGGACTGGAGAAAAGAAAGCTCAGAGGGAATATTTTTATTGTATATAAGCACCTGATGGGACGATATGGAGAAGGCAGAGCCTCTTATCAGATACCAACAAGATAAGAGGCAATGGGCACATACTTAAGCACAGGAAATTCTGTCGAAATAAGAAAACACTTTTTTACTGTGAGGATGTCCAAACACTGGCACAGGTTGCCCAGAGAGGCTGTGGAGTCTCCATCTGTGGAGATATTCAGAAGCCTTGAGGATGTGGTCTTTGGTAGAGTGTTCTAGTTGACCCTGCCTTAAGAAGGGGGGCATGGAGTAGACTAAATTATCTCCAGAGGTCCCTTCCAACCTCAACTGTTATGTGCTTCTGTCCCTTGATTTCCAAATTGCTGTGCACTTGAATTGCACTTTCCTTCATCTGGAAAGCAAATCAGTTCCTGCACACATTACAGGTAACAGGCAGTGATATTAGACCCCCCACCATGCATGACAACTTCTCCTGCCTATTTCAGACACAAAGTGAGGATGTATGTAGCTTTTAGGTGTTTTAGAAAAAGCTGGATGTGAAGATAGTGTGTAAAAAGAACATTTGCTAAATGTGACTCAAATGCTGCTTGATTTACACAAGGTTGAATCATACATTTCTGAGGCTTTGCCATTGCCTGAAGCTGCAGTGCTTGACCAGCTTCCTCATGTGTGAAGGGCTCCTTTGGTCCTGTATAATACATGATATGTCAAGTACTGCTGGATGTAACCTCAAAGGCATAACATTCCTCTATAGAGTCAGGTGACAAAACCAAGAAAATATTTGGGTACATGAAAGTTAAGATGTCATTATGTCTAATTTATAGATATAACCTGCTTTTGCCAGTGGAAGTTGGGAGGCACATAAGCTATATCTATACTAGTAAATGAAATAATCAGGGGGGCTGACTCACCTGCCAGCTTTACTAGTATCCATCTGCTGGCTTTGGCTAGGGTAATTTTCTTTACAGTGGCAGGTATGGGGCTGTGTTTTGGATTTGTGCTGAACACAGGGTTGATAATATAGAGATGTTTTTGTTACTGTTGAGCAGGGTTTACACATAGCTAAGGCCTTTTCTGCTTTCCATACTGGCTTGCTGGCAAGGAGGCTGAAGGTGCATGGGAAGCTGGAAGGAGACACAGGTGACCCAAACTGACCAAAGGGATATTCCAGACCATATGGCATCATGCTCAGTATATAAAATGGGGGAAAGAAAAAGGATGGGGGCGACATTTGGAGTGATGGCATTTGTTTTCCCAAGTCACTGTCACGTGATGGGGCCCTGCTCTCCTGGAGGTGGCTGAACACCTGCCATAGGTAGCAGTGAATTAATTCCTGTTTTGTTTTGCTTGCATGTGTGGCTTTTGCCTCATTCATTAGAACTGTCTTTATCTCTATACCCACAAGTCCTCTAGCTCTTAGTCTTTTGATTTTCTCCGTGATCTCACTGATGGAGGAGTGAGCAAGCAGCCATATGGGGCTTGGCTGCTGATTTGGGTTAGACCACAACATCATACAGCTAAATTCTACCTGCTTCTGAACAGTGTGGCTGCATCCTGCCTGTGTGTCTTGTGGGCCATGTCTGCAGAGTCCAGGGGAGCTTGAGATAGGACCATGCAGGGAATAAGCTAACCATATTTTTTGTACAAATATGTGACCAGACAGGCCATTTATGCTCTCCTTAGACTATATCTGGGCCCCAAATATTTTCTGCCTAATGGGTAGAGCTGGGTATCGTTCCATGATTCCAAGTAACAAATAATTCCATCAAAGTGTCTAGTTAATATTAACAGGCTGTTAGAACAATGTTGCCCAAGATGCGGCCTGTACCCATTAATCAGGTTGTAAGACATCATTGGGAAAGTAGTTGGGGCATGAGAAAGAGAAGCTAGAGGTAGATTAATACATTACTTCAGTAGTTAGGGAGATGATGTGAATCACTCCTAAAACTCCAGTTCACCTAGAACAGGAGCATGGAGCAGAACAGTTGAAAATGCTGCTGCATAGCAAAGTCAGGAGGAAACACTGGGGCTTTCTTTACATTCTGCATAATCAAGGCTGTTAGTCAGGCAGCCCTGAGAGAGGCCTGAGTCATCTCAGGAGAGGCACCTACCTGTTCTGTGTGACTGCTGACAAGGCTGGGCAGGCTTCACCCTGCTGTCAAGGAGCACAGTAACATGGCTGCAGTGGTCTGGTTGTCTCCTGTGCAAAGCTACTGTGTTTGGAGGGCTCACCCAGAAAACCGAAGACTTTAATTCAGTTGCATGCTCAGCCACTAACAGCCATCCCCAAGGAGGAGCCTGCAGCATGGACAAGGCTCCCACTGGAGTAGGGCATGTGCATGCTGGGGGTCCTCTTCTAAGTTGCCAATTCTCTTCTCTACTCTACTAGTGTCTGCTTGAATTCCAATCCAGCTTCCAATGCCTGCCTGATAGGCTGAAGTCTGTCCTTTCTACTATGCCTGCTTCCCAATTAACATTGAAATTTGTAAGAACATAATTTAGTCAGACCAGAAAGCCAATGTTCTCTCCCTGGCAGATATGGATGCTTAGGGAAAGAACACAAGGAACAGCTGGTACAAAATTATCTTTCCCTGATGTATTTACCTCATTCCAACATCTCATGGTTTGTGGATTTCCCTGGACAGAAATGACACCCAAGCAATGGTAACCAGAACAATGAATATTAAGCCAGATAATAACAATAATAGTAATGACAATAATGCCATTATAAGCACTAACCACATCTTTTCCATTAATTTGGCTGATCACTTGGAAAACCCTTTTATATTTTCACCTCTTGCAATGATTGGTTCCACAATTTACTTAAATGATTCAATCATGTTTATCCCCCAGGCACTTATTTTCAGGAGAACAATTTCTAAATTATTTTGTCTCCTTCATTATGAAAGACCTTCTATTTTTCTGAAAATTCCCCTTTGGCCTTGGCCATCTCTTGCTCTGTTTCAAGTGTTTTGAGATCAGGCAGGAAGAATACTCACACCACGCAATGTGTATTATACAGAGGTTTACAAATATGCACTGTTTTGTTCTCTATGGTAGCAAAGTCCAATAAAAAGACTGGAGAATTTCCATTCTTTCCTCTGTCTCCACCAGAGATTGTTTAAAAACTATGTTAAGGAATTGGTTAAGGTACTCTGTGTGGAGATTGTGATTATGTAAGCCCTTAGAGGCAGCAGCATATCTCTATTGGATCTGACTGAGGTAGAGTGCACTTGTCCCTCACTGTGCTGTGCTTTGCATCAGTAGCTGCAAGGGTGTTGATAACACACCAGTGTTTTGACTACTGCTGAGCAGCACTGTCCCTGTAACATTCCTTCCCTTCCACCAAGGGGCTGGGAGTGGGCAAGGTCCTCGAGGGGATGCAATGAGGCTAGCTGATCCAAATTAACCAAAGGGATATTCCATACCATATGATGTCAGCATAGTTATAAAAACTAAGGGAAGGAGGAGAAACGGGGTGGGCCACTTGTTATTCTACAATGGAGCTCCATGTACTTAAGTCCTGCTTCCTGGGAAATATCTGAATATTGCTTGCTGATAGGAACTAGAGATTGACTTTTCCCTTTGCTTACGCATGTGCAAACTTTTTTTTTTTTTTTTCCTTTTTCCTTAGTAAACTGTATTATCTCAACATAGGAGTTGCTTTCCATCTTATTATCTCTCCCACTGGGAAGGGGAGTCATAGAGTGGCTTGGTGGCACCAAGTGCCCAGCCAAGGTCAACCCACTACAGTACTTTTTTTGGCAACCAAACTTTAGGCAAGATAAAGGCAGTCATTTATTGCATGCTGTAGTAAATAGTAAATAGTAGTTATCGAGTAGCAAGCTCCTGTGCAGGCCATTGAGTTTGTCAGCTGCACTGAATCTTCTGTGGATGATGAGGGAATACACCTCCTTCTCCCTGCCTGAGATTGATGTGAATGCTTTTATAATGCGGTCTCCCATGGTCTTGGCTCATCCCTATGCACGCTGCAATAATACTAGCTAATACTGTTAATCATACTAATACTGTTGGTATGCTATGGAGTTCATGGAATCCGATATCATCCTGGTGTAAGAGAAAACAATCTTTAGGTGAAGAGCTATTGAAATCTGCCTGAGGCATCCAGTTTGTGGGTGGCAGGGTTTGTGGAAGGATTTAGGCAAGATTTTAGGGTGGTTATCACCTCCCATTACCTAGGGCTTTACCTCTGAACAGGTAATAAACTCTGGCAAACTGACCCATCAATTGATAGAAGGGTGCCTTGCCCACCCCAGTGAAAACCAGCAGCTTCTTGCCCTGTACTGGGGCCTGGCATGTGCCTATTGAGCGATTGCACAGTATTCTCAGAGGACTGTAGTTGGGCCAGGAACCCAAACTGCATTTGAGGACACTATGGTTGAGACAGGGACTCAAACTACAGCAACTGCAGTAATTGCTCCAGCAGTGAAAACAAAAAATGGACAAAGTGAGTTATGGGCCCACGCTGCCAATTAGTACGGGGGGAGGAGGAATAAGAAGAAGCATAACAAGAAGAAGCAGCAGAAAAAGAAGCAGAAGAAGAAACAAAAGAAGCAGAAGAAGCAGAAGCAGAAGAAGAAGGAGAGAAGGGGAAGTAACAATAGGAAAGAAGGGGTTAGATCAAGAGGCAGGTCCTTCAACAAAGAAATCAAATGGAGTGAGACAAATTAAACAGGAAACCACATTTACTCAGTCCCTGACCTCATCAGAACTTCAAGACTTGTGAAAAGATTACAGCTGCCAGCTAGGTGATCGGATTCCTGCCTAGCTGCTTTAATGTTGGGATAGTGGTGGTGACAGTCAGCAGTTAGAAGGCCAGGAAGCCCAGGAGCTGGGATCCCTTACAAAAAATCAGGAAATTGAAAGAGGAATTGGAAAAGAAGGAGCAATTTGCAGCCTCTGGAGATGGCTTCTCTCAAGCATGAGGGCAAAATATCCATTTAAGAAAGCCCTTGTGAACTCCCCAGGGAAATGGACCACTGCAGATGGAGGTATCCAGTACCTGAGAGAAGTAGCAGCGCTGGAAATTGTCTGTAGTGATCTAAAAGGTGTCAGGTAGTGATCTAAAAGGTTCAGAGGATGCTCCTTGCACAATGGCCATGTGGGTGAAGGTGGTCCAAATTGCCCCTGCATCATACTCCAGCAGCTTGGTAACATAGTATTGCCCACAAATAAATACACCAGCCATAGAGATGGCATCCTCCAGGCTCTGAAATGTGGAAGAAACTCTGGGTACTTCCTCACCCTAACAAGCCCACACCCCAGCTTTTAGGGGCAGCCCAAGAGATCAGCCCTCTCCTGACCTGGTCAGAAGGAAGGAAAGCCCCAAGTGCAGGCCACGTGGTGAGCAGTAGACTCTGGTGACCTGGATGATGTCAGGCCACCTCTGAGCGCTGCCCTACCAGACATGTTGGAACTTCAATATGAGCTGGAGTCAAAGGCAACCAACTGAGACTCTGTAATAACATCCATGAACTAATTCATTGACTGGAGAGCCAAGGACCTGCTCACCCTTTAACAGTCCTATGCGGCTGGTGCAAAAGTCTAATAGGAAATTGAGGCTGACAGAAGACTATCATGGCTTGAATGAAGTCATCCTGCATCTGAGCACTGCCCTACCAGACATGTTGGAACTTCAGTGTGAGGTGGTCTCAAAGGCAGCCAAAGAGTGCCACAATTGATATCACTGGTTCACTTTTATCAGCCCCTCTGGCAGCAAAATGCAGGCCATAATTTTCTTTCACTTGGGGGGGTGTCCAGTACACCTGGAACAAACTGTCTTGGCCAGCTAAACACAAACTTTTCTAGGCCTTGTGGGGTTCTGGAGAATGTATATTCCAGGTTATGGTCAGCTTGTGAGCCCCCTCTATTGGGTGACCCAGAAGAAGAACCACTTTGAGTGGGACCTTGAGCAACCACAGGCCTTTGAGCAGATCAGACAGGAAATAGCCTGTGTGGTAGATCTTGGGTCTGTTTGGACAGAGCCAGCCATGCAAAATATACTCTACACTGCAGCTGGGGAGCAGGGCCTCACCTGGAGCCTCTGGCAAAGAACCTCAGGAGAAAGCTGAGTGCGACCATTAGAGTTTTGGAGGATCAGAAGCCCACTATCCTCCAGCTGAAAGAGAAATATTAGCAGCCTGTAAGGGGGTTTGAGCTGCCTCAGAAGTTGTTGGGACAGAAGCATCTGTCACCTCTTGGCACTGTGACTGCCCATCTTCCACTGGGTGTTTAAGGGAAACATCCCCTCAACACCTCACACAACCAGCGCTACATGGAGTAAGTGGGTAGCATTGATTACACAACAAGATCAAATGGGAAAACCTTATTTCCCAGGAATCCTAGAAGAGCTTAGGACTGGCCAGAAGCCAGAGATTTTGGAGCATTGCCTAAGAAAGTGACTCATGCCCAAGAAGCACCACCATATAACTTCCACTTTCTGAGAAGCACCCTAACCACAAGGGTCTCATAATAACTTTGAACCTAAGCCCTTCTTGAACAACAGAAAGTGACTACTATTGCAGTTGGTGGATAGCCTGTTGCTTTTATTCCAGACTGAGTCCCTCTGGGACTTGAGCATTGCTGGTTTGGTCAGTGACTGGACCTACACAGGTCTCTTGGGGCTCCCCTCTGGAGAGGTGTGTGCTGAGATGCCTGGGAAACTTAGCAGGTCAAATATGGAAGGAGTCTGGAGGTCAAACCCCTGTAGAGGACAATAAATGAGCTAGGGTTTAATGCTTCAACCCATCTTGGAAAATAACGTCACCATATCATTCCTGACTACACAAAACATTGCTGTCAGCAAAGCCCTAAGTCGGCAAAAGCCAAAGTTCATGTTAGGGTCAGTGGCACAAGCAATGTAAAGCTTCACTTGCTGTCCCATGGCTCATGGTCATCGGCACAGTGAGCATTTGTCATGTTGGGCCCAGCTGCTTCCCAGCCTCACCCTCTCTACAGCACCAAGTCCTGATGTTTTGACTGAGGCCATTCCTGTTTTACCTTAGTGATGCTTCATTCTTTTTTGGTTTCTATCTGCTACACAGAAAAAAGCAGAAAGAGGATGGAATCCACAGCTTTTATTGGGAAGAAGGAATGGCTCAGCTTTCTTAGCCCAGAAAAGGGTTGCCAGTTGCATGTCCAAAACTGGTTCCATGGTAGCCAGATACAGAGCAGTTCCTGCCTGCCTCACTATGTGCCTAATGAGGTAAGAATATGAAAGCATTCCTTGGCAATCACTTGATGGAAGGAGAGGCTCAAAATAAGAGAAGTTTTTGTAAAAGGTTTTTTTTTAAGATTAAATTCTGCAAACACAATAAGGCCTTCAATCCCAAATTACATGCCAGATTATTTTACCTGGACCATCAGGTTGCACAGACACTGCTAATCTCTCACTGCTATCTATATCTTCTCTGACTTTTTCCTCTTCTGTCCACTCTTAGGTTGCCTCCTGACTATCACCTCTCTTTATTAGGTGGGTTAACATTTTGGTAGGTTATTCTCAGCCTTCTCACCACTCTTATATGTCCTGCTGGTCTCTATTTCAGCTGTCTATTCTCCTGTCAATGAATAAAAGTGGAATTTCCTTTGCCTTTCTCCTTGAGGACAATTTACAACTCACTCTCTATGCCAGACCTGTCTTCTTCTGCCATGCTCAAATCTGAATGGCCAGATAAACTGAACTTGGACAAACTGGAGCTCTTTAGCATCT
>WEIU01017768.1:190827-232744 GCA_013389925.1 Aegithalos caudatus
TTTTTTTTTGTTTTTTTTTTGGGTTTTTTTTTTTTTTTTTTTTTTTTTTTTTGTTAACCACAGACAAAGAAAGCCACACACAAGCTTGTAACTTGATTGCTCTGTCCTCAGGTCTAGGTTGCATAAGCCTCGCAGTCGTCCTTGATGTTCAGTAATGAGGCATTTCAAGAAGACTATTGTGTGGCTCATGCCCATGTCCAGCTTCCCAGGTTTTTTTGTGTCTCCTCAACCACCTGGGTAGTGGAAGCAGGCACAGCCTTTCACTTTGCATCTCACAGGTGCCAGGCTGCTGACATGGAACTGCAGAGGAGCAGGCAGGTAGCATAAAATCAGGAGGCAGAGCTTACTCAGGAGCAAAAGAAGCAGTCAGTCAAACAAGACACTCAACCACAGAGATGTGCTACCTGGGGAGAAGAGGGGGCAGGAAGGGTGTGGGCCTGAATGAGAAGGTAAGGCTGGCAGAGAGGAAAGTAATGATGAAGCTAGCCTTTTTCCCTGGAAAACATCTATTCAGTTCCTCTTGACTAAGTTTAGCTTTCTTTGCTTCTTTGAGCAGAAGCTCCTGGGAACACTTTGACAGAGATGGGATATGCTGGGTACATGTGATTCAGATTTTTTTCCCTTTCCTATCCCCACAGAAATCATCAGGTAAGTTTCAAAACTGGGAACTTGGTGTTACATCAGTGTTTCCTGCCCCATTAAAAGAGTTTTTGAAAGTAGCTCTTGATTCACCAGTTTCTGTTGTAGGGCTGTCACAGCTGCTGATCTCCAACTGGAGGTATGTCATGAAGGCACAGCAGTAGTGTTCAGTGATTTCTGCAGTGTCTGTAACATCCTCTTGGAGGCTCAGGCCACCTGTGGTGTCCCAGGACACAGCCCAGAGGTGTTTTTTCATGACAGTTATTGGAGAATCTCCAATCTGGCTGATTTTGAGCCAGTGGGCTCCACCAGTAAAAGTTGTTTACAAGGAAGTAGCTAAGACAAACCAAGTTTATACACACTCTGTATTTGTTGATGATAAAAGATAGGAAGTGGGTGGGCAAGGCTGTCACTATATCATCTCTCTCAAACTCTAGGCACAGCTGAGGAAAAGTTGTAAAGACTGCAGTTTGATGATAAAATATATCATAATGCTTTACACTTTAATTGCAATTAGAGTATCAGACTTACCACCTCACATCATCCTGTGGGCACTTCTAGACCTGCATTGTGCCTTTGGTTGCCATTTGTCAGCTGTGAGGTGTTGCAGCATGTCGTTACAACAGTAAAAGTGCTTTGCACCAAAATTTTGACACACTACAAAGCTCTGTTTGCTGCATCAGGACAAAAGGAAATAAACTTCCCATTCCAGCATGAAAGCAGAGTTGGAAACAGTTAACCATTTTATTGATGTCCTGACAACTGGTGTGCCTGGCAGATGATCCCCTCTGGACTGCATGGTCCTGGAGGAAGTATTCCTCTCCCCCCAAGAGCAGCTGGTTGTGGTGTATCTTGAAAACTAGTTCAGAGCTTTGTACAAACATATGAGTACAGGAGACAGAAATACAGCAGACTGCAGGGATTTTCCCTGGATACTCTTACTGCAGTGTTGTAATCCTCTAAGTTTCCTTTCTATTCTGTGGATTTTGATTTTCTGAGGCAGGATGAGAAATGTTTTGCCCTAGCACTGTGTTGGTGTTCAGGGCAAGCCTCACACTTTATCAGTTAAAAGCAAGGCCAAACATGCCACGTTTCTGGAAGCCTGAGTCACAGCTGGAGGGACTGAAGCTGGATGCCTGGCTATCTTCTCCCTTCCTAAGCATGCTCAGGCCTCTTTGAGTCCCTGTGTCCTGAATAGGAATGGTCAGACACTGATGACATCACATGTGCTGAGTGGGAAGTGGAAAGTCAGAATGGATTTCCAGGGACATGTGGGTACTCCCTTCTGGAGCTCTGCTTTTCACATGCATCTCTGGAAATGACTGCATCCCTCCCCCACAAGAAACTATGGGATGTGTGCCAATTGGGCTGTATTGGAAGTAAAGGGAAAAAGACAAAAATCTGAAATATGTTGTTTTGTGCCGTTCTCTGAGGAGGCCCAGACAGATTTTTTAAAACAGTAAGTGAAGCTTGTTGTCTAGTAATGATTATTTTAAGAGCAAGAGCAAACTGTATTTAAAAGGAGAATCCACCTCTTCACCTCACACAGTTGTTCAGGATGTGTCATATCCGGCAGCACTGGAATGTTACATGTTTTAATTTGGACCATGGCAGTTTTGCTCCCAACAATTGTGAGGCTAAACCAAACATTGGAAAGGGACACGCTAGTCTGGACTGCTCTTTAAACACACACCTATAAGCCTGCCCTGCTTATAGGGCATCTACAGAGCACATCTGCCTGGAATGCTCCCAGCTTGGGCATCTAGGCAGCCCCAACACCAACTTCAACTGCCCTTTGCCCCTTCCCAGTGGGAATGCAGCAGGGATGGAGAGGAATCACCACTGCCACCCCACTGGGAAGAGTTCATGGGCTAAACCCATGGGTAGCAAGTTGGGCATGAATTCACAGAGGATTTGAATGTGGAATATCACTGTGGCTCTGGCTCCTTTTCTCCTTTATTCTGCCAAGAACAGCTGTTTTCTCTCCCAGCTCATTGCAATGCCTCTTACCTTAGGGACACATAGGGCTGACCCTGGGCTTAGCAATGACCTGTGTCCAACCTCACCCCTGTGCTCTCAGCACACCCCAGCGAGGATGCAACCTGGCTTTCTGCTCTCTGTGCCAACATTATTTCATTTTGCTGGCAATGGTTACGCTGCTGAAGCCCAGGGATCACACTGGAGTTTATATTGCATTGCTCTGGTTCACTCTGCTGGGGTAAAAAACTACAGGCAGAAGTGGTTTGTGCTCACTGGCCCAGTTTGTGTCTGACACAGAGTGAAACAGCCACATCTCCTGCTCTCCACAGTCAGGGGGGTCTGGAGAGCTGGCTGCCAGCTTGGCTTGCCTCCACTCACATCCCATGCCATCCTCTGTCCTACTGCTCTTTAGATTCAGATGCCTGTAGCTGATGCCAGTGGGATGAATAATGCACAGAAACGCTGCAAAGTGGGATGAAGGGTAGGAAATGTGGGTGATGCCAAGTCTTGCTTCCCCTCAGCAGAGAGGTATTTTTTTTGCTGGAAGGCTTTCCTGTTTTTCATTAGGCAGCTGTGTGATGGTCTCTGGGCAAGGAGTCCCAGTCTCTCGTAGTGCCAAGAAAAACACTCTAAGTTCTTGGCCTCTGAATGCCCATGTGGTGAGTAAGCTGGCAAGGATTAGATGTCCAGCTCTGCCTGTGCATGCACGGATGGGAACAGACGGGAAGGAATACAGTCCAAGCTAGAAAATGGTTGAAGGGAAAGAAGAGACCTAACTGAAAAATGCTGGAGAACTTGAGGTCGTCTTGGCACAGATGCTTCCCCAGCACAGATCAAAGAGTAGGGAGAAAATGGAACCTCTCAGGATGGTAATAGGCTTCTCTCCTTCATTCTTTCCTGCTCCCTGCTCCCAGTCACCTGAACATAATGTGCCACAGCAACACACAGCAAGCAACTCCTCACTGCCACACAGACTGGCTGTATTCAAGGCACTGACAATAACACACTCCTCAAGATCTTTCTTCAAAATCCGTACCATCACCCTGTACCATCACATAAAAATCTGCTTACTAATTGCATTTAATAGGAGTTTGGACTTTTTCCAGAGTAAGAACAATTGTTGTTTCTTAGATATTTTATAAAGTAGCATTTTTCTGGCCAGAACACAAACTTGTAGAAGTCAATTATGAGGAGCCATCATGCACCGACTTTTTTTTTTTTTTTTTTTTNTTTTTTTTAGCAAAATGTGGCTCTTGGTATTACAGTAACTTCCCTTCACTGGGAAGTAAAGGAAAATCTACTTTTTACTTTCTCAATGTCAGCATGATTTTACTTTTCCCTTTGTGTCATGTCACAGGGGTGTAACTTTGGAGTAACTTTGAGACACATAACTAAATTCAGGGGCTAAATTAACATTGTTTTCCAAGACTGAGTTTACAGCCGTTTCTTGCTTAACATAAGCCTTAGTATTTTGCCCAGTTGTTCAATTCATAGCAAGCATTTACAATTACACTTTTCTGCAAAAAAGACATTGCTTTGTTCAAAGGGAGACACAATGCTGCTACACAAACTGCAGGAATTTGCATTTACTGCTCCCTCCCATGGCTGTATAGAGTGAATCCTCATACTTGAGAGGGAATGGGCAGAAAGCACTGCAAAACCTCCCTAACTTCACCAGTCTAGGAGAATATGACAAGAAGGAGTTTCCCATTTCTAAGGGAATCTTATTCCAGGGATCACTGTATTGGGTTTGCATGGCCCCATTTTGGTATTAAGTGGGTTATAGGGGTGGCTTCTGTGAGAAGCTGGTGGAAGCTTTCCCCACGTGCAAGAGTCAATGATAGATGGCTCCGAGATGGACCCGCTGCTGGCTCAGGCTGAGCCCACCATTAACAGTGGTAGTGCTTCTGGAACAGTAATTTAAGAAAAAGGGAAAAAACTGCACAACAGCACTCAGCTGGGAGAGGGGAGTGAGAATGTGTGTGAGAAACAACTCTGCAGACAGCAAGGTCAGAAAAAAGGAGGGGGAGCTGGTAATCCAGGTGACAGAGCTGAGATTGCCTGCAGCCCATGGTGCAGCCCCTGGCAAGGCAGCTGTACCCCTGAAGCCCATGAAGGTCCACGGGGATGCAGAGATCCACCCGCAGCTCCTAGA
The DNA here is from genome assembly GCA_013389925.1 of Aegithalos caudatus. Classification (NCBI taxonomy): domain Eukaryota; kingdom Metazoa; phylum Chordata; class Aves; order Passeriformes; family Aegithalidae; genus Aegithalos; species Aegithalos caudatus. The sequence goes on from WEIU01017768.1 coordinate 195,602, forward strand.
AGAAACCCCAGCAAATCACATGGATGCCCAGGGGAGGCTGTGGTCCTGTGGGAAATCCACAATGGCACAAACTCCTGGCAGAACCTGTGGTCCTGTGGAGAGAGGAACTCAGGCTTGAGCAGATTTGCACCACTCCCAGAGCTCTTTGCACACACAAAAGGAGACACATTTTAAAGATGTAGACCATGATAAAAGCATGGCTATAACAATCCAGAAACAAAGACACTTGAACATAAACAGTATGATGCAAGAGAAAACTGGCATCAGAGTTCATAGCATCAAAACCTCTGGAGATCACAATGGGATGTCCTAGCTGAAAATGGAGTGGAAGGCAGAAGCACGTTACTGGGGCTGAACTGGGGCCAACACAATGATCACTGAAAGTGCCATGACTGATGCACAGTTAGTCTTTGGGTAAGGAAGCAATCGCATTTCACCTCAGGTGCCTGATTCTTCTTCCCATCCCTTTGCTCACAATTGCTGGAAAGGTCATTATCTCCATGAAAGCACTTCATGACTGCAAAAGCAAAAGTCCTATATGCATAGCCCTGAAGAGTTTCTCATGCTCTCTGGAAAAGATCATCCAGAGCTTGAGGCTTGGACTAGGGTTTGCTTCTCTACCTCAGACTGGGCACAGACAGAACAGAGCCATCTCTAAGTTGTATTCAAAGATAGTCATAGCTTGTCCCCTGTCCCTGCAGCAACTGGTTTGCACTGACAGCCTTCCCCACAGTGTAGAGAACAGGCTGGATGACATACCTGAACTCTTCATCTAGTGAATGTACGATGCTTAGAAACGGCAAGCATGCATGTCTCAAAAAACAGCAGCAGCTCTGTGTTTGATCTCATTCATTTGATCTCCATTCTGAAAACAGGCACACAAGAAGCCAGGAGGGAAACTTCCAGCCACAATTTTTAAGGCATCATGACACTGTTCTCTAACTCACAGGACACATTGCTGGCCAGAAGGGTGATTCAATGTCAGCTGAAAGGGAATAAGGACATGTATTGATGCAGTACCAGCAGAAAAGTGTTCCAACTATTCTTAGGGGTTTTCCGAGCACAGTGGCTTGTGCTGCACAATCAGACAGATGCTACCTTGGAATAGCAAGGGCTTCTTTGCTGTAGGAGTGTCAGACCATTTGTCTGAGTCCTGAGAAGATCCACGGTGAACAAATTGAGTCTGGGTGAGTTGTACTTGCCAGGTATGCAACTCCTCCTTTTTTGAATCTGAAAATGTGGGTTCAAGTCATGCAAGTAACCAACAGATACTGCAAATTTTATTTTTATTTCCTTATTACAGAAACTAAATTAGCATATGCCTACATCTTAATTAAAACAAATTCACTGCAGAAAAAGAGCATTCTTTTTATTCTCTAAAGCACACCTGTGAACACAGAACAAAGTGTAATTCAGTACATAAAAGCTTCTTGGTGCACCTCCCACTGCAGTTTCTCCATTAGTTCTTTTAAAAAAAATCATTAAATCTTAGGTATTTATATATGCTTCCATTAAGCTTTGCATCTTCTACCCCTAATGCAATTCACTTTTAGAAATCAGTTAAGAAGCTAAATCAAAAAGGCCTCTTTAGTTTGCTTTATTTACAGATGCAATGGCTGAATTTAAATAGTTTACAGTCACTCCCAGCACCAGCTTCCAATTGAAAGGATTAGTGCATTCCAAAGTTTCTCTTTAAATTGTTTTCTAAGTTGTCCATAACTACAGCTATGTAGGTAACCCCAGCCACCTACATAAACTACATTATAGAAAATAAACATGCTGACAAAATTATTTATAATTAAGAAAATTATATCAGCCTTCAGGAAGAATGGACAGAAGTTTGGTTTTATGCTGCTGTCATTGTCAATTATGGGAACAGCAGCAATGTGGGAGAAGAGCAGTCAAGCAGGCTGAAGTCCAGAGCAGGTGTCTCTGTATGTCCAGCTCTCACTTCCTCCTTTCTTTCAACACATCTCCCGGTACTACTTTTTTGTGAAATCATCGTGCAGATTTCTGAACTGAGATAGCATACAGCTTATTTCAGAGGGGAAGAAAATAACTGTGCATCTGCAGGCAGACTGACTTGCATTATCTGAAAAAAGACCTACCAGTTCCTCTGAGTTTTACAGTTTACAAGTGGATGCAGGTCTTGTGGCAACTGAGAAACTGCTGTAATATTAACAACTGGGATGCACATATATTTGTCTGTTCTTACATACTTTCAAAACCCAAATGGAAGGAAGAAGTATCTGTGATTCAGGTAGATCCAGAAGGATTTTTTTTTCTTACACAATAAGGAAATTACTTAGCACATTCCAGGTCAAAAAAATTACAGTAAACATTCAGTAACTGGAATGCATATAATATACAAGTACCATTACATTTACAAAGCTGTTCATGACAATTTTTCTTTCTATATTAAGCATAAAAAAGTTACAAGCTAATTCACAATAACCTTAGTTACAATGTTATTAAAATACATTGATGTTAATCATAAAAATATTTTACTATTTACATGTATATTGTATAAACCTTAACAATAAGAATGCCTATTTTAGGATGCCTTAAATTAATATTTAGGCAGATTGGCCCATTTATAGTGCAGTATCCCTGTTTTGGTCTTCACACCATGAAACTGTACCAGATTCACAGTATCTTTGCTAGTGCTTTGCTAAAAGGCTTAATCTTTTTATTATTTAAGAAGCAATCATTCATTTATTCCAAAGAGTCAGTTTTGTTTCCACTTTGTTTCTTATTAAATCCTACCCCCAATAGTTCAGGACACTCTGCCTGGCCTTGAGCGATTTGGTTGCATTTCCACATAAGGCTGTAATTAATTTCATCTGTTATCACACTGTCTTGCTTGTAGTCTGGATGCTGTGCGATAAATTCCCTCATCCATCGAGCAACTGTCATTAATTCCCCTGTGGGCAAGAGGAAATTAAATTTCACAGTTTATACATCTAATTTAGCAGTAGAATACCTAGAGTTCTGTGCACTATATACACAATTAATGAGTAGCCCATGCTTTACTTTAAAACACATTCCTATACTTTTTTGATTTCAAATATGGCTAAACTACAGGCACAATGAAGCTCACACCCTGATGGTCTAAAAGCTACTTATCTGGTGCAATTTTCCAACTTTCAGATGTTCCAGTGATATAATGCAGAGAGCAGTAGCAACTGGAACAGGTGGTACCAACAGACTGTATAGCAAAAGGTCTTAAACACTTCATTTAACAGAGAATCTGGCTGAGATGAATCAACAGACACCTCTGCAGTGCTACATTTATATAAAATAATTTTGTAGTTGATCCATCCAACTGAGCTGCTAGTTTTGATCAGTCAACCTTGACTTACTATTCTTTCTCCCTCTGGCAGCTACTCTAGCAAAAACTAGGCTGGTTCCCAATATTACCAACTTCTGATTTGTACAGAGTGCCTCTGCTTCACTCCAGAGTTCTTAGGTTGGTCAGCAGGTACCTAAGGGTCCTCAGCACCTCTAAACAAGGTCAGTGAATGACACACACCACTTGCAGGGGACTGGTATCCCCATGAAGTAGCAGCTGGGGGCTGGCTGGACACCAGTGTCCAGGCTGCTGAATCTTGCTCCTGAATGCAGCATGTGCAAGCAAACCTTTACTACTACAAGTGTAAGGTAACTCTGACAGTTAAGACATTAAGATGGGCTGATGGGATGCTCAAAGAGCCAAGAAAAACTTTCATGGACAGCCACTGGAACATCAGCTTTGTTGTGAGAGTGGAAAGACTCAAGGGCTTCCACTACAGAAGTCTTTGGTTTAAGAATATTGCAAAAAGCTAGAGGAATCAAGTTGGAGAAAGCATGAAGGAACACAAATAAAAAGTAAAAAGAATCCAACACTATCTAAAAATATCATAGCAGTGATTTTGAACAGACATACCTGAAGACAAATCAGAAAAATTGCAGAAAATACCAGAAAGAAAAGCAGAATTAAAAAAGGTTACTAGAAATCAAAATATGCTCCCCAAACCAAAAGTAATGTTTTAAAAGAATGAGGCCAGAGTTTACACTTCTACATAGGAGGGCAGGAAAACACAAGAGGATTTATTTGTTGAAGGCACTAAAATCTCAAAATGAAAACTTTCTGATACCAATGAGAAGCAGGGAGCCTGCAAGAAAGTCAGTGGAGCCAGGAGATGAGCAGAGTGAAGCTTAGAAAGAAACACATCTGAAGTGCAAGCCGTGCAGGCAGTGCTGGAGGAGCCGGGGAGTGTCCAGTGCACACCAACACAGACACCTAGTGGCCAGGCAGCCCAGGCACTCCCCAGCCTTGCCTTCTGTACCTGCACACCTTCCCTGGGAGCACAGCCTGCACCACTGGCTGACAAAAGGTGTGAGACACCTTCCAGGCAAGGACAGGCAAAGGCAATTGTAATGCAGGTGCAGCCATATACTGGAGAAGTCAACACAATTATGAATGCTGATGACAAGTGAGTAGATAAACATGATCCTACAGCACAGGAACTAGAAGGCATATCATGGAATAACGGGGAAGAGCACTTAAACGTGAAAAACTACAGAATTAATTTTTTCAAAAAGCATATAATAGAACTGTGTAGTTTCTTATTGTATGACTTCAGGGGGGCCAAAAGTGTAACTACTTCAAGAAAGGTAAGGCCAAAATCATGGAAATCACATCTGTGAATGCTCATCAAGCTCTGCGATTACTGCACTGCAGGGAGCCAGGAAAGCATACCAGGACAAGGATCACTTCATGCTACTACCTTCAGTACTGCTTTCATTAATATTTGGTGGTGATCAGCAGCTGCTGCCTGCCTAGCAAATCTGTGGTCTCACTGAGTGGTGGCAGTCGCACACCAGCTACACAGAAACCAGGAGGGCAATAGCTTGTTGTGCTGCAGAGAGGAGGTGACTGAAGCTCAAATGAACTATGCTGGGGCAAGGCTACAGCCACAGCAAAGGTGTCAGTGATCTTAAGTCCTGAGTGCTGTGTTCACCATTAGAGAAATCTGAAAATTGGCTACTCTTTGTGGATATGACTCATACTAAACTGGAATAATCCAAGCTCACAACTGAGAAACATCGTGACACAGTAATACAATACCTACTGCTTTTTTATTCTGTGAATTCTAGTTCTTAAGAAGCCTCCTTTAAAAGTCATTTCAGTTCATAAGAGCTGAACTATAAATCCTACCCTCTTATCTACCTGGCTCTCACAGCTTTAGGTCTACCTGGCTCTCACAGCTTTTAGGTCTATGTAAATACAGGAGCTGACTTTTGCAATGACTGCAACTTTGCACCAAGTAGCAAAGTTTTTCTTTGGCGGGGAGCACCTGCAGCTGGGGTTGGACCCAGGTCACAAGGCCTTAGGAAAAAGACTCTGCTAGTTATGGATTCCTTGTTTTCTCAAGACCATTTCTCTGAAGAAAAAAAACTCAGACAAGGGAATGTTTAAAAACATGTTACCATTCTGAAGAACTACTAAAGTAGTGAATTACCAGATAAAATAAAATCCTGATTTCCACCTCAGCTTTAGAAAGGTCTTTACCTAGAAGCTTCTACAGCAATTTTCAAGAATTAAAAAGGAATGCAACACTTCAGTTTAAAACTTGGGGATGGAGGGAAAGGGAAGAAAAAAAAATTTCTTGACTTATGAGGCTAAAATTAACCATCTAGCTAAATTTACACCAATACAGTTATACAGGAGATTTACACAGAAAAAGTTTAAAAGCTGCTGCAGACTGAGCTAAGCACACAGTTCTGAATTAAGTTTAGCCTTCATCTTTTACTCATTATACTGCTGCATCTTAAGAAGAAACATACATCTGTCTTGAAAAACATTGCAACATGGGAAAGACAGTGGAAGAGCCTGCTCTGCCTTGAAGGAGTTCTGCTACTTATGGAAGGACTTTTGTATCAGTGAGCTGAAGTCTAGGTCCCATGGTCTAGCAGACTTGAGTTTAGACTTATGAATGCTTTGCAGCAGTAAGCTTTGGAGTCACACCAGTAGTATCAGGCAAACTACCAGTCCCAGCCTCAGATACTCTTACAACACTCAAGTGACAGTGCAAAATGGCCTAGTGTGTGTTTAAACTACTACAAAGTGGACAACGCAGTGGCAAAAGCAGCAGTAAATGGTGTTGAAAAGCAAGATCGAGGACTGGTTATATGCTACCCTGTAAACCATGATTGTTACTCCATCAGTTAGTCCTAGTTTAAGTTCTAAAATGGATCACTAAACATTAAAAACCAAAAATAGGATAAAATTTAAGCCAGAGAACACTCTCCAGTCCTTTGCCCAATGATTCAACAGCTAACAAGATATCCACAGCTCCCATCAGTCTTATCCATCTGAAAGTAGAAAAATGCCAAGGTAGTCAATGTCCAAAAATGTTGAACATACCAGAGGCTCTCTTTTTTATTAGCTTCAGATAGTTTAGGATGGTGCATCTTGTGTCCACATCCACTTCCATGTTTTCAAGATAGGAATTCAAAATTGGGATCAAACCAGGAAAGACTCCTTCCTGTGCAAGAGAACAGAATCAGCATAAAACACACTCAGTCTGGTTTCTGGGAGGGTAGAATAGAATGTGTTCCAGGTAGAAGAGGCTATGACCTTCCCATTGATAATTGTATCAATGCTCATTAAGGTGTACTCTTCTGTGTTGGTGCCTGTCCCATTCTGTGCAGAGCCACATCCATCCACAACAGCATTTCCACCTTCATGTGTGACAAAGGGAAAGGAAAAAATGGTTAAAAGGCAAGACATGCACTAAGCATCTACGACAGTGTTAGTTAGATTACGTGATGTGATACCTTTGCATATATCTTTTCTGAAGTAAAACATTCCCTGTCGTACAGCATCTCTTTTCTGGGCCACCTTCATGTTTTCATCCACCTGGCAAAAAAGCATTTCAGAGATCCATGACATTTTAGAAAAGTAGGATTCTACCAAACTGTCACATTTGGATTTTGTAATTGAAACATCTACTATATTTCTTACTATTTCATCACACAAGGTAAAGCTGTGAAGTTAAATTTTATTTCATTCTTCAGTGTCCAGAATAAACCCATGAACAGATGACATTTTATGAAACTGGGTCTCCAGCAGAATAGGTAATGGCATCATGTTAGAACATGCTATGCTAATTTAAGTCTGGATGAAAACACAGGAAGAGTTACGATTAACTGTTGCATTACAATTGAGGTTACATCCCTTCTGCCAGACTTCTTTGCATATTTAGATGCAATTTAAATAAGTACGGAAGAAGAAAATTTCAATTTCCCTAGCCATAATTTGCTGCTTTTATTAACAAAATCATCACTGTCTTTAGAAGAATTATCATTGTATTAAACAAATTTTCAGATACAGCATTCAAGTAAGTTTGTATGGGAACTGTATCTATTCCATTCCCAAACATCTGTTAGATATGTAAACTTAGACTGCTAGCAAAAAAAATCTAAATTTCAGGCTTCTTGAAAGTCCTCCAAACTACAATGTTTGCTCTGCAAATGACAAAAGCATTGCTCCATCATTCTGGATGGAGGATTTGTCCAAATTCTTTGGCTGGTCATATACCTTTTGGACATTAGCCTTACCATATTGTCTTCAGAAAAAGAGATTTAATTTGCTGAATTCTTTGTCTGATCTTTAACTAAAGGCTATGCAAAATCTTTGCTTACTTCTTACCTTTCAAAGCTTTGTTTTCAATTCATTTTATATTATGAAACCTATTTACACAACAGGTTGTTTTGAAAGTTTAAAAGAACTCCAGTCCCAGCTGACGAGCGTTCAACCGCATTCAATCAGACAGCCAAGATTAGTGTGAGATTAGCCCCATAACCCCCTATTATTTTACTTGAAAGAGGCAGGCTTACCCATGGTTGTGCAATTCTGTGTTGCATTACCTGCCAAATTGCTTGGCAAGCTCAAGCAATTTTCAGTCCCCCAGCCCTCCAATTCTGTTCAGGTTCTTTCAGCACCTGATCTCTTATTCTCTCTTAACTGGTAGTTAAAAATGTCCTTTTGAGACACTCAAATAACAATGTAATTATGTAATCTAAGTGCTAAATTGCTGTGTTATTTATGCCATCTGAACTCTCTGACATCTCCTTTTAGAAAGTCATACCAAATCATACCATGTATGCATGGTATGATTACTGTAAATTTATTACTTCAGTATTTTTCTCCATTTTAATTTAAAAACTCTATGAAAAGCCTCAGGATACTATGACTATGCTGAGTTTTCCAGCAAAGCGTCAAAAGCCTTCTGTCCTACACGATCTTTTTTAAAGTTACTTACAGCACCGCAGGAATATCCATCTAAAAAGACATTTTTGGTCAAGTGCCTCAGAAAGAGGACATGCAAGGACAGCTTCAGACAAAACAGTTCAGCAGTTGTGAGGGCAAGACTAAGGAATAAGTATATTTTGCATGGCATGTCTGTCTAAAGACGAATCACAGATGTGACCAGAATCAGCAGTATTTGTTTCCACTCAAATACTGTGTAACACTAAGCATGCTGAACTCCTCCTTTCCCTCCCCATTAGATACACACAAATCACAGAGTAAGAGCAAGAGACACAGGCAACAGTCATGTTAAGGTAAGTTTTTGACTGCTGGAGGTTACTTTCCCCCCTGCATGTAAAATGGGGGAAACATACCCTTTCCCAGCCTCAAAACAGCCTTGAAATACCATGTGACAATGGTATTTCTCAACACTTCTGCAGCAGTTAGACACTCCTAGGCATCACAGAAATTCCTACGGCATTTGTCTATATTTAATTCCATGAGACAGCAGTAAAGTACTTGTTCAATACTGTAGAGTTTAAATTAATTCAAAGTATGGTACAGATGAGAACTGACTGGAAGATAAAAATGACTGTTCTGTAAGTGGAGAAATATTTCCTAGCTTGTAGGAGATAAAAGTCAAACTTGATGCATTACATTTAGCTGTAACGGATCTGATCTTTCACACCTACCTTGGACAAAGGAATGAGAAAATCCAGTTTATATGACAGAATCACTCTGGTTAGCAATACCACAAACACAACATAGGCAGAGTTTTCAAAGTCTGTTAACTGGACCTAGACATGAAAGGAGCAGAGATTCAATTACTTTAAGGGGGACACAGTGATGCAAGGACAGTCTGGAACAGTTTGACTCAGATGTTCATGTTGGTACTTGTGCTCACACAGTGAACTCGCCGAGGGTGATGCACACGCTCAGTCACCAGCAGAGACTTCCAGCACACAATGCATGTACACAACAAACTCAACCCTGCAACTCGATGGAAAGCACACTTGTGTTTCAAAAGACTGGTAACCTGCACCTTCAGGCTCTCTAATTACAGAAGTATAGTAGCTTTTAAATTTCCACTCGAAAAGGATTAAACTCAGAGAGCTTAGTAACAGACAGCTATAGAATAAAAGCACTTGTAAAAAAAACCAAAACTGTGACAGTGGAATTGTTAAGTACCAGGAAATGTACTGGAGAAATACAGTCTCTAGAAGCTAAATGGGGCTTTGTTTACTGTTGCTTTAATACAAGCTTAATTCCTTTCTCCGTCACCCCAAATCCATTAGCATGCGTTGATGTGCTGCAGTGGATTCCCCTGTCAGTTACATTCCCACAGTCCATGTCTGATTAAATACTGCTGTCCACTTCACTTGCATCTAGCAAATCAAAGGGGAGAAAACACAGCACAAGTAATAGGAGTTTGACACTGGATGGCAGAATGCCTGGTACTTTTCCACTTAAAAGGAAATGTGCTCTTGTACATACTGATGTTTTCCTTACCTCCATAGGTCTGAATTCCACTCTCCATCCAATATCTGAATTTGGAGGTGGTGGCTTAAACCTCATTGTCTGCCAGTTTGTAGACTGAATATTCTGCAGAGGACATGAAATAATCTGTCACAATCCAGATACACATCACTCTACAATATAATCAAAGAAAAATAAGCAGATAACTAGAGTCCTAGTGCTTTCTGAGGGACAGCGTAGCAGGTTAGAGAAGTGGTTCCAAAGCAAGTGCTAAAACTTCCCAAAGCCCACAGTACAACTACCCATCCCAGGAGCAAATATGTTGTACTTTCTCATGCTGGTTTGGTTGAGTATTATGCACAAGACACTAAGGGACTGGCATGCAGCTGACTTTATTTTTCCATGAGGGGCTGACACATCCTGAACTAAAAAGGCCTAATATTACCACAGTTATTACTTCATAAAGCTTTAAAAAAGATTTCTACATAAATAAAATACAAACCAGTTTTCAGGAAGCCTTAAAAATTGACAGTTTCCCTTAACATTTATATCATAGCTAAAATTTAGGCTCTTCATATTTTATTTGGTTTAAAGTATAAATCTTTACCTTCTATATAAAAGATACAACAAATAAATGAATGTGCTTATAACTGCAAAGTCATATGGTACAAAAACTAGCTGAAGTGAAAAATTAATGAAAAAATTCTTAGCTAATACAGCCATCCACCAATTAAGTAGTATTATAAAAATAAGAATTTATATATCTCTATATTTATTAAATTCCTCGAAATCAGACGTAACCTCAAAATGGTCGGATTCATTTGCATCATCTAGATGTATTTTCTCCTCAAACAAAGTCAATGGGTCTCGAATGAACAAGTGTGCAATGTGCTGTGCCAAGAGGTGGTCAATACCTACAAATGAAAATTCAAACAAACAATTCACACATCAAAACAGCCTCTGGGAAATAGTTTTTTACAAGACTGAAAATATCTAACACTGCAATCAACCCACCACATCCTGTTAAAGTGATGACTTCAGGAAGGAAGGAAATGATTAAAAAAGAGAAAAAAACCCAAAATCAAAAGCAGTTCAGCTCTCTCCATAAAAATAAAACATCAATTCCAGCTTGAGAAACTCTGATGCATTAGGTACTGTTGCTGTTACAAATGAATCCTTTTCAAAAATCTCTCAACCACTCTGCACAGATACTTCCTGAGTAGGAGTCACTCTGAGGGCTACACAATGTTTGTAATAAACAAGAACAAAAACATAAAATATCCCCACACTCTGCAAACATAATTCTTAACCTGCTCATAATGAAGCAAACACTTACCTTCCTTTATTAGGTGCTCGTAGATATCTTTGTCTATTGTCAAATCAATGTCATTGTATTTCTCACCACATTCAGATAGATAACTGTCTATGGAATCATATCTGGATTTACTGATTCTATAATGGTTGTTCTTCAGTGGCTATATAATTTAAGAATACAATATTTTAACAGCTTGTTAACAATGTTACCTAAGTTTTACTCACTAATGACATGTCGAGAATTATTATCCTATTTTAAAAACCCTACAACCTCAATTAAAATTATTAAAAGCACGAGTCTTAAATAGGCTCAATATAAAGTGATTCTGGAATTACAACTATTGTGTTTGCAGACATTTATCTGAGCAAAATATCAGTCATCACACATTGACTAGAATTCTCTAGAAGTAGAAATGTTTTACTGATGTAATACATCATTATCCCAAGCACCTGGAAAGCATTAAACACATACTAACAGTTTCACAGTTAAAGATGCCCTTAAATAGGTAGTTCAAGAAATATTTCAAGCAACTTTTAAAAACTATTTATTTTATGTAATTTTTTAAGTGCATTGAATGGAAATTCCTGCTTAGAGAAACTCTACAAGTTCTGACACCTGGCTCTCTTGATTTAGTTCTAGTTTATACTACTCAGCAGCACCCACTATTTAATCTAGTGCAATTATTGCCTTTTGGGCTCAAGCATAAATTAGAAAGTTTCATCATGGGGGCCCTTTTCAGCCAGCTGTGGGAGACGGGGATTCCATACCTAATTAAAAATACATATTTGTTAACACAAACTGACCAACCAAGGTGAGTGTTTACAACATCTCTCCTGTATCTACCACAAAGACCATCACCTTCCCTCATTGCAGAATTTGCTACTAAAGCAGATGTAACTTTTTTGCCCAAAAAACCCAGACACCTACAAGACAAGGGGCCTTACCTCTAGCCCTCTCTCCTCGCGCGTTCGATCGTCCACGGAAGCGGAGATCACTCCCCAGCGACAGTCAATGTCAGACACGTAGCCTCTGTAGAACGGAGATGCAGCACTCAACGCCATCTAAAATCAAACAGCTTGATATCAAAACAAAGGACAGGCCAAAGACATGAAAGGAAAATACAACCCTGCTGGAAAGGGATCCAGAAGGAACCGAAGTATATATACTTGAGTTTAACATAGAGCCAAAGCACGTACAATCAAGTATCTCAACTGCTACCTCCGAGAAACGCCTGGGTCAAGGGTTAGCATACCTGAAGTGGCATCTGACACTCTCCAAATGTATTACCTCTACAGATCAGCATTTAAGGAACACAAAAATGACACTGACAGAAGCACTTTTGAGACAAATCAGCAAGTCTTCTGCTCACTCACTTCCAATCATTTTATTTTGTTTATTTTTGTTTGGTCAAGCACCTTAGTAACACAGCTGGAACATACCTCACTCAGGGCAGGATCTTATCATCCAGACCAAATACTTTCTTTTCATAATTCCTGTTATAAACAGTTATTTATGATAACATGCTTATAAAAGGGACAGATTTAAACAGCTTAAGCTGAAACCCTCTCTACTATCAGAGGGTTTTCAACACCAATTGAAAAATTAAAAATTGTTTTAAGGAGCAAGCTTGCCTTGTTTTCATTAAATACTGCCCCAATCTATTTCTAAAACTTTTCAACAAGAGTCTCATGCATGTGGGAGTGAGAGCAAAGGGGAAGAAATAGACGTAAGGGCCAAGAAAGAACAGATATTATCTGTTTTGTGATGTCATTTGCACATTAGATGGTTAACATGACTCATGTCACAACCTGGAAAGAGTCTTCTCTCAGAGTACCCAATTTGCAAGCTTGCAATTTGGGTATTATTTTTTTATACATAGTGGTTTTTGCCACTAAGGAAGAGTTCATCTGACAGATGTCCATTACTTACCACAATGGGACAAATCGTAGCTAGCTGATCATAGAGATACCTTGCTTCAGAAATGCTGCAAGCCTGAAATGTTACCTGTTGGAAGATGTACAATTACTATCAAATTTCTATAATCATACAAAAAGCACAGTCTTCCTAGATTTAAAAACAAGTATACAATAGAATTATTTATATACTAAAAAAATTAGGGGTTTTTTTTGGTTTTGTGGGTTGTTTTTTCTTTTGTGTGTATGGGTTTTCCCCCTAAGTCTTGAACACATTTCTGCCCCACCTATCCAGTAGCATTTATATTACAAGGTTCTTTCCCTGCTATTTCCATGTTCACTGAAAGATTTCAGATCCTAATGCTTCTGTGGTGAGGCTGAATACACAAACACTTGCCAGAATCAAAGAGAACCGAGTTAACATCTAGAACACACATGGGTGCGTAATGCACCTTCAGGAAGTAAGCCAGGAACCTACTTAGAACAACAGTCTGACTCTATTGTAAATTTAACATTTGCTTTATGTGACGCTAATCCTGTTTTAAAGAACATTCCTTTGATCCTGAAATCTGTGAAGAAAAAAAGAATATCTATGTGTCTACGGTAACTTTCATTTAAAAAAAAGTCCAGCTTTTTCTGTATTAGAAGCCAGAACCTAAAAAAAAATAGAAAATATTATTTGCAGAAAGTATTAATGCTTTAGAAACCCTGCCACAGATGGGCCACTGGAATAATAGGTAACTCCTTTGCAATATTTTTGTGAAATTTACTCAGAGCAGCATCAAACAGAAGACACATTTGTAATAGCAGACCTTACCCTCTAGGCTTTGCAAACCAACACTTTATGAATTTAAAAACTGCACAGAGTGATCAGTCTTAGAACTCCCTTTGTCTTAGCAGTTTATGTATTCACAGATCAGAGAAAAACTTAGATGGGAATGTACCCCTGTACCACTATCATAACATTATTCAACAGGCTTCAGCTCTAAATCAACATCTCTGCTTGCTGTCATAAAGAATTCCAGTTGTACACAGGCTTTCCTCTTCCAAAGACAGTAACTAGAGCATCCCACAAAACATAAATGTTCTTCTCAACTTGCATCTAAACCAAATTGCACCTCAAGTAAGACTTTAAAAAACAAACCAATCAACAAATCCCTCCAAAACTCCTGAGTTCACTGGTGCCTCAGTGATGGATTTTTGGGGGGTGTTGATGATGGTGGTATAGGGGAAATATGGGATTTGTTTGTGTTTGTTTTGTCTTTTTAAATCTTCATCCAATATTCATTAAAACATCCCAAATTAGAAAACAGCTGTGCTGTGGAGAAAATATTCCTTCAGTGTTTATCCTTCAAGTGGCTTGTTTTGTTTTTTCAGAAAAAATCCAAGCAAACAAACAAAAACACAGTTGTTTAAAATACAAGATTAATACTTATCTTGCAGAAAAGCAGCTAAGTATGATTTCTCATCACTAATTTTAGACATTCAGCACTAGGGAACCAGCCTTGAAGTGGGGGTGGGTTGACAGGACACCTACACTCTTTCCCCAGACAGTGATATTTGCCTCCCCTCTTATGTTTATTCCAAGCCACGTAAAATCTGAGATTCAGCATGGTTTCTAGGCAAACTTCCCATTACAAAGGAAAAGAGCATGGCTGTCTTCTCCAGAAGGGCTACAGGCACTGCCAGTGCAGGCCATCCCAGCCCAAGCTATCAGGACATGATTTTTACCTCCAGAAATGCATCAAACCAAGTTGAAGCTTGGTGTGCAGTATGAAAAAAAGGAACAAAAACCAAACCAACAAGACCACCCCCCAAACATGAAATGAAGTACATATACAACAAACTACCTTACAAAAATAGGTGGGCAATACATGTTTTCTTCTAGTCAGTTATCAGGAGTTATCAGTTGATACAGAGGCAGCTGCCAGCATTGTTTTCTTTCACCCTTTGATGATAACAGGACTACCAAATTTGAATTTGGCCACTGATTACCAGAATGTAATAATAAAATGCAGCAGTATGTAACAGTAAAATAGTACTACTTTAAAAAGGAATTTAATATTGTTTTTAAAGTTCATACAATGACTAAGGCTGGATTTCTTTTATTGGTCTTAAATAAGAGAGATGGTATAAAACAAACCATGGCAAACTAACAGCTTGTAAAACCACACAGTATTATGTAAACTTTACTGTCTCACCAGATTCACCTTAATTTGCCCTAGTGACAAGAAATCTTATGTAGCACCTGTCAAGAACTTTTATTTATACAGCTTTTCTAGTTTCTCAAGCTCAAAGGGATTGCTTTTTATAAGGTTTTCTGTTCCTGCTACAAAACAAGAAATGCCTGGAGAATTTCCTTTAATCCCATAGAGTTAACATTAGCCTCTTGGTAGCTCTGCTTCCAAGACTATGGTGGCAACAGGCACATTTTATCAAGACCATGATTACCTAAGGTGTTTATCATGATTACCTAAGGTGTTAGTGCCCAGCTTCAGAGAAGCATTTAAAGCAAACAGAAAATGGAAGGATTAAAGCACTCAGTATTCAGCACCTGGATTTAAAGGGAAGATACTGTAAGATAGGAATAACTCGGGCAAATTACTAAAACCCATCAAAAGTGGGCATGTTCAAATGAGAGAAACAGAATCAAAAATATCTTCCAGCACAGTCAGAGAAGACAACTACCCACATGGATTTGGTAGGTTTGTGATACAAGCAGTGAGAAGACAACTCCTTAGCAGATAGCTAAAAATATTTCAGAATGAGAAACTTTATACAGGAGTTCATGATGTTTGTAAATTAAATAAAATTATACAAAAGCAGAAAGCTACTTATTTTTAAAAATATTCCCACGACCTCTTGTCACTCCCTGCTTTTGCTATTCTAAGGGTGCAGAACAAGGAAAATACCCAAAATTAGTAACAAAAGAACCTCTCCCATTTTTACAAGACAACTCAGTTTTCATCTCCACAGTGTCCTTTGGTCATCCCTAAAAGATGACCAGAGTGGAGAATGACCTTTCACACTCAAAAAGTGCTGGAGTTTCAGGAACAGGTGCTTGATCAAATGTGGTTTGACCAGTTCAAGAAACCCTCTCAGCAAGTTATCAATTACATTTGAATATTAGAAGGAAAAAAACACAATGCAAGCAAATAAACCTGGTGTATTGCCAGATATCCACCAAAGCCGCTTAATCATTCCCCTCTTTTGCTGGACAGGGAAGAGAAAATGTAACAGAAGGCTCAAGGATCAAGGTAAGACCAAGGAGAGATTACAGAATCAATTAGATTGGAAAAGACCTCTGAGATGACTGACTCCAGCCTATGACTGAACACCACCTTGCCAACTAGACCATAGCACTGAGTGCACATCCAGTATTACCTTAAACACCTCCAGCAGTGACTCTACCACCTCCCTGGGCACCCACTCCAATATCTAATCATCTCTTCTGTAAAGAATTTCTTCCTGATGTCCAACCTGAACCTCCCTTGGTGCAGCTTGAAGCCATTTCCCCTTGTCCTGTTGCTGGCTGCCTGAGAGAAGAGGCCAACCCTAACCTGGTTACAGCCTCCTCTCAGGCAGCTGTAGAGAACAGAAGGGTTTCCCCTGAGCCTCCATTTCTCCAGGCTAAACACCCCCAGCTCCCTCAGCTGCTCCTCACAGGACTTGTGCTCCAGACCCTTCACCAGCTCCATTGCCCTTCCCTGGACTCACTCCAGCCCCTCAGTGTCTTTCTCACAGTGAGGGGGCCAGAACTGGACCCAGCACTCCAGGTGTGGCCTCAGCAGTGCTGGGTACAGAGGGACAATCCCTGCCCTGGTCCTGCTGGCCACTATTGCTGATACAGGCCAGGATGCCACTGACCTTCCTGGCCACCTGGGCACACCCTGGCTCATGTTCAGCTGGATGTCAACCAGCACCCCCAGGTCCTCTTCCACCTGGCAGCTTTCCAGGCACTCTGCCCCCAGTTTGTAGCTCTGCATGGGGTTGTGGTGGTCAAAGTGCAGGACCTGGCACTTCATCTTACTGAACCACAAATAATTGGCCTTGTCCCATTGATTCAGCATGTCCAGGTCCCTCTGCAGAGCCTTCCTACCATCCAGCAGATCAACACTAACCCAACTTGGTGCAGTAGAGCTCACTCACCAGTTAGTCACAGGCAACACAGACCTAACCTGGGGAAATTAACTGAATTTATTACAAGTCAAATCAGAGTAGAATAATGAGAAATAAAACCTAAATCTTAAAATCCACTTCACTCCCAAATTCTCTACATCCTCATGCCCCCAGAAGTGCAAGACAATGAGGAATGAGGGCTGTGGTTGGTCCATCACAGATTGTCTTTGCTGCTCCTTCCCCCTTCAGGGGGAGGACTCCTCACACTCTTGCTTCAGTGTGGGGTCCCCTTCCCTGGGACAGTCCTCCAATGAACATGTTAACTGCTCCAACATGGCATCAGCTGGGATAATTAATTTTGTTCCTGGTGGCTGGGTACAGTTGTGTTTTGGATTCAGTATGGGAATAATGTTGATAACACACTGATGTTTTAGTTCTTGCTGAGCAGGGCTTATTCTAAATTAAGGACTTCTCAGTTTCCCATGCTCTGCCAGTGAGCAGGTGCACAAGAAGCCAGGAGGGAGCACAGCTGGGACCCGGACTGACCAGAGAGATATCCCACACCATATGGCATCATGCTAAGTACATAAACTGGGGGAGTTGGTTGAGAGGGGCCAGTTGCTGCTTGGGGACAGGCTGAGCATTTGTCAGCAGGTTGTGAGCAACTGTACTGCTGAGCACCACTTTCTTCTTGAGTTTTACTTACCCCTCTCTTATTTTCATTACCATTATTATTATATTTTATTTCAATTATTAAGCTGTTTTTATCTCAACCCACAAGTCTCACCTTTTTCTGATTTGCCTCCTCATCCCACCAGGGGCAAGGTGTGTGTGAGGGAGCAACAGCATGGTACTTCTGCTCTCTGGGTTTAAACCACAACAGCCCTTCTCATGGGCTACATGTAATTAACTGCTCCAGCGTGGGACCCTTCCACAGGCTTCAGTCTTTCAGGAACTGATTGCTCCAGCTTGGGCACTCCATAGGGTAACAGGTCCTGTCTCCTTCATGCATTCACCTGTTTTGGTGTGGAGTCTTCCAGGGACTGCAGGTGGATCTCTGCTCCAATGCCAACCTCCTGCCTCACCATGATCTTCACTGCAAGCTCCAGGGCAATCTCAGCTCTGTCACCTTGAACACCTCCTCCCCCTGCTTCTTCACTGACTTTGGTGCCTGCAGAGCTGCTCCTCTTACATATTCTATCTTCATCTGCAGTGCCATTGCACAGTTTTCCCACTCCTTGTTGTATGTATCTCAGCAGTGCTACCACTCTCATTGGTGGGCTCAGCCTTGGCCAGTGGTGGCTCTCTCTTGGAACCAGCTGGCACAGGCTCTGTTGGACATGGGAGAAGCTTCCTTCTCATGGGAGAAGCACCTTTTCACAGCAGCCACCCTTGCAGCCCCTCTGCTAGGAAAACCTGGCCGCAGAACCCCAATATACTTGGATTTTAAGACTAGAATACTAGACATACCACTTGTTCTTTTATCTCCCCTCTTGCCACACTGATGTACGATGTATCAGTTGAAGAAAGTGAAAGTAGACATAAGACAAGTCTTGAAAAGGGAAGTGTTTAGAGAAGACAATGTGCAGTAATATCTTGAAAGCAGATGCACTTTACCTGGAGACAACAGTTTCCCATTCCAAACCCCATAGCATCCATATAGATGTAGTCTGGCTTAGCTGCCTTTGCTGCTTCTCCATCATCATTAGGAAATGTTTCAATAAAAGGCGATGGCGTGTTCTTATCTTTAAATACTGTGTGGAAAATACACATACTCAGTAACTCAGAGCATGAGAATGAACAATTATTTTGAAAAAGAATCAAGATAAGACTGAATTTACTCACTTGGTACATTTATCACAACCTTCTCTCCTCTTCGGTGTCGAATGTTTCTGGTCAGTGTACTACAACAAAAGAAAGTTTTTAATTACATGAAATTTTCTCTTTATGCAAATATTTTTGCAGCTATTTTATTAACTATTTTTAGAGTTTCAGAATGTCAACTTGCTATTTATTTTAAGCAATCTCCTTCAGGATGGTTCTTTTCCTAGTTTTAATATAGAGTGTAAAAGATACAACACTGAATTTTTCTTCAGTAGCCATTCCTATTTTGATGGACTTCACAGTACTACACTGATAAAACAGAAGTGAAAGGCTACAGACCTGAAGAATAAAAGGCCAAGTTAAAAGGTATGCTTATTTTTTAATAGAATGATTTTCATTGTCCAAGGTCTCACCTTAAAGTGAGAAGTACATTTCAGAGTAACTAGGGCAAGCTACTGAGTACAGAGATATCTCTGTGACATACCTAAGCAAGAGCTGGATTAACTGTGATGGGGAAGCATTTAGACACAGGATTTCAAACTGGAAACAATTTTGCAGTAGCAAAATCAACACTTTTTGCCCCGGAATAGTGTGAACTATTATATAAAGTTCCTTTAACTTAACAATTAATTTTCTTAAGACATTTTGAAAAGAAAATACAAGTCATCACAACCATTTCTGTCCAAGTCCTTGGCATACCTTTAGCAACCAGATACAGTGATCTGTATTCCAGTCAAGTAAAGAATTTGCAGATATGTCTATGACATTTAGGTAGAGACAAAATATTCAACTTCTCAAATTTCCCAAATATTCTTACCTAAATCTAGGATGTTTATTGATGGCTTCATCTGGAAAAAAGAGGGATTTTGAAGCTCCTCCTTCTACTGGTGTTGGCTTGTATTCTGGCAGTGTAAACCCAGGACACCCTAACCTATGTAACACAACAATGAGATCCAAGCTGTAATGAAAACAGACTGTGATTTCAGAATGGTAAGATGATCAGAGATTAGGACTCTAGTAGACAACCAGCCAACAACCACCTTCCACAGTGGTTAACACAGCCTTTTTCTTAAAGAAACCCCACTAGTCTATCATTAGACAGCAGGCAGCAAACATGAGCATTTTCAGTGGCTGAAGCAGGAAACTTCAGTACTATGTGGGGTACACACATTTGAGTGTGTTAGTGCTTGTTATTAATACTGATGCAGCTGTATTCTGTGAATCAAAGTTTATCTATACAGGTTGACAGCCAAAGTAATTTATCCAGCCCTACTCTTAACAATCTACCCCTTAACTAAACTCTGTAAGAATTAGAGGTAGTTTCAAGTGGTACACATATCCTAAGTTTTATAACATTTCTATCCCTATCAGACAAATGTCACAGGTAAAGAAAAATGGCAGGTATTAGGTGTAAAATGCTGAGAGATATGCAAGCTAATCAGAATACAGCCCTCTCCTTTGGGAAACTCCATTGTAAGTTTCAGAGTCACCTGAAACAAGAATAAGCTCTCAGCTGAGACAAAGGAACATTTGACATGGCTGAGGTAAAGTAAAAGATTAGTTTCTCCATGTTGCACAGCAAAAAGGGCAAAGATTGTGTTGAAAGGCTCTAGTATTTGCATGGTTAAAAAAGACAGCTGATAAAATGACAAAGAAACTACTCAAAATGTCAGAAAACACACTTCTGAGAATATTATTTATGATCAATACTGTTTTTTCTTCCTGGTTTCAGTAAGTTGTCCTACAACTTGAAAAGCCAGTTTCATCACTTACCTAAGTGCTACATTGTAAACTGCATCCCTCCAGTTCTCAAGAAAGAAAACAACTGGTCCAGCAGTGAGAACTCACAAATTTAGGAACTGGGGACACTCATTCAGTATTTAAGCTAGAATTTTTTAATATTTAAGCATTTTAAAATCATTCATATTTGACTGAATTATTTTAATTTCAATAAGCTTACTTCTTTACCTTTCTTCCATCAGCACTCTGGGACTTTTTTGTCTTTTCAAATGCACAGATTTTATTACATATGTGGGTACATTCCCAGATGCACATAGGCATATGTACACATTGTTGTAGAGACAATGTGGTGAGAAACTTGAACCCCATGAAACCTCAGAAATACATGTTAGCAAGACTCCAGTCAAACCAAAAGGGACTTGAATGGCAAGATAGCAAAAGGCAGAAATAAACAACTAAATTAGGCTAGCCTAGGGATATCTGAGGGATGAAAGTATATTTGGAAATGACCCACAAGTCATAAACAAACTACATTTTATTATTTACTGGCTTTCACTGAAGTCCATTGTACTGTCCCTCTAGCAATGTAAAAAGTATTTATCTGTATCTACCAATGGATGAAGAACTCCTCTCTCCAGCAAGACCGGGTCCAAAATGTTTGTACGTAAAACTTATTAAATGACATAATGTACCTGTAAGGTTGCAGGGGAAAAAACCCCAATTCTCTAATTTAACTACTTAACCACTTGACTTTAGATAATCTCTTATTCCATCTAGTGTAACTCTAATAAAGTGAATTTTACCAGCACTGTTCCTAAAACAGCATTCATGGGGCATTATGCAGGTATTTTGGCACCACTGGTGCTAAAGCATATTTTGTATTGTTCCTCCTCTCGGCAAGAATTTTGAGCCTATTGTACTCTGCACTACACAAGAAACAGCTAAGAAGGCCAGCCACTTCTCTTCTACTGCAGACCAACATTTTTACCATTATAAGCATAACTATCTTCATTCACTTTACTGACCAGGCTAGTTAGAACAAATGTAATAAATCTCTGCCTAGATTTTCTTTCAAAGGAATGTCACAAAATACAGTTTCTCCTAGATAATGAAGTTCCGCCTAAATTTAATTTCTTCAAGAATTTCCTTACAATAAAAGGATGAAGTCTATCCTTTGTAAGGTTATTATTAGCCCAGGAGAGATGCTCTCCTTTCTAGATTCAGTAAGTAGAGTATTGTATAATAGAAGTACTAAGTCTGGGCGCTCCAAACTACCAGAAGCTTGCATGTACTTTAGTGGAAAAGTAGTATTTAAAATAGATCAGGTTTTGCGAAATTACTGCTTATAAAGATCACTGTATGCTAAATAGGTAAAGAGAAACCTTTTCTATATAATATTCTGTATCAACTCAAGGTGGTAGAGTACTCTAGATTTAACACTTTATGTTACAAATATTCAGTATTGTCTCCTAATACAAAATCATCACAGGCTAGAAGCAACCTAAAAATGTAAAAGATGCTTATTTGCTTGTCTCATTGCAATACAAATTTTAAGAAACGTGACTGGAATATCAACCCAAAGTACTTAAACCAAATAATACTTTTCTCTATTTCATTGAACAGTTTAGCTGCATGCAATATGGAGAAAAAGTGTGTAAGGAGAACAGGAGAACACTTTGACAACCTTCTCACCTTGGAAATGATGTCACTGTGCAAACAGCCTCATTTTCTTTGAGTATAGAAGCAGCCTCTTGCCGTCTTTTCCTCATGTTGTCTTGCACAGTGTTGAAATCAGACATAGTTCCCCCATATGGCTGTCCAGGTGTTCCTTCAATCATGTAACTTCCATATTCTGGTCTCCACAGTGTTGGGTGACTATAATAAAAGAAGAATCATATTTTAAATATTTCTGCAACTTCAAAAAAGATTAATTATTTTTGAGAATTTCAGAAATTAATACCACTTGCAAGAAAAATCTCCTGTATTTAAGTATTTGACAGAGGAACACAATGTACCTTCCAATGTACCTCACCATCAGGAAGTGGTGAAAAGACAGCAAGGTGCAGTTTGGCAGTAATAGTGCTGCTGTGTGCTACAATAAGTAGGATTTGCCTACACCAAATGGCAGTCACCCTTAGCATCTGTCTCAAGCTTTGTTTCTCGGAGTTTTAACCAGAACCAGAAAATACAGATCATTGCTGCTTTTCCACAAGTGAGGATAGGGAAAAACTTTCCTGTCATTCTTACATCTACACTTCTAGTTCTTTCAAAAATGGGAGAGTGCTCCTAAAGACAACAGGCTTCCCCTATACAGCCTTCACTTGCTCCCTTATTCAAGAGACACAGGAGCAACTACACATGCACATGTACTTTATGGGACACAGATTACTGCATACACACAGACACAAAATCAGAGCAAGACAAAACAAGCACCCAAACTGCAAATTCTGTGGGCTCACCACTACATCCTCCTTTATTTCAAAGGACAAAACAAAAAGTGCGTGGACTGCCTACAAGTGTGCTCAAAATGTTTCACTTCCTGAACCCTGGGTTTATCTGAAAATATCAGTATCTCTCGTTTACAATTTTACCAATAGCAGACTCGAATGTTAAGCCAGGTTAACAATATTTTGCACTGTATCATAAAATGAACATTAAAAAAAAAAAAGAAACTGCAAACAGCTACTCACTTGGGGTTTACCTTCTCCCCCTTGTCTTGCAGTGTTTGAACAACTTCTTCACCACGGAGTATCAAGCGTACTTTCTTGTTTTCATGGTCAAATTTTACCAACATATATTCCACCTTGTAAATAATAAAAACAAAACAAACAAACACTAAGGTTTTGTTCAGACACAAACATATTGGGATGCCATTTTAAGCATCAAGTGAAAAAAAAAAGATGTACCACACTGAACTTTTCGAAGGTTCAAAAACATTACTAACTACGAAAGCAGTAAACAGTACTGACAGGTGGCTGCAGGCTTATTTCATCTGAAATAAAAACTTGAAATTCTTTGAAATTTCTTTCCCTCCATTTCTAATTGGAGACACTTCATGAAAAAAATCCTGAATTTGTACTTGCCTCTACATTATTTCTAGACAAGAAAGAATTAAAACCCCATGCAAGCTATATGCAACCCACAAACATTTCACTGTCATCCCCTCAGTTACAGTCTCTGCTGCTGACAAAATAAAAACCCCAAACAAAAAAATGAAACGTTATTCTACAAGACATCCATTTACACCCATCACTTATTGGAGCTATTCAAGACTAGCACTGTGTCTCATTTACATCACAGAAAGCCCACAGCTGTTGGTGACAGCATCTGTCCTGTCATTATAACACTCCACCTCTTGGCATAGCACAATGCTTTTCACCCTCCCTTGATTTAGCTTTGCTGCCACATTTTCTTCTCACCTGCCCAGCAACGTACCTTGTCCCCAGAGCTCTCCTCCTGTCCCTGCACCAAGCTGCAACCCATATTAAATCCAACAAGCCACTCATGACAGCACTGCTGCATCCCAGCACTGGAGAACATGTTCCCCTAATTGACATTATCTCAAAGCAGCCAAACCTGGAACATCCTCATCTCATACTTCCTGATCTCCATGCACACTTGCTGCCAAAGCTCCCTAAAGACTTCTAGAATGCAACCCAGCATGGCAACCTAACAGCTGCTTGAACCTTGCAGCCCTTCCATACTTACAGATACACTCTTATTTGCTAACACCTCTAGGTCTGAGGATGCTTAGCAATGTTCTGGGAAGTGTAAAAGACAAACCAGCTCCCAGGTGTGGTGTGTTGCCTACCATGTAAAAACAGAAGTCACACATGGAAATGCATTACCAGGGTACTGGCTTTCAAATCTCGGCTGGACCAGTGGTGACAGGCAGTGCCTTTTGTTGGAGGCTCTTGAACCACTGCCTCCAAGACTTCCAAAAATCATCTAATTCAAACATTAACTTATAGTTAAAAATTCAAATTGCAATTTCACAGCTAGAACTGTCAAATGTGCACTGTACTCCTCAGGGTAATTTTCCAACACTGTATACAGCCACACCCCTCAGTACTTAACAAATGTGACTGCTCCAGTCCCCAGAGTTTAAATTCACGCAAGATGCTCATGTTAAAGTTGCAGCATACCAACTCATGGCAATTTCTGTTTTGTACAGAAGTCCGATGAAAATAGGAAAACAGGTTGCCAAAAGACAGGGAACTTGTGCTGTGTTTTACAGCATTGTAAGTAGATTTCTGGTTTTCATGTTCTTTGGTTGCTTCAGTGTCCATGGAAGAGTTATTGCTTGCTACTGTGATAAAAAATATAATCCTTACTTGGGATTTGTGATTAAATCACAAGCAGTATTATCCAAGAGCGTTTGTAATTCTTCAGAATCCGACCAGAGACAAACTCTGGAGGGACTCATCCAGGAATTATACACATTTGCTGTATGTTTTCAATGATCAAATTTTAATCTCCTGGAGGAAAAAGAATGATTTCTAGTTTCTGTGCAGATCACACTTTCTTGCATGGCGTATTTTGGCAACTGTGTGCCTTATGGCACAAAAATCTATTTGAGATAACTACAGACTTTAGTCAACCAGAACACAGTTGAGCACTAATCATTGCCCAGAACCAGTCTCTCCAGTGTCACTTGACCTCAAATATTGTAAAGAAAAAGGGACTTTCAGTTTCCTACCACATTCAATATCATCTCCTGCTTTGTAGAAGTACCATTCCCACTGGGAGTTGGCCTAATCTAGAGGGGGTATATGAGTCCACAGGTGAGAGTCATTCAGATGGACACAGAATGGGCATCAAGCTCCTGCATGCCTGGCCTCACCCCACAGTGCCTGCAGAGAGGGTAGCAGGAGAGAGGGCACAGGAACTGCAGCTGCTGTCAAGACACCAAGTTGAACACTTGTCTGCTTTTACATGAGTATGCTACTGTGATGAGCCTCCTGTCCTAGAAATCCCGCTCCAAATGTAGCTGTAATGAGCTGGTGGGGAGAACACTGTATTTCTCTATAAACGAAATTGCAAGTTAAAAAAAACCACCAAACAAGCCAAAAGGGTAAAGAAACACTAAGTCAAAAAGGCAAATCCAAAGAAACAAAGGGTTTCATATTTCAAGTACAGCAGTGAATATATTACATTTATGCATCTAGCTTTAGAAACAACTATTACTTTTGCCCGCAGAAACATTGACTAAATCTTCAAAGCTGTTTTAACACAGAGATGATCTGCAATTAATTTTAATGAGAAAAGAAAAAACTTCAGATGGCTGCCAACATTTCCAAGTAACCCACAGAGTATCTTGACAACAGAGGGACTGACTGAATGGGCATCCTTAAAGAATGTAATTTAGGCTCATCAAAAGATCTAGCCTACAGCTACAAAGAAAGAAACAAATTCAGAGTATGCATTTTTACATTCAACTTCAGGTCAACATTCACAGACTTCTCACATGTTTTTCATCCACAACAAAGTTCAGAGAAATGCAGCCAAGCTGAGCAAATCAGCATGCCTGGCAAAGACTCCAGTCCAAAGGCCAAGTATGAGGGGCTTTACCCAACATCCATAATTCATTATTTTGCTGAGCTCTTTAGAGTTCACTTTTCTCTATAGTTTTATCTACACTCCTTAGCAAGAAGCAAAATCAGATCAAACTACTGATGCAGATGGCTGACCAGCAGCCTTGCTTAGAGGCAGCAAGGACAATGCTCCCTGTCATGGCCACTTTGGACCCAAGTTTCCAGTCAGAGCTCTCATCATGCAGCAAACCCTACACACCTCTGTCTTCTGGCTGGCACATGCTGCAAGGCTGCTGAGACCTGGCATCCCAGCTCCTCCCTGCAGACAGACAACGCTGCATGCAACCTCAGTGGATGAATTTCTCTCACCACCCCAGTCTGTCTGGCTCACAGAAGTTCTGTGGTACCTCACCAGGCAAAGGAACAGCAGTTTGGTCAGCCAGGTTGCAAAGGGAAAGCTGGAAGTCCAATGCCCTGCCCTGTACCGACACAGAGCAAGCCTAAAACAAATTTCTGTTTGCAGTTAAATGCATTAAAAAAGCAAATACAATCTTAGTTAAAGCAAATACTCAGAGTATCAGAACTACTCATGAGTCAACACAAGGGAAAACTGTTCTTTAAAGGCCTCCTTCATCTTAATTACTGGCTTGCAATACAACTGCATCTACAGAGTACTTCCATGCCAGCTCTGCTCCACTCCATTGCTGAACCTTCTCAAGAAGCACTATGCTCCATTAGCTTGCCAGCACCCAGAATGGTGCTACTTCACTCACTACAACCTTTTCTCACAGTTGGCTACCAAGAAAATTTCAGGCTTTTGAAAATTTTTGATATCACCTCTGTAAACACAAGTGAGACCTTGAAGCCTCTCAACTGCAGAGAACCACAACCACTCTCCGTTCATTAAGTCAAACAGTTGTGCTAGATTTGTCTGGAGGCAAAATGAAAGATGACAACTCTCTGGAAATGGGTAAGCATGTCTGAAATTGTTTGAATGCCTGAGTTATTTGACCATAATTACACACATTATTTCTGCCTAAGGAATGCTTTTTAAAAATGAAGGTGTATCAGAAACAACCCATTAGCGGTAATTCTAAGAACCAAGTGGCCATCTGTGCCACACTGTTGTCCCAAATGTGGGCTTGGTGTCCAGTGTGCAGTGCCAATGTACACACCAAGACGAGGTACTTCTATTAAATCACAGAACCTGCAACGTTGGAAGAGACCTTTAGGATCAGCAAGTCCAACTGTCAAGCCAACACTGCCACTGTAAATCACTAAACCATATCACTGACCAAGACCTAGGGGCCTCTCAGCATCTTCAGGGATGGTGACTTTATCACCTCCTGGGGGAACCTATTCCAGTGCCTGACCACCCTAATGGTGATTTTTTTTTCTAATGTCTAATCTGAAACACTCATGTGTTCAATCAGCTTAGGGCTGAATATTTCTTTATTTTAATTTGTGCAAAGCAAGGAGCTAGGTGATAACCCACAAAAGGCTGCTAGGTCCCCTACCATCAAAGCTTTATACCATTTATACATTTTAGCAAAGAAATCACACCTCACTGACTACAAGTTACAATAGTTCTCTCATTAATTCTACCTTCTCTTGCTTAAATGATTCTCTTGCTAGTTAGTCTGCATGCTCAGTACTTCCCTTGAGTTGGTGGGTTTCTTGAGTCAGCGGACCATGGTGGTGGGAATGTCTCCCTGCCATAATTACCTTTTACCCAGTTGGAACTGATCTCTGCACAGTTGCGGAGTTGGCTTTGCTAATTAGTTTCTTACTTGGGAGTTTTGCCAAATGTCCTTGTGGCTTGTAAATTCTGCGTCCTTTGTGCCCACCATCAGTAGTACATCCTTCTCCTGAAGCTTTGCTAACTTCTACTCCTAGATGTAAGATCACTGTGGCGTGTTAAAGCCCTAAATCTCAGCATGGCAATTCTACCGACAAGTAATTTTTCTTTCTAATGCCTGGATAGCAATATATTATCATCCAAATACTTGCTTGGTAGTGGTCTGCTTCCTGATATGAAAATCCACCCTTGCACACTCAATTTAACACCACCATGCTACCTACACAGGGAACAAAACCTATCTAATGGATGAGAGTAAAGCCTCCGCTGTAGCATTAAACATTAAGATTAACATTCAAAATATTTGCCATGAGGTACTTCTGCCTAGGAAAACACTGGTAAGCACAGAGTCTGGACCTTAGTAAGCTCAGAAGTAAGATGTCATGGTTATATAATAGAAGAAAATAGTTTAGAAGAATGATTTGAAGTTTTGGTTTTGTTTTGTTTTTTTAAGAGAAAGGCAATTAAAAAAACATTGCTTCATGATTTCTATGTGTGAAAAACAGTATCTGCATTAGCCTTTTACCACACTCCTGACCATCCATCTCAGTTGTGGATGTCCCACCCCTGGAAGTGATCAAGGCCAGTTTGGATGGGACTTTGAGCAACACGGTGTAATGAAAGTTGTCCTTGCCCAGGGCATGGAGTTTGACAAGATGATTTCCAAAGGTCCCTTACAATGCAAACCATTCTGTGATTCTAAACAAACATGATTATAGATGACTCATGGACCACTGCTGTTTCTCAAGGACAATCTTAATGACAGCTTCTTTCTCCTTCCACTCGACAGCTATTGCCACACATACCTGGAACAATTGTTAGCATTCTCCTCAGGCTTGGAGCTTTAAGGGAAATTTTTCCTGAACACCCAATGAGTGAGGTCTCATGGGTATTGGTTACTGTTAACAAAAGCCACTACCAATATTTAAGTATTTCCATGCAGTTTGCCTCATATACTTATGTACATAGTAGAAAATGCCCTTATCACTAGTTCTTAAACTCACTTATGAAAAAAAGAGTAGTTCTTCCATATCTATTCATCAGTCAATGCATCATTAAAATACCATTATCATTAAATGACAGTCTTGAAGAGAACAAAATTTTAATAATCTGACTGTTCATTAAAGAACCTCTGCCACAAGTTTTCAGGGTTAGAAAAAGCAGATTATTTTTTGTAGGTACAAATACTTCTGCTGGATGTAGAACCCAAGGTGGGTTTTTTTGATGCAGTTATCTTCTCACCACTGATGTGACAAAGCATGGAGCCACAGAACACAACAGCTGCTAATGTACCTTTATTGATAGCTTTACTGTCTTATAATTAGTCTAATGCCCAAATGAGCAAATTTCAGAGGAAAACAATTCTGGTAGTGCCACGGAGGGTGGTTACCCTGTTTCTAGCCAGCAGGTCCCCAAACTGTGCACCGGCATGAGGCAAGGCATTTCCATACTCATGAGACTACAATGTTCTCTGCCACAGAAATAACTTCAAAAATCTGCCACAGGAGAACCAAGATTAAAATGTGATTCTCAAAATGCTTAATTTTGATCAAGTAGATTGGAAGTGCCAATCCAATTAAAAAGCACCACCACCAGCTCTAAACAAAACCAATTCACAGAAAGCATGTCCCAGAAACAGAACTCATGTTTTACATTACATTGACAATAATGAAAAAATTAAGAACTTCTATGCCACATTAAATATTATCATAGACAAAACAAAGAGGATGTAGAGGCTCTCATCTCAGTCAACACAGCCAGCCCCAGCTAAGTGCCCTGGCCTGTTGCCCCTTCCATGTGACAACATCAAGGCTGCAGATTTTTTTGTGCATGACACAAGAGAACCTTCTGCACATACCAAAATCAGGAAGCTGGGTTATTGAAAACTAAAATTGAGAAGTTATAACCATTTGCATGATTCTAAAGAAATATGATAGGGTGCATTACAGAAAGAAGTATAATCTCTGACTTCTGTACTATATAACACCTGAGGCTAATATTATTAAAAAGACTAGGATCGTGTTAACTTTAGCTTTCTGCAGCCAAGACAACTTCATTTATTCACCTGTGAAACAAAATGCTGCCTTTTGCATCAGAAAGAAAAAATAAAAAACCTGAACAACCAAATATGCAACATCAACAATAAAATCTTTCTTGTACTCATCCTTCCTCATACTATTAACTAAAATAAGGGTCTGCACAGCAAGAAGTGATGAAGAAAAACAGAAATTACAATAGAAAATATCCCATGATAAAACCACAAGCAATCCACTCGATATCCACAGAAGGAAATACACTGTGAACAGAATATTTTGTTATCAGAAATATACAAACAGTAGGCAATTTCAGCTTCTCTTATTTAAATCTGAGATTGGGAAGGAGGAAATCAATGTTACTATGGGGGCAGGTCAATGTTTATGACCAAGTGCAGCTTGCTTTGGGAAAAAAACTCCTAAAAAAACCCTCTAAAAAACAAACTTAAAAAACCCCAACCAACCACACACACAAAAAACCCTAAATAAAAATCCAAACAAAATTCCACACCACAGATAAACCCCAAGATTTCCAAACTGGTTTTCAATGATTACCAAATTAAATTTTCAAAGAGCACCTCAGTATAACTACGATGAGTCTTGCATGACATACACAGTGCATCCGGCAGTACAGCTCTCAGGTGGGTCACTGGTGCTGCACTACAACCTATCCACATCCTATCACCCAGCCACTGGAAGAGCTGAGCAAAGGGAGATGAGCAAAATTACCAGCCATCACGGGGTTAGCACACTGTGCGTGTTTTGAGAGCTAGAGGGTTTAGTTTAGGTTTTCCCTGATGCCAGGATTAAAACCAGGCAGAAAAAGTAATTTCATAGCAAAGTATCCAGGGAAGGAATAAACATGAAGACTCTTGGAAGGCACCTATCTTGCTCAAGTCAGTATTTTAAAGAGTTGTATTTCTGTGCATTAGTGTATGCCTTTTAGAGATTGCATACATACACACGTATGGCTGTCAAGCAGCATAAGCTGATGCACTAACATCATTCAGACCCAACCATAGAAATGCCACTATTTGAAACAGCAGGTATCCATAGGAGAGATATTAAGGAAGCACTAAGTCTATTTGTAAACAAATAATTCCACTGTCCCCTTATTTAGTCAAATAAAGCTCAGAGAGAAAGGGTGAATAAGCAGACACGTGACAAATAACGAAATCATTCACGAGTGCTGCTTCCCCCCAAGCGGCCAGGGTGAGCACATCGATTAAGACAGCTCCATCGAGACGCATCCGCACACGCCACATTTGGCAGAGGCCATCACGAGGAATTTCTGCATTTAAAAAAAAAAATCAAAAATGCATTCTGTTTGGGGAATTTTACTGGGGGACGGGGAGACTAAAAGCATTTGTCTTAAAATGACAAGAATGCAAAAAAATTTCTAAGACTTCAAGCTATTGTTAGCTTTAATACAGGCACAGGATTACAAAAAAAAACTTTTTTAAAAAGTGATTTCTGCACACTGGTATAGTGCAGCAGTTTGTACAAAGTGAGAATGTGAAATCATCATAATATTGATGATGAATGTGTATAATGAATGATTTTTTTTTTAAGACCATATACTATTGACATTCTGGAAAATGCAACAACTATTTTTTGTGATTCCATTTTATTTATAACATATAAAACAAAAAGCTAGTAAGAAAGCTTCAGATAAACATTAAAGAAACCCTACAACTCACTATACAATTACCTAAGTGGTTTGGATAGATGGACGAACATCTTGCAGCATGTAAAGTTGAAAGAAGTCATAATAAACTGTTTATTCTTGTTGTCCATGTAAGTCAAAGTCTATCTCAGCTTCAAAGCTATCATGTGGCATCTTGTTCCACAGGGCATCTAGGCTTTGTAAAACAATTAATTATCTTAAAAGGACATCTGCTCTTCTGGTCCACTAGGCTAGCCAAGTTTCTTGTAAAATGAGAATTGAACACTACCTTTCTTTACACCATGATGCTCTCTGAACCTACTCCTTCCTCAGTTCTGGTCCTTTCTTATCTCTTTTTGAACATTTTTACACGCATCTATCTGTCTCTCATCAAGCCTCACTGGTTGTCTTTTTAGCAGAGGGATGACAAGAACTTCCTCTGTGTACGTCAGGGATAGTACCTGTACTTATTTTATGCAGCTGGTGAGCTAGGTTCACCATTGCTAAACAATCCCCTAGGCTTTGTTCATGGTTTTAAATGGGTGACAGGCAAACCTCCATCTGTGTGCATCTGAACCCAAATTCATTTCCTTAATACACAGCAAGAATTTTACCAGTCTGCAGACTGTAATGTAACATCTACACCTCACCACTGCCCTGGAAACACCCCAAAACATAACAAGCTAGAAACTGTAACAAGACACTAATGCAATAGTTAGTTCTCTGGAAAGAATCACTCGAGAGGAAATTCAGCTCTTTTCACAGGCTAGCCTTTCATCACAAAAAAGGAGAAAGCTTTCAGGAGAGTCACGCATCTTCTAATCACAAGCAACACCTTTGGGACATTCTGGTAAGAAACCTCTGGCCTCATAGCTCCTGAGAAGGGCTGCTTTGCTTCTTGCATGAGGAAGTGCCAATAAGCACATGTTCATTTCAGTTCTCATTTAACTTATTTACATGGTATAATTGAAAAACTAAAGGATAAAAAAACCCTAAAGGATCTTTCTTCAAAAGAAGTTTAAAAAGGACTGAGAAAGAGGTAAAATGAAGGAAAGAAAACAAACAACCAAAACCAAACTAGAATAAACTCAGTAAGACTTCAACTCACAAGCAGTGCAGTGGTACATTTTTCAAGCAGCCTCATACACAGCATTATCAAATCTTTTCAAATGCCTCCAAATTTCACTTCAAGTTTGCATTAAGAAAACAACTTTTAGAAAGTTGAAGATGCTTATTGTGTGCTAGGTCCCCACACTGATAGGAACAAGATTCATACACAACAAAAGGGTCATTATGTCCAATTTCACTAAACAAGGCTGAGCAAGTCAGATTCCTACTTCATTCATATGTACTTTAAAATAAAACTGTCATGTTTTGCCCATACTTGCTTTCTAAATCCCTTCCTTCTGAGATGTCCTTCTGGCAGACATTTATCAAATTTTTCTTATGCTGAAACAGCTCCTCCTTAGTTTTTATAGACTGTGTATGTATGTATTCATATGAATACATATGTATATGTAGTTCAGTGTGAAATGCTGTGACTCTACACTTGCGTGCACACTCAGCACAAAACAGCAGCAGCGAGCCTTGCCAAGGGCCAGCCATTCCACTTGTCTGATCCGAGTGTCCGCATAAAGCTCCAAAGGGAAATTTAAGCAACATCCGTCAGTTAGAGGAATGCAATCAGCAGACAAGAGGTGCTACCACAGGAGAACTACTACTGCTCTGGCACAGAAGGGAGCTTTTTGGGACAAAAGCTGGGAAGCAGCAGAATAGGCTAGCATCTGTCACCTAATTGTTTCATATAGTATCTGCTAACTGCACTGGAGTTCTGAAACAGGGTACTGAAAAGCTGCAGGTTTTTGATTCTGCTGCACAAAAAAAAAATATAAATAAACCACGATCACAGCTCTGCAACCCCGAGGTCAAGCACACATTACGGGATGGAAGAGGAAGATGAAAACACAAGGAGATCGTACTCGACAGGGTCTCACCAGCAGATGTAATTGCTGCCCAAACTTTCCAAGCATTAACGTAATGACAGTAAGGCGGGGTTTGATGAGGGATAATGAGATAGTTCACTGTTTTGTATTCTCCACAGTCAAGACAAGTCAAGCATAAACAGGGAGGTCAACTGTCAGTTTTAAATGAGATACAAGGATGATTAAGAGGCAGAGGACCTTTACGTGCAAATACAAATTTAAGGAGACCTTAAGAAAGTGTTTTTTTGAGCAAATCTTACTCTGTCATACTCATATTTGGTAGGCTTTTGTTTTTTTTACCATTGCAAAGGCTTCACGGTTGCAGAAAATGGAGTAAAAAGAACTTACCCCAAAACACACAACAGCTCTTGGTTCTACTAACACTGCAAGCAATAAAAGAGCTGACTTTTGAAAAGGCAGCAGTACCAGTGTTTTGACCTTTCCAGTTCTTTACTCAGGAGAGGATGGGAGCACTAGGGAATGCTACCCTGCAATGTAAGCTGTGATGCAGTCTCACTCCCTTCAAAACAGATGCCACCACCATGCTCTGTTAGCACTTAGCCTTAACGCTTCTGTCTGACACCCAAGAAACAGTACATGATGAGTCTCCAGTTTCATTCCCATGGAACCCCAGGGAATGGAGTTCCTAGGAGGTTACAAGCACCCCAAGGGACCCCCACAGTTCTGTAATGTGTCTTACAACACACACTGAGAAGTGGGAGTCCTAATGGAGCAAAGGCTGCTATCTACACTCATGAGCAAACA
The DNA here is from genome assembly GCA_013389925.1 of Aegithalos caudatus. Lineage (NCBI taxonomy): Eukaryota > Metazoa > Chordata > Aves > Passeriformes > Aegithalidae > Aegithalos > Aegithalos caudatus. The sequence continues at coordinate 230,123 of WEIU01017768.1, forward strand.
GAGTATTTCCTTCTCACAATGGCATCACGTAGATGGGGAGCAACCTTTCAAGGATTCACACATATGCCCTGAAAGACAAACTCAGTATGTGCTACTGAAGTTGAGTTTTTCCTCATAAACGTTCCTTAAAAAAAAATTACAAAATACATTTTTCACTAAACATGATCACAGAAACATCTCTTGAACACAAAAGTAATTTTGTTTATTCTGATGTTATCTCTACCATTACATGAGGGCTGTCATCTTCATTCTTGATTTCTATCTTCAAGAAGTTTTTAAAACAATTAAACACCCTCAGGGTATGACTTTATACATGAAGGTCAAAGTGCAAAACAGACTTTTTATGAAAACTGTCTAATTAGTCAGTTGATCCATCTAAACTGCAAAAAAATGTGGCGCCACTTTCTAACAACTAGATATCTGAGAGGAAAAATGGAAAAGAAATGTACTGCTCTCTGCATTAGTCTGTCTACAGCACAGCTCAAGAAAGTTATGGACCGAGGTATGGTTTTGTGTCTGCACAAGAGCAGACGGGCTAAAAGTACCTGGTCCACTAACACAGTCCTAAATGCTGTGTTACATAAAAATATGTAACTGCATAACACAGCTGAACAAAGTTGCCACACCTGAGTTTATTAGCATTTGCTAAAATGAAGAGGTAGACAACGAATCAGGTTACCTGACCTTCTCTCAGTGTTCACAGACATTTCTAATACAGCTTTCAGCTCCTTATCAAAATCATATCTGCAATGATACCGCTCTTAAAATCTTGCCTCTTGCCATGATGGGGCATGGCAGAAGAAAACTGTGAATCTCCTTTAACATAACGCTCACTATTTATCGAGCATGAACACTGTATTCAGCACTGTTCCAGGCCAAAGGAAGAATGAGGCTCCCAGAGTCCAGTCTCACAATACATCTAAGATTATCAAGTGATCAGCTACGGGTGCTGCAGGGGCCAGTTGTACTTGACCCTTTCCTCCACAACTCCTGGTACTTTTCTCACATTAAGCAGAGATTGTTGGGTCTACCTGTGAAAGAGCTGAAGCTCTGCTGAGAAAACCAATCACCCTAAAAAACTGAATGGAAGAAGAGTTTTCTCCTGGGTTAACTTTTCGAACTCAGCTGGCCAGGAACAACATAAGGCAGGCAGCAGAAATACAAGCCTGGAACACAGGGAGGGAAGCTGAACCAGCTTGCTAGTGGATCAGCCCCAGCTATCTTGTGAAATCTCACTCCAAGAAAGCAAGGACAACTAAAATCTAACACCCATTGAAAAATGAGTACCATCACTTAAAGATTAATGAGAAAACCCTCAAGGTAAGTCTCAGAGCAACAGGAAGACTGTCTATATTCCTGAACACAAGACTGGGAGGCTCTTTGTCAGCATAACTTCAGTCATACAAGATATGTGGGAACACAAACGTCAGACAGGGATAGATAAAAGTATATTTAAACTTTCTGAGTCCACACACTCTAGCTGCAAAACCCTGTGGTGTAGACTACACACACTTTCATTAAACAGATTTTAGTAGCCAAGCCCCCACTCACTCACAGAAGCAGCTTCTGTGCACTGACGCTTCCCCTGCTGTTATGTGAATTATAAAAGGGGTTCATTTAAAGAAGAACTGACTTTAAGAGACAAGTTTTCTCAAGGTGCACACTGTGAATAGCGTTCTCCTCTGGCAAAGAGAACCTGTGAACAGCTGCTATTACCTGAATAAAGTTTTGTCACAAATGCCTTTGCTGCTCAGGAAACAAACTGTGCATGAGACAGAGATGCAATGGCCAAGTCCCCACATTGCTTGTATCCTACTCTGCTCTTCCAACTTCCCTGCAGCCGCAGCTAGGCCACCTCCAAGTGACCAATGCTGGACCTCACCAACACCACGGACAAGGACAGCTTCTAGAGCAGCACATGTGAAGCTGCTCCCTTGTCTCCTGGGGAACTGATCGATAGAGGAGGCGGCCCTTGCTCCTTGCAGAGCGCTGTCAGGCTGTGGCACAACTGAGCACAGGTTTACAAGGCAACACACCCAAGACCTGTGATTAAAGTTACGGTCCTCGGGCACAAAGCACCTGTAACAAAGTTCAACTCAAGACCCGAACGATCATCCTTGTTCAGAAGGCAGGATGACACGTACCAAAAGCCCAGGAAACTCTGGGGTAAAGCAGGGCTCGGCAGATCCCTTTCACACAGGGATTACAGGAGGAACGTGGTGCACGGTGAGAGGGGCTGCCACCGCAGAGCCGCCCGCCCGTCCCTGCTCCTGCTTCCCTCCCAAAAATTGAGTGTGAGTCCTAGCAGGCACTGCCTTGCACTAGAGGCACAGACATGCTTTACTCAGACACATCGAGAGAGCATAAACAAACTCCGGAGAAAGAGCGAGTGCTGCCGAGCATCACCGCCCCGGGAATACACCTCCCGAGGGGGCTGCTCGGGCAGCCGCCTGGTGCCCGGCGGAAACACTGAAAGTTGTTCCAGCGTTTCGGAACCGCGGGTAATAGCGGGGCAGCCGTGCTGCGCAACGAACCGCGGCGAGCGCCTGTGCGTGTGTGAGGTAAACAAAGCCCCGCCGGGCAGCCCGCAACGTCCCCTCCCGCCCGGCGACCGCGGCCGAG
>WEIU01017768.1:233097-318547 GCA_013389925.1 Aegithalos caudatus
CGACCGGGAGCGCCGCTGCTCCGAACGCCCGGCCCACGCTCCGGACACGGGGGAGGAGGCGCCGCTCGCCTGCGCCAGGCGACATGGCGGCGGGAGGGTGTCCCCCGGCAGGACGGGGCACGTCTGGCCGGGGAAAGGGACCCGTGTGGGCTGAGAGCGCAGAAATTCCCTGATTGAAAGGCCCCAGAGCGCGGACAGCGTGCGAACGCTGCCGTGTATATTACAGATCAGAGCACCGGGATAAAACGTGATGCTCGGAGTGGGTGGAGTGAAATCCCCCCAAAGATCCTCCTGCATCTCCGGCTGCGGAACCCACATGTTGCGGTGTCAAGCGTAAGCCCGGCTCGTGAAGATGTCGAAAATGAGTTTGTTACCTGGGAGCTGTTCTGGAGGGAATTGCAACAGCATTGTCTCAGGAAAGAGGATGTGGGGACGTGTCAAGGCGTGTATCTTACATTCGGTAAAAAGTAGAATGAAGGCCTCTTACTTTACTAAATGAAGTCTCTACTAAATGAAGAGACAAAAGACTGAATATGAAGGGGTAGTTTCTCAATCTTGAGAAGCAGGAGTTCATTGATTCTGGACCCTCACTGTTACATTCACAAAGCTCATCGTACACCCCAGGGACGAGCAGGGCTGATACGTGATGAACCAATGTTTTGAGAATTAGTAAGGTATTTAAATTGTGATACAGACCACTAATGGATGAAGTGTATTATTAGATATTTCATTAACTGAATGGCTATACTTACAAGAACTGCTTAATTGTCTTTATTCCAGGATATGAGGTGCCTAAAGGATAGAATAAGCTCCCAAGATAATAGAATAACAAAACTAAAATGCATTAGTGGGAGATACCAAATATTAAAGTAAAATTACTCAAAATTATTTTAATGATGGAATTTTCTACACAAAAGGCAGCACTGACAGAACAATTATACAAACAATTTATAATGAGCTGGTTTTAGGAGCTCATGATTTAGAAAAAAAACAAAACCATGGTTTTGGCTGAAATTGTACAGACTGGCCTGATTGAAAGCAGTGCTGTTGTTGGTACTACAGTAGATTTGGAGATGGCTGGTTGACTGGGTTTGGGAGACAAGGAAACAATATTTTTTTCTAACTAAAAAATCCCACAGCCTTTTTTTATTTTTGAAATATCAAGAGGCCAAAAGTCTCACACTTGACAATGGCATATCTTATGAGGCATATCCCTCATATGAAGGCCAAGTTGTACTTTATTTCAGATCCAAGGGGACAAAGCCTTGCATGTTTGAGGGCAATTGCACCAAAACATCAAGATTCCATGTTGGTGCTATTGTGCTGCCATCCAGCCTCAGCTTTTCCATAGTTTTTGAGTTAGAGCTGGAGCACCTGAGGAGTCCTGGCAGTCCTAGCCAACAGCTGTGTTAGCCCCTTTATGGCTCTTGGGGCAGTGAGCCTGGGTCTGGAGCAAACCTTGTAGCAAATCAAAGTTAACATTGCCATTTTACCAGTCTGAGCCAACCTGTCTGTACTGTTTAGGGTCCATGCTCTCAGTTCACTTGGCTGACAGCAAGAGCCCTGTGTTACTTTTCTGGAAGAACTGGGTATTCTGTAGAACCCCCAGCTCCTTTGAGCATGCTGGTGTATAATCCGCTGTAAACAATTCCAGAAACATACACACATTTTTGAAATTAAGATCAGTGTGATGGTTTTGGCTTCTTTTCTCTCTGCCAAGGTCAGGATGAATAATAGCACGAGAAATGAGGGATCAAATTTGGACTTGGTTGTTTATTGTATCTTATCTACTTACAGTATTTACAGACTCACGAGCCATGAGCTTAACTAGCAAGCTAGAAAAATGAGGTAAAATGGAGAGCTTCTAACTCTTTCCAAGGTTATTTAAGCAATAATCCCCCAATAATGAGATGACACCTATATTATTTATACTTTTGACCTAATAATGACCACCCAAGGCCTAAAATGTGGACCTTTTTCACCCAATTACAGAAAACCACCTAAACCTATGAAGAAGGAGGAAGGTAAAGGACTTAGATAACACCCAAAATCCCCCATCTTAACTCACACATATTACTGTATACTAAAACCTTAAATCTAAACTTCTAGCATTCCAACAGATCAGTTTTACTATATTGCAGGCTGCTATTATGTAGTCTGTACTCTTCAGCTGACTGCTAATGCTACTCTTTGACCTGAAATTCAAGAGCACATTTTCAATGTCTTTCTCTGTCTTTAAACTCAGCTCATTTTTGTGTTATTAAAGTGCCAATATCTGCACTATGCTTAGTTTCATCAACTATAGAGCTAATACTTTGTTTATAACAGAAAAGGTATTTTCCTTTTGCACCAGTAAAACTGATAAAGATGTAAACTCTTTTCTCACACTGCAATCTCCAGCATAACAGTGTGACAAGTCAGCTCTGTTTCTGAAGTGTTCACCACCTTCAGCAGAAGCTTTTCCCCCTCTAATTCTAATGTATGTGTTCTGGCAGTGTGGGGTGATCCATAGTGGAGGAACAAGCCATTCTAAAGTTGACAGCATCACATGCAGAAATGTTCATTTGCACATCACCTAAAATATGACTTCAAGACAAACCACCATTGTATAATATCTGCCCACATGCTTAATGTTGTATAATTATTTCGAGTACACTGAGTATCATGTATAATTACTTCCAATACACTTAATATGAAAAAAAGCTTCTTTGAACATACAGGCAGTGTTTTGTATGATGTTATTAGTTTACTCTGTACCCATATTCCCAGCCCCAAGGCTTAACTACTTTTTCTGAACAGTCCAAAGGAAATCCTTGAGGGAAAAGGCTGATATACCTGCAATTTGGTAGATTGATGGGAGGAAAATATGTGACTTGCAACCTGCACAGCAAGGAGCTGTTTGACACGTTCCTGCCTTTCTCCAGAGGATAACTCACTTTGTGTTTTGTATAGCTGCAAAGCTATTCAAATCAGCTGCCACTAAATCTAGAGTAGCTTGGCTCTTTGAGAATATACCCGCTGGGAGAGATGAAAGATATGTAGACTCATAGGTGAGGCCACTCCTACAGAATCCTTTCTTTTACTGGCTGTCATTAGAAGTAATAAGTAATGAGCAAACATCTTGTGATGAGGCTGTTATTAGAAGGAATAAAGAAAGATTTGTTTTACTTCATGAATCATCTGCAAAAAAAATTTAAAGCAGCTTTGTTCAAGGTGATTGTTGAGCTGGCATTGCTGCATATTTTGTTATTCTCAGAGTAAAATGAAAAGAGTTCAGATGAAACAATCCACTTCCAAAGTTTTGAATTAGTATGTTTGGTAGAAAAAAAAATCTTTTCTTTTCTTTTCTTTTCTTTTCTTTTCTTTTCTTTTCTTTCCTTTCCTTTCCTTTCCTTTCCTTTCCTTTCCTTTCCTTTCCTTTCCTTTCCTTTCCTTTCCTTTCCTTTCCTTTCCTTTCCTTTCCTTTCCTTTCCTTTCCTTTCCTTTCCTTTCCTTTCCTTTCCTTTCCTTTCCTNTTTTTTATTTTTTTTTCTTTTCTTTTCTTTTCTTTTCTTTTCTTTTCTTTCCTTTCCTTTCCTTTCCTTTCCTTTCCTTTCCTTTCCTTTCCTTTCCTTTCCTTTCCTTTCCTTTTTTCTTTTCTTCTCTTCTCTCTTTTTTTTTTTTTTAAATCAAATTTTTATGCTTCAAGGTCTAGAATTTACAATATGCACTTGTGTCCAGTATAATTGACTGAGGTGAGCAGGAGATGCAATAACCACTTCCTTTTGAGTGAGGAGGCCTCCAGACATTCCCTGAGGCACTAGAGAGATCTGTGCTTGGTCAATTATTTCTTGATGCAGAAAGTCTTGCTCACTTGTAGCTTGGATTAAATGATCTGCCTAGGGGGAGAAGGAAGTCAGGACACTGAAAAGATTCAAGTGAAGGATCTTCTGATGTATCTTCCAGTTAAAGTCTTCCTGCTCTGCATTGAGGAATATGACTAATGGGGACTTATTCTGGTCTAACTAATAATGCTTATTCCTCTCCAAGCCAACTTCTCAATTAGTGTATGAGAGACACTGTTGTGACTTGTCAGTAGTGCTTTAAAATTTCTTTTTCTTGCTGTTGCCTATTGTAGAAATGATTGTAGTAGCATTAAGTTATGTCATGAGTCTAAGTGGTGCATTTCTAGGATGCTTTTTGGTGACAACCATTGATTTTGAGGGTTGGAGTTTTTTTTACTTCACTAAGGATGAGTTGTGCACTCCAGTCTATAAAGTTTTGTGCGTTTATGTAAAAAGTAAATATAATCACATTGTTTCACCATTTTGGTCTGTATTAGCATGTTCCTTTTGCAAGGAACTTGAATTTCTCACTTCTGAATAGCCCACATTTTCTTTTGCTGTGTCTATGGACAGGACATGATTGTGGTTCCTTGACTGACTTGGGCATATCTAATCATGCCCTGAATGCTGCTGGCAGTAATAGCAGTTGTAGTGTGTGAATTATTCTGTGTGCACATTGCTGAGCTGCTCCCTCTCAGAGTGGTCTGGCATGGTGACTGATGCCCATTGCATCCTGTTCACTTTTTTCTTCTGCCACCACCAGTGCCATTGGAAGTGCACTCTCCTACCAATCCAGCTCTCACTGTGTCCAAATCTGTCCTAAAGAAGCTCTTTGATGTCCACAAGATACAAAGTACTCCAAACAGAGAAATAACTTAAAAATTATTTCCAGTTTATTTTCTTTCCAGCATCTTCTAAGATGGACACCCTTTATTATAGGATTATCTTTATATTATTTTCCATAGGCTGACCTGTGGGGTTTTTTTCTTAACAGAAAACTCTGTAATATAAAATAGAAGAATGCCAGGTACTCAATAGCAAAACCGAAGGCCTCCTACTCATCCTCTTTGCATGCTGAATTGTTGTCTTTAATGCATCACTTCATTAATTGTGAGTTTCAGAAGCAGTTAAATTCTTCTTCTTTTCTATAAGAAAAAGAGTGGCTGAGTGCAAAGTCCTTCCAAAGGCTCTGTTGATGATTAAGCTTTACAAAAGCCTGTATTCAGAGTGCATCTTAACAAAGTGATGGAGTTCCTTGCTTACTTGAATTCCTACCACAGGCAGGAGTGTAGGTGTGTGCAGTTTTTTTGCACACATGTGTCCTCTTGAAGGACAATACACCAAAAAGTCCTAATTCCATCATCAACATCTGAAAAGAATCCACAAACCCACAAATATTAGTTGAATGTGGGTTGGAGCATTCAAAAGTTAGTTAAAAAGCAGAATAAATCATTTATATTTTTCTCTTTAGTAACTATCATCTTTCTTGCCACACTCAAGCTGTAGCATATTTTTTACATAAAGTTTAGCAGCTAAGAATAAGTACTGATCCTTAGTGAAAAAAATAGTAGAATTCCTAAGTAAGATACATTAGTAGCAGCTTTAATATCTATTTGAATATCAGTTTTCAGTCATCACTTTTTTTACAGGCTGGGAAATACAAGCAGACTCAGTGAGCTGCAGTGCCAGGTTCACCCCAGGCCACTGAAAGGCAGAGGGACTGCTGCACTGCCTTGTGTTCCTGCCTTGGGGTGGGCCTGGGCTCAGTGGTCTCACCTGGAGGCATTTTGCTCTGCCAGGTAGCAACCTAGAGCCACAAGCTTTCCCCTTCCTGGGAGCAGTTTGATGAGCCTTAATGTAGTGAAGTCTCCCTGCCAGGGGAAACAGACATCTGAGAGCTGTGTAGATACCAAATATGAATTTGATTCTTCCATACTCACATTCCTTCAGATCAGGCCCAGCTCAAGATACTAAACTGCCACAGTATTAAATCTGCAAATCTGGAAATACCCCAAATTTCCCAAGACGGGACCTGTTTCTCCCCCACCCCGTCCCCTTCGTGTATTTGTTCATTTCCTGGCAGCTTGTGTGTTACAGTTCTGTCTCCTTTCATCCTTCAATATTGTTACTGCAGTATAAGTTATAGTTCCTGGTGGGAGTAGTCAATATTTACAAGACTGCTCATCATGTAGGCTTTTGGTTAGGTCACAATGAACCAAATGAGAATAATCTTATATTTTAAAGGGCCATATCTCCAAATCTTTAATTACAAAGTACTTTCATTCCTTCTACTTTATATTGTATATTTGATTTTATATGGAGTATTAAGTTCTATTGAAAACTTGCAAATTACTGGAAATGCATTCCTCTTGTCTCTACAAATGAAATTGGTTGGTTGGTAATTTTTAAAAGAACTTAGACAGATATGAGTGCCAAATCAAAACAGTAAGAAGAAAGCTTGGCAAAAGAAAGCATTTAGAGAAAAACTCAGTATTTGCTATGACATACTCTTTGAAGGTTATTGTTAACATCATTCATACCTCCTAGGTGTTTCCACCAGATCAGTACTTCTCAGGGTCTCTCTTCCAGAGGCAAGTTATAAATGTTTTGGAGACTCCATTTCAAAGAGAAATCAAACACAATAGGGAAAATGCCTCTTGTGAAATTTCTTTAGGCGGATGAATTGATACAATTTTAAAAGTTGGCCTAGTACTTAGAGCTACAGCACTTTGTAATATGTTGCTGTTATTTATAGCACTGCTGAAGTGGTCCCGTGTACTGGTAGACAAGCAGAGAAGCAGAGATCTCAGGCTGCCTTGTGAGGGATACAGAAGGCTTAATTTAGATACCTGAAATAATTATTGCTTACCTTACCTTTAGGTCCCCACCTCTAAGGGTTGATGCAGCTCTCTTTGAGTAAGACCCTCAGTTTCCCATAAAGCCTGCCATGGGATTACTGCATAAGAAACAATAGTGACAGCCTGCCAGGGATGCTGGCAGTGGAGAGTGACAAGCCTGCCTGCGAGGAGGGGCAGCCTGTGGGCTGTGCAGGCAGGTATACAGCTTCCCTCCATGCTGTGCCCCACTGCTGTGCCCCCCCTTCTAGCAGGGACCCCCAGGCAGTGAACTGGGCAATGGTTTGTTAGATATGGTTCTTGTCCTGCTCCCTCTCATCTGACTGCCTTCACCTATGTAGCTAACAGGAGCCAGGAACTGGTTAGTGACATCCCTGCCCTATGGCAGCACTCATGAAACAGCAAAACTGGGGGGCTGCAACCCTGAAAGGCATTTAATACAGAAACAGCAGTGACTGAGACAGGGAGGGGAGAGCCCTGGGTCAAAGCAGACTGTTGCAAAGGTCAGGACTGCTGAGGGATGTGTGGGTCTGAGCTGTATATTTCCTGGCAAACCCTGATGTCAGGCTCAGAGACGGATGGTGACTGACCTATTTATTTCCCTGTGCAGAAGGGGAAGTGTGATGATGAAGATGAAGTGTGTACTGTGTCCTCACCTCTTCTTAGACCTACTGCCTTGGAAGGGCTGACAAACCATATTCTCCTGGCCATTCACCAGCTGATACTAGACCTGTGATGATAAAGTAAGAAATATATGTAAAAAGCTTTTCAAATAGTGATACACTTCACATATCAAATATGTATTTCTAACCTTGCTTTGCACAAGGTTCACATTTCAGTTGCTTATATTCCCTGTTTCAGCTCAAGCTCTCCAATATATATAATGATATCTATCTATCTATCTATCTATCTATCTATCTATATATCTATCTGCATTCAGGAAGATTTTTACTTCAAGTATGGAGAAACAGTTAAACCTGAGCAGGTGAGGTAAGAGTTGGAACCCAAACCATGCTTTGCATTACCAAATTCCCCAAGGCTCCATTGTTCTAGTATTTGAGGTTTATATAAAATAACCACCTGGTTTCTCTCCTATGCCTGTAAATGATTGTATGCCTCACATTTCTAACCTCTCCTAATACTGCCAGTACAGCAATACAGCCTCCATGTGGTAACCCTGTTGTTCACATCCGTAACTTCTTTAATCTTTGTCCAAATTCCCATTTCTGCCAAAAAATGCATCAGGCACCAAGATAAGACTCAAGGAAATGTAACCCTTGCCCCAAATAACCTATCATGAACTGTAATGTTTTATCACAAGAACTGTACTTTGCACAGTTGTGTAAAAGAGCAACCATCTGCCTGCCAAACCTGCAGCTCTCCCACGCTCCATGGCACTGACACCAGGATTCCCAGGTTTTGCCTGTCAGATTAGCTGTTGCCAGCTGGTTCTTTCCAAAGCATGGTTGTTGGGTAGCAGCACCAAGGCAGCATTGTTGGGTTTGTGCCCTGTACAGATCCATGCTTGGTACAAAGAAGCAGAGAAGCACACAAGGTTCCCTCAGTGCAGGTTGCTGGGAGCATACAGCAGCAGAGCAAGAAGGAAGAAAAGCAGATACAATCAAAAGATTCCATGCTTAAATAGTTCAATCTAATCCTGGTTATGACCTTCCTTTTAGTGTACATATGTGTGCAGGTTTTGGTCATATGGATCATCCCCTGAGAAACCTTTGTTATTCTCAAATTTCTCACAACTCAAGTTTACTTTAATCTTCTTTTTCATAAGAGCTGAGTAATTCTGTGGCATTCCACCAAGAAAAAGGCTTTAACTGTATCATGAAAGGGTTGTTCAAAATCCCAAGTAGAAACCTGTGTATTACTACATGTAAGAGAAGATTGAATTTATTAATAAGCCTAAACATGTTCCAGGCATCTCGAGTAAAACACGCTGTAAGCTAGCTCAGCAAATACTAGTGAGGCTGAACCACCAATTTGCAACTAGACTGGCTATATCAAGAAAGATGACATTGGCAATCCACTGAATAGTTCAGGTGTTTGAATAATTTTACATTCCATTTTTATCTTTCTTAGGCAGCTTGTATTTCTGGGTGGAGCTTCAGGTCCTGAGAAATGGATGGAATATAAGCTGATGAGATCCACTTTTTCCCAGGGAGAAACTGAGTTATGTGAGGGAACAGCTCCCAGCTGCTACCTCACTGCTGCTTCCACGCTCTGCATAAACACCACTATTGGAAGTAGCTATGGATCATGGGCTGCAGGGTCTTTGATGGTGTTACCACTCACACTTGTTTCTCAGCCTTTGTTGCAAAAAAGACAGATGTGGTCCTAAATGACCCAGGTGGTTGTTGAGAGATAGATTCTCAAAGATGCTACAACTAAACAGACGTGCAGCTCTCAAGGGATGGCTAAGTGCTTTGGAAACATCTCACTAAACACTACTCAACATTTTAGGCCTCTAAACATATTGAAAAGGTAGTTTTCTCTTGGAGTTCTTTATGTTCAGCTTATCACATTTTTGCTCAATCCTTTGAGCCAGGCTATGTAATTACTGTCAGACTGCAGATGGCTATTAGGAGAAGCCTGCAGGACACATAACTAAGAATTAAAGTGTCTGCAGCAAAGCTGCACAGGTAAAGTTACACGTTTGGGCTTGAGGTTGCCTAACAGCTCATTTCCACATAAAGAGGTTCTGTGCCCTTCTCCCTGTCCTTCTTCTGCCTTGGCCTACCTCCCCTTACATGCACTGGCTTGTGTTTTCTGACCCTGCACCAAGCCACTTCTAATTACTGGAACTGAGAAGAATATTAAACTGGAGAAAAAGGTGAATTGTTTGTGATAGCATATGGGATTGACTCAAAGCATGAATGTACTGATGAGTACAAAAGTAATGCAAAGGATGTGACTGGATCTGAGTTTAGGGAAAGGAAGAGGAGAAAAACTCATCAAGAGTTTTATAGCAATGGAAATTTGGTTAATGTTCTTTGTGGTAAAGTGCCACTACTCCTGAATAACAAATGGCCAGATTCTGTTCATGCACAGTCCAGCATCATCCTGCATATACATGTTATCTTTGTCATTATGGTTTTGTTTTTGACAGTGTGAGGGTAAGTGGGTAAAGCTGGAACTACAGTATGACAGATCAGTGAGACACCAGCAACAAGGCTTGCTCTGAAGGAGGGTGGTCAATAGTCGTGGCATATCTTGTGAGCTTGCCCCTCAGCTCTCTCCAGGAGATAACAATCTCTCTTGCCAGCTCCATGGGACTAAGGTAGGCTTTCTTTCTCCTTTTTTTTTTTTTCCCTCATTTTTAGTGTGTTTTGTGTTTTTGTTTTTTTTTTTCCTATCATAAATTCTGGAAACAGATCAGCTTTCCATCTTCCTCTCAAAAATCTATAGAAAAGCAAGACAGCAAATAAGTAAATGGCAATGAAACCTACTGGCCATGAAAGATTGGGCATAATTCAGTTGGAGGAAAAGGAGGAAAGTTAATGGTTGGCAGCAACTAGTAATCCCTCCAGCATTTCAGAGTTTTTTCCAGTTTAACTGAAGACATTTTCTGTTTTTGTTGAAGTGAAAGACAGTATTTCCATTGGCTGCAGTTGGGGTAGTTTTAATCCCTTAAGTTATGAACCATCCTGTTTTTCAATCTAAAATAATAAAATACAATATTATTTTAAAACTGGGTCAGTTATCTGATGTGTGGATTCATCATTCATTTTGACACTTATCTGATTATATCCTCATTCTTTAACTGAGGTTAGTTTAAAAGGAAAGGCACCTCCCAAGCTATCCTCCCTTGAAATGTCATCTGAAGCTTGCTTTTTCTCGTTTTAAGCTCTGTGGGAAGTACAGCTTCAGCCTTGTTATAAACAAAACCCAGCAAAAACCTATCTTCCTCACGGAACAGTGTCTTGAGGTGAACACAGCAATGACGCACTGTTGCCTCTGGCACCCTGCTTTGGCTGGGCACGTGCAGCGGCAGGAACGTGGGAGCATCAGTTGTGAGGCAGCACAAGGGCAATTCACACCAAAACATGGACAGCCATGCATGCTGCAGAACAAGGCAGGTGCCTGGACATAAACTGCAGAGGGTGGCCAGGACATCCACACAGGGCTGAGATACAACACAGGACTTACTGGACCTCCTTGCCCTTGCTGGACCAGCCTTGGTGGCTGGAGGCTGGGTGGGATATGCCAGGCACTCAAGAGGGCATCTACATGTGAAAACCTGCATCTTTCTTGAAAGGTCCCCTAGAGCTGGTGTGTTTAGAAGTCATGGGTGAAAGAGCTAACCCACACAGAGAATGTACTTGCTGGTTTTCCTTAATGTATTCTCCTCTGAAGCCTTTAAATGGACTATGGTTTCTGCTTCTTTTTTAACAAATGGGGTATTTGAGCTGCTTTTTTTCTTTGGTATAGCATATTGGCCCTCTTGGCAGCCTGAAGGTCAAGGCTCCCATGTTGGAGTTGCCACTGCTTTACAGGCAGCTCTCAGCCCAGTGCTTCTGGTTGCACAAATGCATCTGTCATGTTTTGTCTCCTGGGAAACTGGAGGTATGGTCCACCTTCAAGTGGACAGAATAAACAGAACTCAAGGAAAAATAGATCCTTCAGGTGGACACATTTCCTTTGAAGAAAGGAGTTATTTTCATCTTTGTTTGTGCATGTAGGCATTGAATACAGTGGTCTGTCCTGGCATAGATCAGAGGGAAGTTCAAGCTTTCAATTTCATATTTCCTATGATACCTTCAGGTATTCTTTCTAGTCTGTACTGTGCAAACATATCCTACAGTCAGTCAGTCAGTCAGCCTGAGGATATTGGTGTAACTGTGCCCAGTGAGAGTAAAAAATGTGTGTTTTCTGGGGTTGAGCTGACATATGCTGCTCTCTGAAACATCAGCTTTTAGGGCTGAGTGGAGAACTTTCAACAAGGGTAAGAGTACTGCCACAGTAAATGCAGCTGGACATGGCTGTCTCACACAGCCTGGGGACACAAGACATGAAATCTACATTTTCACAGCTTGCTTAGTCTGCATTTTTTAGTTTACTGTCTTGGATTACTGAGTCATAGAATGCAGCTGCAGTTGAGTTGAACACAGAGTAATTACATAAAATATTACATTTTTAATTTCCTATTCAGAGCTGTACTGGGAGTGAATTCAGCAAACAAAAGAGGGTGTAGAAGATCAGTGCTAATAAAAATCCTGCCTAGAATCTCATTAAGAAATCTCATCTGTTCCTATGTACTGAATGAAGTAGAGATCTCTTGAAAGTAGCAGGATGCAGTTGTATCATTAAAAAAGTATATAATAATATGTACTCAACAGGATGTCACATTAAAGGCAAGCTTAATTCTGGCATTTCATGACATTAAAGAGATTGACTTTGCAGCAACAATTTTCTTTCAGTGCAGAGCCAGTTTTGCTTGGGTGGTGTGTGTGAATAACCTCATAGTTTCACAAAATTGGGAAGGTGAAAATGCAGGCCTCCTATGTATTCAATACTCATGTTGTCATTTATGCTTTCCTCAGCAGATTAGGATGCTTTTGATTCATAACACATTCTCTGCCCTTTGAACTGCACTCAGGGACAGGCTGCCTTTCTCAGGGAGTCCGTGCCAAAAGGATGCTAAGACATCTGTGTTCTTGTTGCCTTTAACACATTATATGCTGATAAATGAAACTTGCTTCTTGCCAGCTCCAGAAGAAGCTGAGATTAACTGAGCACAGAACTGTCTGGTATTTGCTTTTAATAATTTCTTTGTTATAAGTATCTTGTGCTGCTCCATTGGCTCCACGTGCTGATCCTTGCCTTGGAGCCTTCAAAGAGCATAAGGTTGGCCCAGGCAGAGCAGCTGCAGTGTTGCTGCATGAGGATGCCACATTTGTCAGTCCCTGCTTGGTTCATAAACCTCTGTAGTGTTGTGTGGATTTATAAGTGTTAGGATAGCATTTATTGTAAACTGTAATTTTAGCTTAGCTGGTTAGAGAGTGAGTAAGCTAGGCCCCCTGTTCTTATCAGAAGTTGATAAGGGTCTCCAAGACAACCCAGGCTTTTGCCCAGATTGGTCCCCCACACCCTGAGATCATCCTTTTCCTTCCTTGGCAACTTGTATCCATAAATTATCTCCAAGGTCTAGTGCATGGACGGTGGTTGGTGGACACAACAAAGCCCCCACCCCAATTTAGCTTGATTTGTTCTTGTTGTTGCAATGATGTTGGAATGTACTACATGTTTTTATTCTATTGGTTTTGACTTGTACCCACCCCCTTGGAATGGAACTGGTAAAAACCCCCCGAGGACTCAGGGTCGGGGCCTTCTCTCGCTCTCTGGGGAAACTCCGAACCTGGGTCCAGGGAACTCCCCTGTGTACCCCAAAATAAAGACCTGCTCCCAAAACCCACGAGAAGCGAAAGAGGTCACTCCTTCTGTTCATGGCCTTACAGCTGAGAAAGATCGGTGCTGCAGATTGACCCACACAAAGGTACTGTTGTGATGCAGCCAGGGCCGCTGGGTGCACAGCCAGAGGGGCTGCACCAGAGAGACAGAGCTGCAAGATACAACAAACCTCCACAGGCTGGAGGAGCGGGGCTCCCTCAGCACTTCCAACCCATATTTGTTGTGTCCTTGGAATTTGAGGAGTTTTTCATATTGTACAACCCTCACCTTTCCAAGTGGAAAATTCTTCATCAAATTCATAGTTGACAAAGAGCTTCCCGAGGGACCAATTGTAGTATTGTCAACCTAGGAAAGAGCTTGTTTCCTACCTGGTCATGTTCTCAACTGTGACTGAACCCCTCCATAAAGAAAGTGTATTTTATGTCTTTTCTTATTCTCAGTAATGACAACTATTTTTGTCAACACTTTCTAATGATGGGCACTCTTAGTGATACCAAGAGTGAAAATTTTCAGCTGTATGGAAGTCTTGCAAAGTCAAATGAAGAACTTCAGGTGAGAACCACTGGGCACTTTTTCCTGTAGACACTGGTGCTGGATTTGTATATGGTACCAATCAGAAAACACTAAATTATTAATTTCTGTCCAGATTTCCTCATTACTTAAGAAATAGAACACAATTCACCCACTGTAAAACAAGGACAATAGCTGCTATTCAGTAGCATATTGTACTTGTGAAGGAAGCAAGTTTCTGCATTTCAGATTTCAGCATTTGTTAAGCTGTCCCACTTGCACACTGACTTCTTCAAGACCTACAGAGCTGCTTAGTAGCAGAATCCAAAATAGAGTTAAACCTGAGAGAGGAATTGGAAGATAGAAGTTGTCCTAGTTGATGGGGAAATATTTGATTGGCTGCACTAAGGATGTAGTTTATTTTAAATACTCCCATTCTTTTGAAATACTAAGAGATCTAAAAGTAGATACTGCAACTTTAAAATGGAGCATTGCTATTTGTGGGGGTGGTACCAAAAGTAAATGTATATTGCCAAAAATACACAAAAATATTTAGTTGCTTTTCAGCAAGCACTGACCGAATAGAGGATCTCCCCTGGATCAAGCTGTACAGTAGTGACCCATTACTAGGGTCTTTGTTTCTGAAAGTTTAACACCATTACTGTATAACAAACACATAAAGATGCTGCATTTTAGAAAATACTGACCACATTCTCTGCTCCCTCTGTCAACTTGAATCAAATAGCTGTTCTCATACTGAACTAAATAGCTGTTATACTCCCCTAAAATCTCTGCTCTCTGCTTAGATCTTAGAGTTGATCTGCTGCTTAGAGTTGAAAACAATTAAAATTTATGGATGTGTTTCTTTGTATTGTTGTTTGGCCATACTACAGTTATATATAATCAATATGAGGTGTTTTCCATGGTAAGTTACATCAATATGTGGCAGCAGTGCTATGAAAATCAGGTTTCCAATTCCTTGGTAGTCAGGAATTTCTGACCTAATATGAGGCTATTTGAAATCATCTAAAAGGATCAAATATTCTGTAAGAAAATAAATGAATGAATCCTTTTTATCAGTTCATTTTGTTATTCTGTTGATGTATCACCAAATGAAGTCAGAAAGATAAGGAATTTTTTTTTCAGAGAAAATGAATCAATTTCTTATCTTTGGAAAAAAATGGCTGGTCTCTACCCTTGAGTAATGTCATGTTATTTCTCTGAGCTAATGAAAATGACCAGTGATTCAGCAACTATAGCTTATAATTCAATCTCAGGTGAGAAGTTTGAAGAGCACGCCAATATTTCATCCTAATGTTAGTGTATTATCTTCAGGAGAGACCAAAGGGAGTGTTCTGGAATGAAAAATGAATGGATTTAGCCTATTAACTATTTTTAAGTCCTATGCTTGTTTTCTGGGTGGCACCTGTTATTCTAAGTGACTTTAATTCCTCATTTGGATTGACAGATCAAGTTTGCCATCAACTCTGCCACTTGACTACCAAAGCTTGGTAGGAAAAATACTAAAACAGAAAAAGGGATCATTACGGCAAGAAGTATTTTCTCTTCTGGCTGGTGAGTTGGTTTATTTTAATCTTTGGTGCTATCAATTATTTCCAAAAGCTTCAAGTGCAACATGCAGATGTAAACAGAATTTTGGTACTCCACAGAGCACAGCTTGCAGAGGAGTTTCAGGAGAAAAAGTAGATTCAGGAATTAAACTCAGGTGACTTTAATTGCACTTCACAGTTACGAGGAAAAGGGGCATGCACAGAGAGAGGAGGCAGCCTCAAAGTATTTGTGGGGAGGTGACTGTGCAGCAGCAATGTTTTCCATGAGTTCACCAGCACAGGCTGGTTCAGGAGCCCTCTTGGAGCACCTTGTCTGGGTCTCTTGCCTGTGTCAATGAGCAGCATCACACATGTCATGGTCTGATACAGGTCAAACCTACTAATTCTTTTTGCAGAGGGGAGAACAAGAGTTTGTCAAGTTGCTTAGTCTCTACTAAATTGAAGCATAAATAAAATAATAACACAAAAAGCTCTATATACTGTGTCCTGAGGGTTGCCACGAGGCTCCCATGCAATGCAGGCAGCTGACTGCTTTGTTCAGCTTTTCACAAACCTGGTGACTTGTCTGAAGCGAACGCTTTCAGAGCCTCCTCTCCTGGCACTTTCAGTTTGCATTCCAGCTCTAACAACAGTTGCTTTTTGTGGGCTGTGTGACTTGTGTGGCCCAGCTGCAGAAGCAGATGTGCCCTCGACATTCATGGAGAGAAAGCTGAAAAGGATTGCTCTGCTGAGAAGTTGGTTCAGGGATAGGAATTGTATTTTTAAGCTAACGTTTGCCAGAACTGGTGCTAAAATACATAGTGCCATCTCTCTTCTGTTCATTCCTACTTTCCCCCTTGAGTTTGCACAAGCCTGGTGTGAACAACAAACAAATTAATCCAGTTGAAGTCTCAGCCAATGGGAACAAAACTACAGCTGTAATCTGGCTCGGGGTTGTGATGTGGTTTTCCATCCAGCCACATGGACATGTGTGACCACAGGAGGCAGAGCTGGAGGGGAGGGAGAGAACCTTCTCTCAGGGGACCAGGGAGGAGCATGCAGGGTGGTCTCTGGGATCTTGTGCTTCCTCATGGGGTGAGGTTATGTGGAATGGCCAAGCCTGGGGGTGGCTATCAACCTGGGGACAGTGACGCTGACCTCCAGCAGAGCTCCGTGGGCCTTTGTGAAATTTTTCTGATCCTTACTTCCCTTGCTGGGATGGTGCACTTACGAGCACCAAGCCCCATGCCACAGCATGCCACAAGCAGGATGGACGTGCTGGAGCAGAAGGCATGATCAGGAGCCCTCAGACAGCATTCCCCAGGCAGCCACAACAATTGCAGAGATGGGCATGTGGCAACCTAGGGTGAGGATGCAAAATGGTCTGTAGGACATGCTGGGAGGTGCCCCCAGCCCAGCTGTCCTGGAATTTCACTCACAAGGTAAGTCATGAGCATTTACTGTATGACTGTGTGTTGAGGGTGACTTTTCACAATGAAGTTGCATAAAATTGACTTCTTTGTGTGTTGAGATACCAAGTCAGAGTTGTGGAGCACCTCTGCATCTACACACTAGCCCATAGTAGGGATTTTGCAGGCTAGCTCCAGAGCTGGAGAAAGAGGCATGTGGAAACTCAGGCTGTCCTCAAAAGAGGGCATTGCAAGAAAAAGTTTCAAGGTCCTTTACTAGTTAATGGTTGTTTTTTCTGTTTTGCAATACAGAACAACTAAATATTCTGATGTTGTTGTAACCAATATATCTAATGTGACTTCTCTTTCATCTTCTTTCTTTCATCACCTTCTTTATCTCTGACTAGAAAAATATACATTAATTCCTGGAAAAGCTTACAAAAATCAAAAAGGTAAGTGAACTAATTTCACCTTTGTGTAAGAGGGCAACTTGTTGGTACTTGTTGTCAATGTGCACTGATTTTATCTAGTGGGAAGAAGGTGGTGACACCAGCGTTGAGGTGCCTTGCTTTAACAACTCACACATGTACAGGGGCTGTTGAGCAGATGGAGAGAGCTCAAAAAAGTGGTCAAAAATGTAGCATCTTCCTCTGTGAAAATGTGCAGAAATATATTATTGTTTTCTCACTCTTCTTGGGAAGATTTTTTGGCTTTTCAGCCTAGCATTCAGGTGAAGGAAGACTCAGTGGTCACAGTGTCCACCCATCTGTCCCACTCTAAAAGCTTTTAAACCAACCATCCCTCTTTAACATCATGAAGTGACACAGAGCTCAAAAGAATTAGAGTAGGATTCATTTCACCTAAGTTTAGACTTCTGTAGTACCAATGTCTTCATCTGAGGTAATCCCTTGGTTGTCCTTACAGTTAGTGGAGACCAGCTGGCATGTTTAACCATGATTCAAATGACCTGATTTAGATGTCTATTTTGGGATAGGATGAATCATGGACTAAGAGTGCCTTTCTCTTTTTTCTGCTTAGTTAGGATGACCATCTGAGATGAAGAATTGTGGGATTTTCTCCACGGCTTCTGAAGACCGTCTTTACATAAGAAAGGAAATTTAATGAGGCAAAGTGAAGTGTGTGCTCACCAGCTCACTCACCATGGCTATCAGGCTAGGAGAGAGAATATGCCTCTTGGCAAGGAGCCCTTCACCTACATGGTATTTAGAGGTCATGAGAAGAAACATGCTGAAGAAATACAGCTGAGGTGAGGAGAATGTCATAAAGAGCTTTAGGAGAGGTTGTTGTGTTGGGTGGGTAAGAAAATACAACATGAGCTCAAAATAAATCAGGCATAACCAGGTTTACTTCTTGTGGAATGAAATGATTATTCCCAGGAACTCGCCACAACTGTGTGTTCTGACTGCTCAGATAAAACAACTTCTAAAATAACCCTTTCAGTATTTAGAGGTCAAGCCCTACCTCTGATCAGTTTATGATGCAATTTAGTAATTTTCCATTTCCGACCTCATAATTTCCAAACGTGCTTTTGATGCTTTTCCCAAGAAGCACTCTCTCTTCTCTGAAAAAGTCATTGTAAACATCTCATAGCCACCTACTTATTTTCTCTGAAAGTCCTCTGGCCCACTAAACTCTTGATGATGGTTGAGTGGTTGCTATACTGAAACTGCTGCCACAGATAGATTATATTTCCTGTTACTTTCTACCTCATGGCTCCCAGTCCAAGTGCTTCTGTTCAGACCTTTTCTTTGTTGAGCACAATAAAAGTCAACACACCTGCCTGTGTCTATAAAATTTATGGTAATGCAAGTAAATGACTGTGAATATATTACTGTACTAGTTCTGTCCTAATGTGTGAATGTTAGTGGTGTTCCTTCTAAACTGAAGGGTCAGGAAGTTGTTAGGACAATGTCTCTAAAATACTCCCAACCCTGCAAAGTTGCCTGGTTAAGCTCAGCATTCAGTTGTTTGTGGAAGGAGATTGAGAAGCAGGGTCGAGCTGTACCTGCAGAGAAGGGGCAGCCACAGACAACAACAAAAGCAGGAAACAAAATTGAAGATTGTGTCACATCATTTGCTGATCCCTGTGATACCATTGAATGAAAAGAGTCACTGTTGCCTTAATAACCTTGGTAGCAATTTGTGCTTTGTCACGATGACTCTCGCCTTTTGTAAGGCAGGGTGTTATTCAAGACTGGCCTCAGTGAAAATGCAGGTGCTCCCACAAGCATGTTCTTGTCTTAGGATCACTTCTTAATGCATATTTATTTAGTAATTTACTTTCTGGGAACAATTCCATTCATTTTTTTCATTATCAGCAAGGTGTAACTCATTACCCTGTTTTTCAGAGGGCACAAATGAGATAGCAAGTGAGCCACTTGCTAGCTTAAAGCCATGGAGTGGGTCAATAAGTCATCAGCAGAGCAGTTTGAATGTCAGGCAGGTTTTGTTTTGTGTTTCATTCCAGCAAAAACAAAAGAATGCAATGGGAGAAAAACTCCAAAACAAATGAACTGGAGCAAACACTGCCAAGCTGATCTTGACCATAATTTGGTCCAGAGTCCAATGCTAAATGATGAGCAGTGAATGCCACATCCTCATTTCATCCTCAAAAGCTTTGTTCTCCATAAAACTCTGGCAAGGTTGTTCTCTGTTGTCCATGGTACCTCTGTTTGCATATCCTCACCTTCCTCATGGCACAGTGGAAGGAAGCATGGCCAGTGTGACATCCTTGTTGCCATCCTACTGCAGAGGGAGCAGAGGCCTTCTGGTCATGATATAAATTAACAACTCATCCCTCAGCATTTTCCAGTCTGACTGCTTCCATAAATGTGGTTATTAGTACTGACCATTCCTTTGAATGCATTTTACTGTTTTTTTCTGATGTTCTTAAACACAATGATTCCCTTGTCACCCGTAACTGCCCCTAAGTACAATTTTTGTCCCTGTATGCTGAACGAGGGCCACAGGCCTGCCTTCCAGGGATTTTCTTGCAAAACATGAGTAAGCCATTTTTGGGAAAGTTTGAATGCAGTCTCTAAACACTGAGCTACGTGCATGCACATGTATTTGTTCTGCCTCAGCCTGTTAAGGCTTGAGAATGTGAACTGTTGATGGACATATTTCAGGTGAGAGAAACAAAGCATGATAGCTAAAATTAAAAGACACATCAGCTTCAAAATGAAACCTCTAGCAAACACAATTTTCATGGGCAGAGAAAAACAGGTTATATCTGGCGTGAAATACACTTCAAGATGGAGGCACTTAAATTAACACGCCTACATGTAGGTAAAGATATAAACACGTTTGCTGTCTATATTTTGATTCTGGAGATCAATGGATCAGTGGAAACCAGTGGTTTGATTCATTTGCCTAAATGTTAGTGCCTTTGGAAGAATTTCAGAAGTCTGAGACGTGCCTGGCACTTAAATATAAGGGAAACCCACGTCCTCTTGGGATGGCTGGATGCCAGACAGGACAACCTCCCAACACACAGTGTTGTGTTCACACATTTATGTGTGAATCTTGTCTCTAGCCAATACAGGCAGTAAAGCCTAAGGAGTAACTTGGGTTATCCTACAGTAGAATTTGCGGGTGACCGAATAAATCACTTTATGTGCTTGCATTGGCTGATATTGTACCTTTGACTGTACTGCCTTTAACTGAAGGTTTAATGTCTAGTGCATATATATAGATGTGTAAATTTATGCTTCCTGACCTTGGGTTGTCCTCAGTGTTTCAAAGGACCAGTGGCAGATAAAAAAGCATTTAGCTTACACAGCAGCTAATGCCTGCAACTCCTCAGCTTCATGACTTGCATGACTGATCTGGCCTTTTTAAGTGGCCTGCCCTTCCAAAGAGATATGATCCTATGGGAATTCTTTGAACACTTGCTTCTCATATGAACAGATCCCAGTTCTGGATTGTGACCCAAACTGACATATCCTCCTGCTCTGCTTCTGCTGCATGAACTCTTTGCTGTGACTCCCTATAACAATTTCCAACCAGGAGACAGGTGTGTTTTTTGTTTCAAAGGATTGCATGAGAAGAATTCAAGCTGCTGCTAACATCTTACAGTGTTATTACTCACAAAACACCTTAAGAGAGCTCTGCATTAAATTTTAATACATGATTTATGATCTTTGCTTTCATTTTTCAGCTTTGTTAAGATTCCTTTGCAGTCTAAGTGTTTTGCAGTTCACCTGGCCTGCCATATCTGTTCCTCCTTCAGAAGAGCTGATCTGTTACTTCTGACAATGTGGCCAAGGTGTCCTTTTGCCAGAACTTGTTTGACACCAGCAATGAAACAAAGGGACCCTGAAATGTCACTGACAGCCATTTTGGCTGCTTCAGTGCATTTGCTGTTCTTCCACTGAGAGTGATCTAATGGAAAGCAAAATATTCTTATTATAGCAAACCATAATTCACTGGCTGAACTCTCAAGTGTATGCAGTGACCAGCATAACAGCTCTAGAGCAGCAGCTGGGCCAGGAATCTGTTGGCTACATCATTCTCCCAGCAACATAGGAAATAACTGTTTTTCCCATCTGCTAAATGTCAGTAATTTAAAAAATGTGTTCATACTGCACTGGGATGAAAGCAAAATATGTTCTTGCAAGAACTTGTCCTGAGCTATCAGCATTTAGCAGACTGGCTTGGGAAGCTGCAAAGAAATGTTTTCCCTACCCTCTGAGGGTGGTAAATATTAAGTTATGCATTCAAACTGGAACAGCTCTGACAGAGGAGACCGAAAAACTTTCAGATAGGTTGACGGTGAGGTCATGTATCTGTAACATACAAACCAAGTCCCTGGTGTGAGCCAAAACCATGAAAGATGTATATCCTCCCCAGTCAAGACTATGTCCTTTTCCCTGTGAAAACAGGGATGGTACTCTCTTGCAGTGACCAGAAATTCATTCTAATCCAAGAAACATTTCCCTGATGCTAATGCTGTCAAACCTCATGCACCGTTGTGCACTTTGATTTTAGCAAATGGGATTTTTTTCAGCTCATCCTTGTTGAATTGTACTCTGCTTTTTTAGGATAATGGCACCAGCCTGTTGGGATCGTCCAGAGGTATGAACCCTTTTTTTCCCAGGATGTTTACGGACAATAAATTGACATGAGAGAAGAGACAGTGGGCAGACCGCTGCTGAAATATGTATTTTTACATGACATAATAACTCATGGCTTGAATGTTCTTCCTCTCTTTCTCCCGCTCCCCGGAGCCGCCAGCACTGCTGGCTGAAAAAGCACTCGCTGGCTCTCCCTCTGCCTTTCCCCGGCAGTGCCATCGGCTTCCCAGTGGGACAGCCTTGCCCCGCGGGCGCTGCCCGGGCTGGCAGGGTCGGTCAGCTCCGGCTCTGCCTCCCCCTCCTGTCCCTGCTTGTCACCCGCGGGAACCCGGCGCCATCCCCGGCCTCTGGTGCCCTCCAGTGTCTCCTTCCCGGAACAATTCAGCACAGCAAAACCCTTTAGCGATCCCGCCTAGAGTGGTGATCCTTCGGGATGCGTGACCATCAGGTGTCGAATTGAAAACTGGAACTAAATTAACTAAATTAAATTAACCTTGTGCCATTGACTAAAGGCAAGAAATAGAAGCGCCCAGCTGACATTAAGCCGGGCTGAGAAGAACAAGCGTTGCTACGTTCAGTAAAGCAACAGGGCGTTCCTGGTTATCTGAGTAACAATTTGGAGAGCAGCCTTATCAAAGATATTCCGTGCATAACCATTTGCACCGTACTTAAAAGGTGGCATTATGAAACACAGAACGAGAAGTTGTGATTTGTTCCGTGGCCGTTTTCACTGAAAAGAGCACAAGTTGCAGACTGAAATACCTTTAATCTGAATTTATTATCTTCCTTTAGAGAAATAACTTCAACAAATTTACTGTTTGGCTCAGGATACATACACAAATAAGACAAAACAAAAGCAGTCTGTTCGGTTTGACTGTTTCCAATTAAATCCAGCAGAATTCTGACCCTACTCAGCTATTGTCACATCAATACAGAATCAGAGAGTCACAGAATGGGTCGGGTTGAAAGGGACCACCAAGTCCAGCCTCCTGCCTAAGCAGGATAATCCTAGAGTAAGTACATGGCACAGGATTGTGTCCAGTTGATTCTTGAGTAAGGGATACTCTACAGCTTCTCTGGGCAACCTGTTCCAGTGTGTGGTCACCTGCACAGTAAAGTTCTTCCTCATATTCAGGTGGAACTTCCTGTGCTACTTAGTAATTTTACTTATAAAATACATGGTATCCTTCAAACGAAGAAAGAATATGATTCCATAGGCTTGAGTAACATTTATCTTATAAGCATTCCATGAAAACAAGCAGCATACCAATTTATAGGCCTCTACATACTGGGTTTAAGTTGCTATAATGGACACTATAAATCTATGCAAGACCTAGAGCTAAATTATGGATAATTTACAGAAAACCAGCTTTTGCCAAGTAAATTTTTCACTCATATTATTTAACTGTTTTTGAAGGAAAATGATGATACAATAAGCTCTGAAATATAACTGCAACAGAGAAAAATAAGTTTTCTCAAGCTCTTAGGTAACAAGGCAAATATAAGAAATAAAGGATCCAGATAGTTTCTACTTTAATCCATGTTTACTTTGGCAATGCTGTCAAATACTGCATTTGTCAAGACTTGCTTAAAATATTTTTACTTTTGTATCATAGTCTAACTGTAACTTCCATCTTTCTAGCAGTTTTTACAATACAAACTCATGGCTTGACTCTTTAAAGCCATCCTTGAATTTTGAAGTAAAATCATCCCTTTTGCTTCCTCAAAATCATCATCAGTACCCAAGGCAGCCAGGACTAGTGGACATACCAGCATACACACAGGTCAGCCATTCACTCTGGACTGCACTGTGAAGGGAGACCAGAGGGGCAAATAGGTCCCCTTCTCCAGGCTTCACTTTGTGGCCATAGCTGGACACCCGGTGCCATTTGAAATGCTTGGCTGCACCTGGGGCATCTGCATAAGGGACATTTAGACAACTGAGTCCTGACCCCCAGACTTGATGTGCAGGTAAGCATACCCAGAGGCATGCAGTGGCTTTTCAGGTGCCCTAAGGAGCCCTGGAGCTGCTGCTCCACATGTGCATGGGTCCTGGTTCAGAGCCAGCAGGTTCACCTCGCTGCCTTGGCTCCCCCAGCTGTGAGCATCCTGGTTAGAAGAGGAAAATTGCTGTACAGAAGAATTTGTTGGTTGAAAATCATAACAGAGAAAGATCTGCCAACCTGGGATTGTGAGGCTGAGGACTAGGCCTGGGAACTGCAAGCGTTGTTGGAAAGTGCAGCCAAGGACCTAGAAACCAGAGACATCCCAAGCTACCAGGCATAAGTGCAAACCCAAGAGACTGTAATGACAATTTATGGTCTGAGAAAATGGAAAACAATAAAGAGATATAAAATTGCTGTTAAAAAAAATCAGAAAACAGAATCACCTATTGCCTGTTAGAGGTGAAAAATAGAAATTAACATAATCTATTAGATGCTCAAAGCAGAATCTCTTACACACACTTAATATCTCTCTTATAAAATGGACTAAAGTTGTCACCCTCTGAGAACTTCCCAGCTGAATCCCACATGAACTGTCCATTCTCTTGGACTCAGTGGAAATGCTGGCTGACTCCAGACTCTGTCAGGGACATGTTTTGAAGGGAAACTCTGTCTGTTGTCTTACTCCTTGGGTCTTTCTTCCCCTCTTTTGGGGATGGTTGGGCATCCCCTCTAGGATCAGTTTGTTCCTCCCTTTTGGACTGGATTGGCTTCTTAAGCTGAATGTAAATATTCTATATATTAAGTATATTTGCTGTTATATTATTGTTGACCAGTTTGTTTCAGTAGCAAGCTCCAGTAATTGCAATAGTACACACCTACTTGGTTGTTGCTCTCATCGGGTGTACTACCATACTGCTTGATGCTAGTATTGATTGACACCATACTATTGACTGATATTATTGATTGCTGATAATAATTGTAATAGCTTGACATTAGTATTCATTAATATTCACTTTATTAATTTTCATATTAGCTGTAATAACTATTGGTATACTTGCTAGCAGTGATTTTTGTGGTAATTTGTAATAAAGTAGAAAATTTTAGGGGATAAAGCCTCTGTGTCCTTGTGTATTATGGAATCTTAGGAGCCCACAGTAATAATTTCTGGCACAACCACAGGCCAGGTAACCCTTTAGGTTGTGACCTATAGAATCACACTTTGAACCAAGTCCTTGGTGCCACAACACAGGGAACAATTTTTGACATCTCATCTGTGGCACAACTTAATTGCTCTTCAGAATTTGGACTAATTTTTTTCCTTGAAATTTAGATGCTTTTATTTTTGGTACTGTTAGCCATACAAGCCAAATGAAAACATGTTCAGTTGCTAGTCAGACATCTGATTTACCATCACTTCTTGTTAGGCATTTTGATTACAACAAAAGACTGTGAAATTAATTATAAAAAAGCAAGTTGTTGTCTTTGTTATAAAATAGAAAAGATAAAAGTGGCTCCAGTGTCACATTGTGCAGCTTATTGTGAAGGTGGTTTGATAGCCTGGGTGTAACAAACATTCCAGTTGGCTGATATGAAAGCAAGGATCAGCCCAGCGCTCAGAAAACAAAGCATATTTCAACTGCAACCAGGCATTTGACAGAAAGACAGTCTCGCAGTTTCCAACTGATTTTACAATAAGAATAATTTGTTTGCGCCATGTGTCAACAGCTTTATTTAACGCACACAATGAAAAACACCAACATGCTGTTTTCCTCTTAATGACAACTTGCTGTACTACAAATTTTAGTTTTTAAGTAGTAACATTCTCACATTACACTTACAGATTTTTTTCTGTTGTAATATGTTCCCTTGTGTTATCACAGTCCATCTTTAATGTGTACACTTAGAAAACCCTTCTGCATAACCAATCTAACACTTATAAGCCAAGAAAATGCTTTATACAAATAAGTTATATTTTAAACTTTTCTTGTCAATAAAGGAACTGCTAAGGCTGCAACTAGAGTAACATCTTCCTTTCACAGTGTATCTAAATGTGTGTTCCCATTCTTACCAACAGAAACTGCCTATTCCTCATAAGTTTATTAATTGCCTATGTTGTTATTGAATTTTTTAATTGAGACAAGTATGTCTTTTGTATGGCAAAACTTATCTGGTATTAACCAAATCTCTCACACCAGCTGTATAGAATTGCACGTGTTTTCCTTTATTCTTTAGGGAACTTCTGGGAACAAGAGCTCTGTGCAGGATCACACTTGCAAATGAGCAGCAGCGCATTTCTTAACAAGGTTGTGGGTTTGATCCTCATACAGGCCATTCACTTAAAAGTTAGACTCTGTGACCCTTATGGGTCCATTCCAACTCAGAATATTCTGTGGTTCTGTGATGTTTCACCCTTTTTTATCCAGCAGAAATTTCAGAATGTGTCCTTTTTATTGTGGCCACCAGCAATGAGATTTTTACTGACTCACAGCTGAACTTTTATGTACTGTTCACATCTGTGCATCTTCTTTGGTGGTGATAGTCACTCAGTCATGGATAAGAAAAGAGAAATCACAAGAGACAAGAGATCTTCCTCTTTCAGGGAGAAGTCAAAGTATAAATCTGTGCATTGCAATGTTTTTGAGTACCTATAGAAAGCAAATCTTTGACAAAAAAGATGAGAAGATTCATTGTAAAAAGATCAAGAAGCTACAGTAGGATTAGTGGCTCCAATTGCATTCTCTAAGCAAGTAAATTCAGATTATGAAAAAGATCTCCCAGCTTGGCTAGATAGTTAAAATGGACTGAAAAGTCAGTTCAGCTGAGAATTGAAGTTACAGACAATTGAAAATTGATCTTTGCTTTTCTTCATAAGGATGATGAAAATCTCAGTTATAGAACATAAGACAAACTGCTTATGGAAAGGTCTGTGTTGAAGTAGGTGCTTCTTTCCAGCACATTTTTCTCAAACATCTTAAAGACTGGGAACAAAATCTTAGTTTGCTGATGGTTCTAAGTAGCTCCATTTTGGCTCTTCTGTGGACTAGAGCACCTCCCATCCTGTATATTGCACAAAAAAACCTTTGGAGCATACATAGGATTTCACTGAGCAGCCATTCCAAGGAAGTATTATCCTTACAGGGTAATTGAGTCTCAAAAAATGCCATGTGTTGGTATGGTAAGTGAATGGTGATGTTGAGAATCAGTCTAACACCCTTATGTTGGAATTAGACACTGATGTTTGTCTGCTCATAGATTTAGTTCTTATATTTTATTTTTCCAAATATAAATCCTTGAGAATAACTTCCGTAGCAGAAGTCCCACTGAATGCAAGAAGGTATGCTCATACAACTATTTGTGTGACTGCTGGGTTTGCAACTAGAATTACCAAGCCCAGCTGCTGCTGAGGAAAAACTGCTCTTAAACCTAGTATGATTTGGTTAGAGTTAGAACTGTGAGATAAACAAATCTAGGTCTTCAGGATAATATAAATGTTCTTACTCAGTAATTTCATTCATTGCATCCTTTTTTTTTTCTGCAAGAACTGCCATTTAAAAATTTCAACACAAAGCACTTTTCAATACCTCATTGAGCTTGGTTGATGCTAATTTTGCCTGCTTCCCTCTTTGAAGGACTCAGGTTTACTGGACTCTTGAATGATCCACAGATAACCTTACAGGTTAACTTCAAGAAGAGATTAAATGATCATGATCTTGTCTTCATTAAGAACTAAACACAACATTTTGCTTTCAGCACAACTTTCCAACAGTAATTTCCTCCCTCACAGTCTCTAACACACTCTCCCATGCACCTAAACAGTCAGGCATAAACAAAAAAACAAACTCTTGCAAACTGCTTCTTTCACAGACTGAAGAAAGCTTATTTTTCAGATTTGAATTTGAAGCATTGGTGTCAACTATAAGATGCATGGGTGTTTTATACAGAATTTTGAGGATAACAGCTTATATTAATTTTTTTTTGGGGGTGTCTTTTTCCTACTAGTATAGCATTACAAAGATTGTTGTGGTGCTTTAACAGTCTGCATCTCATACAGTTAGAAGTCCTCTGCTATGCTTGGTGTTACTGTATACAGTACTTCCTTGTACTTTAAAACTTCTTTTTTGGTATATACAGTATTTCAAGTTCAACTGAGATGTCATTATTAAACATCTAGAGATTGAATATACGGTACCAGACAATGAAAGAACACCATCCCATAAAACAGAACATAAAAATAATTTTCACAGTTCTAACAAAAGAAGGTCATACATAAAAATGTCACAAATAGCTCAGTACATAGTATTATTCAACATAATATTAAGTCCAGCTAATAGTGTCACATGTTAAGGGCCAAATCCTGGCTCAATGTGCAGTTGAAGCCTAAACAGATGTTTAGAGAAAATAACGTGAAGCCACCCTGTAGTGTTATAATGATAACAATACCATTTGTTAATCTACTTAAGATTTTTGGCCTGAAGTTTTGACTTAACTTGTGCTACAGAAGGAACACATTGCCAGTGATATTTGCCTCCTGTCCTAGGACATGTCTTCATGGATTTGTCATGGCCAAGGGCACTGGAGACAGAGGAGCAGTCTTCCTTCTGGGTATGACAGTTTTATCTACTGTTCTGCCAGAATTTGGCCAAGAGTTCAAAATCCTGTACATCTTACTCAGTAGTCCCAGTGAAGTCAATGGAACCTTTTTTGTGAGTAAGATGAAAAGGATTTGGCCCCCAAAGTTTTTAACCCTTTAAGTAGTAAGAGAGGTTTCATTGCACTTAGCCCATCATTCATAAATAATTTACTACTCAAAAACAAGATGGTTGTTGATGTACATGAAGTGCTAGCTCATGAACAGGAAAGCACGCAGCAATGTTGAACTATTCATTTTGGAACTGAATTTCTAAAGCGGAAAGAGAGACACTTGCATATGACTGTTTCATCCAGTGTCTGTTTGGGGCCATAATTGTTGTTTTTTCATTTCATAAATACAATCTTATGGATACCTTATAAAAACTAAGTAACTCCACCATGTATACAGTTATAATTGAATGTATACAGGTGTCTTCATCGGACTAGGTGGATAAAAAAATTTTACAAAAAAATGTTGGAACAGATGGTTGTTTCTAAGGAGCTTCCTAAATACATTCATATGGAATATGTGGTCATGATTTGGGAAAAGAGAATTTTTTTATCTCCTTCAGGAAAAGTTTTTAGTGACTGGAATGGGAAAAGAACAGAATTTTCATACTTAAAACAAAGTAATGTTACTCTGTTCCACATTTGTTATTATTTGAATAACACGGAGTTGAGGACAACTATATGCCAATGAAATTAACCAAAATTATATTACAGTGCTACACTGACCACAAGTCATTGGTGGCAGTATATTCTAATAACATGCAGCACTCAAAAATGCAATTTGAAATTTAAAATTGTGTAGTCAGGATGTAAACATGAACTCTAAGATAGAACTGGAAAACAGGGCTGAGTACCATGGAGTTTAATCCCAACCGACATAGTGAATTACTTCATCTCTAACACTATGTCACGCTCATGCTGATCCTCAATGTGCAGCTTTAACAAAGGTACAAAGAGCTTGGGTCCTGAAAGTGCTTGTCTCCACAACATCTGCACTGACAGACAATTTTACAGTGTTCCCTTTTTTGCAAATGAGATAAAAATTTGTCTGCCTCATAAGCATTGCTCAGAGCGTGGCTTCTCATTGGCACGAAAGCCTGGAGGTGTCAATGATAATCTGAGGAAACTGAATGTGAAGCCTCCATGTAATTGGTTAAGGTGAGTGCCCTTCTGGTTATATTAAATCATTTAAAATCCTTGTATTCCCTCTTTCCTCCCTAAAAGAAGGATGTAGACATTTAATGTTGATTTAGGCATTTTGTGCTGACAGCAGCCCTTTGATGTCACATCGTCATGGGACATGATGGGCTGTATATCTCTTTGGCTATGGGAATAGTATTAGGTTTCATGCTTTATTCCCCCACTTCATGCTGAAATCAGGAAGAAAAGTTCTTGCAAGGTAAGCTGAGTGAAGACTCCACTCTATTTACCGGGAAAACTTCAACACAAAGAGCATTAGTCTAGCCTTTGCAATAATATGAATGAAATCTCCATGAAAAGGGCTGCAATGAAGGCTTTGGAAGGAGATGCATAATGGTATGCCCAGGAGAAGGTTACTTTGGGTGTTGTTTTGCCTACACCTGGCAAGAAAGGTGTTTAAGGTATCTCTTCGTCTCTACTAAGGGAATTCTCCCATGATTCCCTTTTTTCCACACAAATTCTAAAGGACAGATCCTGAAGTCTTTATCCCATCTTTGTTCCTCACTCCACTGGTTATTTGCTGGAGTAATGTAAGGGAGTTTGCTCTGTGCATCTTCCCCATGTTCAGATGCCATTAGCCCTTGGTGTCTCCTGGCATGAACTCAGCTTCCAGGCTTTTCCACCTGGAATGAGAGGGGTGTCTCCCTGGCATGAGGAGGAGGATGAGGTGATGTTCCTTGGTATGCACAGAGGCCAGGACAGGCACCATCTGGCACCCAAAGTAGCCCCTTGGGGCTGGCCCGTAGTGTTTATGGGAGCTAAAGTATTTTGTGGATTCAGATCTTGAAAGCCATGTCACAGCACTTGATATAGGAATTAAAGTATTTCATGGCAGAAGATAACAAACTCTTTCTACCTTCTGAAGGAGAAAATGCTCTGAGAAGTTTTTGTAAATACCACTGCCCCAAGAGGAAAGTATACACATGCTATATGTGGTAACTTTGGTTTGCCTTTTTTTCCCCTTCTGTTTATGAAAATAGAAAATGCTTAGAAAATAACAAAACTGATCAATTTTATGATGACATGGCACATTTCTGATCTAGACTGAGATTTAATACTAGTCATATTTGACTTTCATTTTGGGTTCTGAAAGTGTTTAAAACTTAGCATTAAAAAGCCTCATAACAATATTCTGAAGCAAGTTTATCTCAATTTTACAGGTAAGGAAACCAAGGCATAAATAAATGAAATTATTTGCTACATATAGTGTAGTAAGTCAGTGGCAAATTCAGGAAGAGAATGAAATTCTGTGGTTATAGGTTAACTCTCTTTTCCTGCTAAAAATTGATCTTATCCTTAATGTGCTGTTTCATGCCACCTGTACTAAAGTTCATGAAAACTGGCCAGTTTGCACTGTTAAAAAGCACATTTGCAAAGCCAATGATTTTTTTTTTCCATATAAGCACAAAATTTCTACTTAAAGGGTTAATTATATTGCTGTGCTGGTAAACATTTTTACTTATTGCTGGTTAGACCTGTCTTTAGATACTGACTGGGACAGAAGAGACTGAGCTGGCCCTGGACTCCCTTGTCTTGGTGTTGGGCATGGATATAGTACAACAAGATACGCCCACAGTGGCCTCGGGCAGCTCATCTTCCTCTGTCCATTCATTGAGATCTGGGTTATAGCACTGAATGCATTTCTTGTACTTTTTCTCTACTTCATTCCAGCCACCCACTAAGTAAATTTTCCCGTTAAGGGTGGAGGCACCAGCCGTGCTAACTCCGGTTTGAAGTGGCGCCACGTAACTCCACTGCCCCGTGTACGGGCTGTAACACTCCACAGGGAGAACATCGACCCTTTCCGCTCGCCCCCCCAGCTGGGACCCTCCCATGACGTAGACCCTCTCCAGAAGGGACACTGCGCAGTGCCAGCCCCTGGGGGTGCTGAGGCTGGCCTTATCGTGCCAGCTGTCCTTGCTGGGGTCGTACATGCACACCGAGCGCGAGTAAGCGTTATTGATGTAACCTCCCGTGACCAGGATCTGGCCGTCCACCACCGCGCTGGCGTGGCAGCACCGGGGCACCTCCAGCGGGGCCTTCATCTGCCACTGATTGGTGGCAGGCACGTAGCACTCGACAGAGGAGAGGCAGCCCTCCGAGTTGCGGCCTCCCACCGCGAAGAGGAGGCCGTTGAACACGTTCAGGCTGAAGTGGGTGCGCCGCTGATTCATGCTCGCCAAGTGAATCCAGCTGTTGAAACGAGGGTCATATCTGAAAGGATTAAAAAAGGAGGGAAACAGGCTTATTTACTGCTCTGCTAAATTATAGAATTCCTAAATTATACAGAACTCCCGTGCCACTGCCGCAAGAGCGAAGGTGATAGAATTTTAGTTAGTTTGCCTATTAAAAGTCAGCGTAATGAAACTGGTATTCCTGATTTGATTTTCAAATAAATTTAGGTTTTGATTGGAGAAAAATATTTATGTGTCATTCAAACCTGATATTATTTTAATGAAGTAAATCTGATTCTTCTGTAAATTGATTTTGTACAATAATCTTGTTAGACTACTGGGAAGAGATATTTTCAAGACACAATAGAAATTTTAGAAATTCTTTGGCAATTCATACCCACAGCAAAGATATCAGAATTCACTCAGAGAGTTTTTAAAAACTGGGTGGTGATTTATACTTGCACCCTTAGTGCTTTCTAAATGGTGAATATGCTTTCCTCTCCGCTCCCTTGGAGTAAGTTTTATGTGGGAAAACCATCTGTGCTTTCTAACACCATTCCTATCTGAAATAATAGTCTTTGTCCTTGATATTTAAATGAGCAACTTTGAAATAGGAAATGTCAAATTATGACTCCTGAAGATGCTGAGTGAGGTACATTAGTGCACCCACACCCTTCTGTTGCATGCTAAGGGGACCAGAGAATCACATGAGAAAAAGACTGTGGGAAAGTAAATAATAATTGTCATTCAGCATTGTCATCTGCAAGTCCACAGACATACTGATGTGACTTGACATGCTCAGGGTTAAGGGCAAAATGAGGATTCCTCCACCTCCTCCCTGCAACCAAGGTCTGCACTGAGGACACAACTCCTTGTGACAATGTGTGGCATAGCTTAAAGGCAGAAGGTCAAGTAGATTACACAATAAAATTGATCTAGAGAATGTTCCTCATTCATTAACTTTGTGCACTGGTTGATGTCCTCCAGAGAAGCTGACTGTTCCTTCTGGAAGCAGAAAAGGAAGCACTGGTAGGACTGTGGCTGTGTAATACCATTGCATGTCCATAGTCTGTTAGTAGCTAAAAGGCAGATCAAAGTTTTCCCAGCCCCAGCCTTTGTTTCAAGCTATTGTGAACTGCCAGCTTTTAGGCTGAACAATTTAAAAACAACTACTGCCCATGTGACATTGCATGTTAGTGAATGCACTCTTCTGACCTTGCTATCACCAGTGCAGTCTCGGATGACCATTGACAGGAACTGCAATACTTCAGAAGCGAGGTATTATTTGGGGTACACTGTAAAGGACATTATTTTTGTTCTTATCTGTTTCCTCCACGTGGAATAAGTTTTCTCAGTTTTTCCTTGCTTCTCAGTGTGCATGTGTAACCATGGTGAAATTTTTTTTGCATAACTCCAGTGGTATATTTCTGTTCATTCAAAGTTTAATATAGAATAGCATCTATATCTCCCCTACATTGTCCCCTTTCTCTTTATCCAAGTGGTTCGTGTTGCATGACACAGCTTAGTCTATCTACCTGCTTTCTGTGGAATAGATACCTCCATCCCTTTTAAAGAAATGGCATTTACCTGCAGAAATTGCTGACTGCATGCTTGGCTTGGTTCCTGGCATCATTCTGGTCTTCCCCACCAGCCACATAGAGAAATCCATCCATCACTGTGACACACTGATTAAAACTTTTAGCAGGCATTTCACTTAGCTTCTTCCATCCATTTTCAGGATCTCTGTATAAGATGTCTCTGCTAAGAGACTTTTCTGTTAAAGCAGGGCGTCCCCCAACAGTAACTAAGACTCTAAAACCTCCACGGATCCTTGTTCTTCTGGACTGAAGTGTATTCTGGTGATAGGGAAGCAAGTGATAGTTCATGGCATCCACTAGGAGCTTATGGCAGTCTGCATCTTGCATCATTCTTGGCACAGTTTGAACATAATTGACGAGGTCTTGGGCTGAGATGGTACCAAAAC
The DNA here is from genome assembly GCA_013389925.1 of Aegithalos caudatus. Taxonomy (NCBI): domain Eukaryota; kingdom Metazoa; phylum Chordata; class Aves; order Passeriformes; family Aegithalidae; genus Aegithalos; species Aegithalos caudatus. The sequence goes on from WEIU01017768.1 coordinate 266,704, forward strand.
GGATGTTACTTAAGAGATTGGCAGCAAACTTTACTCTTTTTTGGTCAAATTCCAGCCATTTTATTGCAATCTGGAATGCAACAATTTCAGAAGGCAACTGTAAGTCATCATCTGCAAGAAGTTCATTAATCTGATCAAAAGTAAGTTTTAGGAACTGATCAGTTTCTGAAAATTCAATAAAGTTGTCTTTAATAAATTTATGCGCTGCTTCCTTGGTGGTTTTAAGTCCGTATGTTTCTGCAATATTGGCAATGTACATACAGTTTTCAACACTGATTTCTTGGACTAGAAAATCACAGCACATCTTTGTAAGGGTGTGAATCTGTAGATAAATTGCTGTGGAAATAATACTACCTATTGTGTAAAGTGAGAGAGTAAGTTTTCCAGTGTAAGCATAGGTGATAACCGTAGCTAGACCCACTGGGGACACATCATTGAGGTCCACTCTTTGAGTGGATGGATCTTTCTTTAAGATGTTGTGAAAGTATTCACTGCTTGAAGCCATCACCACCTTATGAACACTGAATGATTTGGTTTTGGTACTGATAGTCAAGTCACAAAGGAAATTCTCTTGTCTCATTTTGCTTAGACCTTCCAAGAGATTTGGGCAGTATGAAGGGTCGGAAACCTCAGATGAGATGCAGCTGAAGCCATTTCCTCCTTCCAAGAGTCCATTCAAGCCATTTAGTTTACTGAGGGGGCCATCTTCCACAATGATAGTTGTTTCATTGATATCTGCTTTGTTCTTTTTCACATTCTTCTTCTTAGGGGCCATGACTGCAATGAAATATTACAGCCACGCACTTGCTAAAAATAAAATTAAACACCACAGTTGTGAAATTTAATAGCTATGTGATTATGCAACAAATCTAACCTTTGTCAGTACGTATAATGCCACAAAACCAAACACACATAATAATCAGTCTTCCTAAGTTCTAGGCTGCAGCATGGCTGCTTACTAATAACAAGCAATACTCCCACTGTGAAGAATATACCTACAAGTAATTCAGTAATTTCTTTTTGTTTTAAATAACAAGATCATAAATTAACATTCACCTATTATCACCACATTCAGAAAGTTAAATTCTCTAAATGGGTATGCCAGAGTGTAAAATTTTGTACATATATTTTTAAATCAGAGGGGTTCTAGACTTGAATTCATTAGCCTGAAGCATAGGAAAAATACAGGCCCCCAACTTTGTTCATCCTTACTCCAGGGCTGCAGCAGACTCACAGGTGAGTTCAGAACTTCACCAGGAAATATTAAGACTGGGGAAATTTCTTAAAGAAGCAAAAGCCAGATGAGACATAAAGAGAAAGAGGATTGTAATATGCTGTCATATTGATTTTAGATTTAGGTCCTGCTCCAAACTGCTTCTAGGTTTTTGTAACTTTTGATTTTGTAGACTGATAGTGTTCTAATTCCCATGTCAGATGTGCAAATACTTTATACTCGTAGCATACTTTGACTGCTTTTCAGTATCACTACTTTGAAATCTATAATCCTACTTTTACGATTCTGTGGAGATTTAGGGAGAAGATGCCTAACTTCTATTTGAAAAAATGTCACACAAACACTATCAGGATACGTTATTTTAAACAAGTTCTGCATATGGGAAGGTAAGAATTAGTCCCATAGTTATGCTGGAATTTTAAATTTATATTTAAATTATATATACAAATAATATATAATATAATATAAATATATTAGTTATATATAATATAAATTATATATCCATAAGTTATATATACACATTTAAGTTATACATATCAGCTCTAGGTGAGCTCTCAATGAAATGAAGAGCCACTTTTTTGTCAAATGTGCTGTGAGACTGTCCCTAGTAACAAGAGTTACTTCAAACAAATATATATATGTGCAAATATACTTGAAGGAAAGCACTGATCTTCAATAACACAATTTAAACAGAATTGTTGAGATCAGCATTCAAATAGATTCAAACACAGCATTTATCTCCAGTATATCAATTTACACATGCTAATTTTCTTTGTGATCCTCGCAGTCAAAAAAACTTGAACATGAAAAAATGCTAATTAATTATAAATCAAATGATTGGTTTATTGAAGATAACTAAATAAAAAGACTTCAGTAATATTTCAATCTAGAATCTCAGCACACCATTTCTTCCTTAAGCACACAGCACGTAACAAAATGATAATTTAATTATAGAAAGGAATGGTTGCTGCCTGTGAGCACCAGCAGTTTTTTGCTGCTGCTGCTGGGTGATGACCATGTGCAGGGCAGGCGAGGGAGAGGGCCATGTGTGCCCAGAGTGTCAGTGTCAGCCTGTGCTGACGTGAGCTGTGATCCCTGATATGCCCGTGTGCCAGCGCAGGGGTCAGCTGCTGCCCGGCTCCCCCGCTCCGGCTGCATTCCAGGAGCTGCATCTGTTGAGACCTATCAGAGTCACCTCCCAGAATAGCAGCCTCCCAGCAGCTTGCCATTTTAAGACAGGTTCAGTTGAAGGTATAGCTGGTGTTTTAGTATACTTGGCTGTTTAACACAACTTTTGTTGCAAAACCCCTATGATTTTGCAAGTGTCGTGTATATTTGTTGGCATGGAAAAAAAGCGAAACAAAACTTTTGCATAAATTTGTATGTTATACATATGGTTATAGCTTTGCTTATTAATAGTCACAATTTCAAAATTTGCAAGGACATATTCTTTTGGCAGCCTTATCTGTTTTTCTAAGTATTTTTAAAGCTTTGTACCTTAAAATTTTTAATACAATACATTTTAAACTCAGTGTTTATTGCCTTATTGCATGATTGCAGAGCTCATTTAAATACAACATTTTCAGCTCCCTGTTCAAAAAAGGTCACTATCCAAAGTTTTTTTTCCTGAGAAATGCTTTTTAATCAGCAGAAATTTCACAAGCTAGCTTAGTGTACAAGCACTGTAAGTGACGGGACATGCAAAGCTACTGAAACAAAGCAAACAATCCTATAATAAAACCAAGGTACTGAATTTTGAAAACCCTGAGTGATTTGGTTTTCTATGACTGTTTGCTTTCACATATTTTATTTTAGCTTAAATACCAGTCATGTCAAAGGACACTTGGGGTCCCAAAACAATGCATTATACCAACCAGCCTCCCCCTTGATTTAAAATGCTACCTTCTAAAAACTATCAAAGTGAGGAGTTAAAAACCTCTTACCCTCCTCAGAAAGATACTGTCCCAGAGCTGTCCGTGAAAATGCCTCTTCCTTGGAAAATGTGAACACAAAAAAAGAACTGTGGTGAAAAAAGAGTGAGAAAGATCAGAGGCCACTTAAGTCCCAGCTCACTGGTTTTGAGTGAGGCACTTCACTGTCACAGTGAGCAAGAGAGACGGGAGACTGTGCTCGGTGCTCTTTAAAATGACCCCTCCTCTCCATGCCTTGCTCCCTGCCTCTGCCCAGCCACGGGAGCTCAGCTTCCCTGGGCTGTCTGGCCACTGGAAATCAGGAGGACAAGCCTGGATCCTGTAAATGCACAGGTACAGGGGAAGAAAGGGAGGGGAAGGTGAAGATAACTACAGCAGGTAATAACTGCCTCAGGTAAGTGTAGGGTAAACCACTGGGTTCCCCAGCTCCCAGCTGGGCGCCTGGGTGAAAGCCCTATGGTTAGGGAGGGGCGCAGGTTTTGACTGGACATAAGGAAGACACTTTTTATGATGAGGGTGCTGAGGCACTGGAACGGGATGTGCAGAGAAGCTGTGGATGCCCCATCCCTGGAAGTGTTCAAGGCCAGGTTGGATGGAACTTGAAACAACTTTGTCTAGCAGAGACGTCCCATGGCAGGGGGGTTGGAACAACATATTCTTTAAAGGTCCCATAAAAACCCATTCTATGATTATTATTCCATGACCTAAAATAACCCATAGAAAACACTGTGGAAAAGCTGGCACCTTACACTTTCTTAGATTTTCCATGCTTAACTCTAGGCAGAGGAAAGGAGACCAGCTGATGGGGATTCAGTCATGTTCTGTTTTGTGGAGTTGGGTAACTGTTTCCATAAAGACTTAGCTCAGCTTTCAAAGATTATGGCTCACATCCTGATACATGTTCAGAGATGTGAACTTTGATCTTCTGCCTCTCCTAGTGTGTATCCTAACTTGGGGGTTATACCGTATACTGGAATAATTTATCTCCGCATCCTTGCCAGGCAACCTCAGGAATAATATAAAGCCAAACCTCCACACCCCAGGAGAATTTCATCCCGTGGGAGAGGTAAAAAGAGTGCAAGTGTCTGCATGGGAAGGGAAGAGTACTGGGGGATGTGGAAGTCTGAGAACAGGAAGATTTTCTCTTGGTTGTGCTTTGTGTAATGCTTAATCATACAGATTTATTTGACTGCCTTCAGGCTCAGACGGGCTTTTAAAACAACCACTGCAAAGTAACACTTGTCATTTTGAACAAAAGGGCATTGCCGTGTGGGTGGAGCTACAAAACATCACAAGGTAAGAATGAAAACACAGATTAGGAAATTAGAGTCCATCAAATGTGTGAAATAAGAGTGAAAAAGAGGGATATAAGGCTCAGCCCTCCCAGCAGCAACAAGATAACCAGCTTTCCTTTTGAAAAATAGGGCCACAGCTATGAAAAACTAAGGACAAAGCCTCATTTTCATAGAATCATGGAATACCAGGTTGGAAGGAATACCAAGGATCACCTGGTTCCACCTTTCTTGGCAGAAGCATTGTCTTGTCAATGTGGCCCAGCACTATCTTCAGGCAAATCTTACAAGTGTCCAGCCTTGGGGAGTCCACCACTTAGTTCCCTGGGGAGATTATATTCTCATTGTGAAAAACTCTCCTCTTGTGTCAAATCATAATCTCCTCAGGAGTGATTTGTAGCCATCCATCATCATCTTTTCTTTGTGATTTCCTGTAAAAAGGAGTCTTCATCTACTATGTTGTTGTGGTTTGACACTGGCTCAGTGCCAGGCACACATGAGAGTCACTCACTCACCCTCCCTGATACAGGTGGGCAGAGGAGAGAAAAGAAATAACGAAGGTTTCATGAGTGAGATAAGGACCAGGAGAAATATTTCAAGGGCAAAACAGGCTCAGCTTAAGTTGCAAAGTGAAATTTATTACTAGCAAAATCAGAGGAGGATAATAAGACGTATAATAAGCCCTCAAAACAATGTTCCTCCCCCCAGCCCCTCTCTCCTTCCCACCAGCAGCGCAAAGAGACAGAACATGGGGGTTTTGATCAGTTCATCACCGAGATCTTCTGCTACTCTGGGAGAGGAGTCCTTCCCCTGTGAGGCCGTAGGGTCCCTTCCCACGGGACATAGTTCTTTGTGAACTTCTCCAGCATGGCTCCAATCTCATGAGTGGCAGTCCTCCCAAAACTGCTGCAATGTGAATCCCTCCCACAGGCAGACAGTCCTCCCAAAACTGCTGCAGCATGGGTCACTCTTCCACAGGTAGAACAAACCCATTTCTAAAACACCACTACTAAACATATATCAGTGAACTATAGTTACCCAGTGTTCCCTTTTCTAACTCCTTTCCAGACTTCTATAATTTTTCATAATTTTAAGATGCCCTAAAAGGCCAACTTTTTTCAGAGAAAGACTATTTGTTGTTGTTGTTGTTGTTGTTTGTTTGTTTGTTTTATAAAGGGGACAATTGTCCTCCAGAATGAACACACTATCATGATATGTAGAAAATATTATTCTATTTTTCATACCTGTAAAATTACTAGCATATTGTAAAATAAATTTCACTCTTATTCAGTCTCTACAAATGTGTTTCCAACATCCTTATATGATTTGCTGTTGAAAAAACAACAAAAACACCAATGGAGAAGCATCCTTACTGAAAAGACAAAACTAAGTTCTAATTTCAAAAAAATATGGAGCATGCTTTGAGCTGGGCAGTATAGAAATAACCATCTTGTGGGGATTGAGTCAACATCTCAGTTTACTAAAACTGACATAGTTCTGAAACTTTAGTTCTAGGTTAGGACAAGACCTACAAAACCTTTAGTTACTTGGTCTTCGAGATCAGAGGACAACTGATAGCATACTTGGATATTGTGTGGCACACACACTGGTCTTGGAAGTAGTCTTTCTCATTTTGCATTAATTAGCACACAATACAGTCTTTTAAAAGTAACTAATACCAGGATCAAAAATCACTATATATTTGCATAATGTAGATCATACATATATATAAGTTATGCAATACAAATTTTAAAAATCAAACTTTAATATGCTTTTTAATTTTCAGACACTCAATATTGCTTCCCTCACATCTTGAAAACAGCACATTCTTTCTGATTATCTCCTTTCAGATAGTATAGAACTTAATTACTATAAAACATTTTTATATTGATGGAAGTCCTTGGCATCAGATTATTGTCTTCTCACTTTAAGGAGTGAGTAATATATTTTTTTAAAGTACCTTCAGCCTCTCAAGACATATCCTTTTATGTATGAGTGAATCTTGGAGAAAAAAATATTTGATTTTCTTCATAATCAATTGGTATACCTGAGTGACTATCAATTAATGCAGCAGTAGCAGGTCATGACGTAATGTTTTAACATTTTGGGGGTAAAAAGTGGAAACATTTCAAGAGATTTGTTCTTATACTAATGGACAAAACCAACTGTTATTATTTGCTCCATGTGCATGGTTCAGAATCAACAACAGGGAAAGTTCTTTTGTCAAGAATGACAGGCAATTATGACCATCTTTGCTAATCCATGCACAATCATTACTGCATTCTTCCTGGAAATGGAAAGCCTTATATTTGAAGTCAACATGCACTGATTTGTTGGTGGAACTCAAGTGTCACAGCCATGGCCATGTTGAGATGTACCTTGGTTGACTAAGGATATAAACAAAACTCAGGCTCAGCTCTAGGCCATGACTGTTTTGTTTGCTCACAATGCCTTGTGTATGCTCAGCCAAATACCATATAGTATTCAGTTCTCTATGATAAACAGCTATGAAAATTATCTTCAAATGCACTAATCTGAATGTATACCAGTAATGCCTTTAGGAACGGTGAAATTCCTTATGCAGACAGGAGGTAACTGTGAAAGCATACTGAATTTCAGTGGGAACTGCAGTCTTTTCAAAAAAGAGATAGACAACAAATGTGGGTTTTTTAAGCTGCTGAATAAATGTAAAAATAACGTTGTTAGGAACAAATGCACAGGGCTTGATTTCACAGAGGTAGCTCTGAAGAACAGAGCTCAGCAAGGCAGCCAGCCCCAGTGGGCCACTCAGACCTCCCCCTGTACTTGATCATTTGCTCCCACTTCCTTGCTCAGTTTTTCCCAGTCAAGTCTCATTGATCCATCCCCTGAAATTCTCACCAGGCTCTTCTCCTGAGCTCAAAGAAAGCCTATTTCTCTTTCTGGTTTCAATCTTTCCTTGGAAACTCACTGTGCACTGACTACTGTGGGCATAAGGAGGACCTTAAAGGTGAGAAGAGTGTTTACAGGCCTTCAGCAGAGCTGATGGTACAACACATCCCTTGAGCATGTAGTGTCAGAGCAATTTTTGGAGATATATTTGTGTGTGTGTCAAGCCCACTTCTTCCTAAGAGAAATCACACAACAATGCCAAACAAATCCTTGTAATAATCAGCATTGGCTGTGGTTTTGAAGGACTGAGTAAACTTGGAATTCTTTCCTCCTGGCAGTTATGACAAGCAATATGAAAAGTGCTTCAGTTAGGTCTGGGCTAAAAATATTTTGCTTGTTCTAGGAAAACTTGTGAGATTTTAAATATTGTCTTCGCTTCATGAAATCATGATCTTTCAGAATAACTGGGCAGCAAGAACATCTTCCTCATCCCAGGAAATCCAGTAGTTTGATAATTAGGCTTTCAAACAATATGGGAATTCCAGCTTCAATCACATAATCTGTATGACAATCTGACCCTCAACTTCCCTACTCAGTAATGACTTTAATCATAATGCTGGTGTGGGCTGAATTTTTCTGAAGATTTCCTCTGCATGAATGCCATTTTGTATAAGTAATGTTATACTATTTTGCGTCAGACAAGTAACTAGTTGTGAATGGTGTATTTTAAGGTAGGGTTGATGAAGTCTCTGCATACTGTGAAGATGATTATTTCTGTAAAATAAAAACTTGAGTATGGTAACTGGAGAGACAGCCTGCATCAGGATTTATTTTTTTCCATTTCCAACCTGACTGCTCTATTTACTGTATTGCCCTATCAGCTATTTTTGTTTCTCTACTGATGAATTTGCTACAAAGCGTGCCAAGCTGTAATAAGATCTATTTTGCAAGAGCAGCAATTCTAACATGCAAATACCAGACTATTGCCTATTTAAAATTCCGTTGTAGTTCAGAATGGAGGCGCTTTTTATTAACACTTCTCCCAAATACCACTTTAAAGAGTGAAAGGTGTTCTGTGTACCTGTTTTCATTACATCTATAGTAACTTCACAGGAAATTCTGCAAACACACGATTTTTTTTCAGAAGGGACTCATTCAGCTTAGGAGTCTTACAAGCACATGCTCAGCCCCGGTAAACTCCATGGCAGAGATCTCCTTTCAGATGCGGTTCACACAGCAGCAGACTGATTCCCTGTCATAAGCATTTTAGGTAATCCATGGGGGAGCCCTGCAGAAAGTTGCAGGGGCCAAAAATGTTGTTCCACGCCCGCCCCCCCCCCCCCCCCCCCACAAAAAAAAAAAACACAAAAAAAAAAAAAAAAAAAAAAAAAAAAAAAAAAAAAAAAAAAAAAAAAAAAAAAACANAAATAAGGCAGGACTAAAGAAAAGGATGTCCCTTTCAGGCCGAATCAGGACTGCAGTGGGCTGCCTGCGGGTGCCACTCGCGTCTTCATGGCTCGGCCTCCCGACCCCAGCACAAGGCACTCTTCCACAGGGCAACCTCGCTGCCACGCAGTCACCAGGGATGCCACGGGCCTCGGGTTACTGCAGGAAACAGGACAGATGTGCACCAGGAAACAGGACAGATGTGCACCAGGAAACAGGACAGACGTGCACCAGCAAGCGACACAGTCCGTGTCCCACCTGGCGCACAGGGGACAGGGCCCGGCCTGGCAGGGGCACAGCGGCGGCCGCGGCGTTCCCTGGGCAGGCCGCTCCCTGCCTGACTCATCTGCAAGGGCTAACCCCCGTGCTTGCCCGGTACCGCACTGCGCGTTCAAACGCGGGGCAGAGAAAAACACACACTCCGCGCTGTTATTGCTGGCAGCTGGGGAGCGAACAACCAGCCCGGCCGCATCTCTCGGCGAACAGCCCGGCCAATGCCGGAGCGGGCGCGGCTACAAGAAAGCGGGGCGGTGCCGGAGGAGCCCCGCTGGCGGCGCCAAGGAGGAGAAAGGGCGGAGGGGCCACGGCGGCGGTGCCATGGCGGAGAAGGGGCGGAGCGGTGCCGGTGCTGTGGCGGAGAAAGGGCGGAGCGCTGTGCGGAGGGTGCTGGGGCTGAAGGAGCGGCTGCGCTGTGCGCGGGAGGCTGCGGAGGTACCCGGCAGGGCCGGCGACCGCGGCAGCTGCTGGGCTGGTTTTTTTTTGTGTGCTCGTAAGAGCTTTCCTGTGCGAAATAGGTGCTTCTGCTTTCTTTTAACGTCACACATCAGGAGGAGCGGGGGCTGTCACACCCTGCCTTGTTGTTCTTTCTGGTCCAAGAAGGACTAGGCTGTTCATCTGAACCACCTGTAGGGTGGCCCGGCTGCTCGGTGGCTGCCGGGAGCAGCTAAGGGGCGCCTGAAGCAGGCAGAGATGAGTGGGGAGTGCGATCAGAGCAGGTGCTGAAGTTGTGCCGGCCACTGGAGGTGCACAGGGGACCTCCCCCAGGCTGTGGGGCAGAGGAGACCTCCCCCAGGCTGTGTGTGGGGCAGGGGGGACCAAGGCGCACAGGGAACCCTCCAGGCTGTGGGGCAGGGGGGACCAACGCACGCCCCGAGCTCTGAGCTGCCTGCAAGGAAATGGAAGCAAAGTAGCGGGTGCCGAATTGGCTCAATGTTTTCTGAAATAATAAATTATGTTTGAAGAAGGTGTATTCAAACCAGTGTTGTGGTGTTTGCTTTTTTTTTTTTTTTTTTTTTTTTTTTTTTTTTTTTTTTTTTTTGGCTTTGTATTTGGTAGTTGATGAGAAGCTTAGCTATTAATCATGTCTGCAGTGTGTTTTAAGAATATTTGTAGGCATTTAGAGGAAATAGTAATTTTTCATAACCATTGGTTTATCTTCTTCAATGCCTGTAATGTAGACAATATCTTTCTAAAATGCAAATATCTGTGCAGGTGCTTCTTCAGAAGTTTTAATTTGCAGTTCAATGAACCTAAAATCTCTTCCTATGCAACAGAAATGATCAGCTATTACAGTGTCTGAATTTGTACCTGGGATTAGTGATGATGTGGTTTTTGAACAAGGGGTAGCAAAGGAAAAGAAGCATTTCTAAAGGTAATTAGTTTTTAAGTGATCCCAAACCAGTAAGTTTCAAAGCATTCTACTAAAGTGAAAAATGAGAATGAGTATTCGTCAAGGGAGGAGATACAATTTTTTTAATGTAGCATAGCTGCAAGTAGGTGCTGCATAAAATGGAGCTAGTGGTGGTGCTGCAGCACTTCTGTTCCTGGTAAAGCTGTTTAGTGAAATAGAAGTATTTATGGGTAACAGGGCCTAAGAAGTGGCAGGGAAAATGAGAAACTGATAGCTGTAAATTGGCAGTAATGAAAGGTACTCCTAACAGAAGTTGAATCTAATAAGATAAATTATGTGGTTAGTATCTTCAAAGGCAAATAGCAGAGTTCTAGAAATGTGTGAAAAGAATTAAAAATCAATATTACAGATGTGTATGTAGGCAAGTGTTGTTGTTGTCAAATACTTCTGTTCCATACTGAGAATAATATTTGTCTTCGGACTTTTTAATACTGCTAAAAAGCATTTGATAACCATGAAGAACATTAATTGTCCATTTCAAAAGTCTTAATATGTGAGTTTTGATAGCTGCCCACTGAGTTTTCAGAGAATTGACAGAAGAAAGAACAGTTATTAAATGATGCTTATGGTTCTAGGGAAGGTATGGGGAAAAAGTACTTGCTAGTGTTAAAGGCCAGTGAAATGGTCTTCACTGGCATTGATCACAAAGGACCACACTGAGCAGCTGCTTGACCTTAAGATGTAACTGATGAAGAATTAAAGGGTGGTGCCATGATCCATACCATTCAATGAGTTGTTACATAGATATGTTCTGCCAAATTTATCCCAAATTGAATTTAGCTGAGAGCCATTGTCATAAATACATGCAGGCTTCAAGGCATTTGACTTGCTTCTGTATGATGCTGATTAGACTAGCAGTGTCACGGGCCTGATATAATACATAAAACTGATTTCAGTTGCAGTTGCCAAAAATAATTCCAGACCTCATCAGGAAACAATGTTGGGTTGGGGGTCTGTGGGGACTTTTTGGGTGTAGGAGAGTGATTATGCATCTCTTTGTGATGTGATGCTACTGAAATCTTCTTTAGTTTTGAAGACAGCAGGAATTATAGAGAAATGCTACACATACTGAAGTAATTTGTATCAAATGAATACAGTCCCCTCTAGAAACCAAATTTGATCGTGTGGTAGGTTACATTCATTTGAACAGCACATGTTTTACCATGGCTCAGTGGAAAGTCACAGCTAGGAGCTATGAATATAGGTCACTCTGGATAGGAGACTGTATTTTGGAAAGCATTGACTCAGAAAATGATTTGGGGCTCTGATGTATTACCAGTTGAGCATGAAATTGCAATAGAGTGCAGTGGCTTATGGAGTAAATGCTATCTTTGGGTAGCTTAGCAGGGTTATGTTATTATTGCTATATAGCTTTAGAGGGAAAACTACAGGAATATTATGTCCTGTTCTGAGGACTGTTTTTAAAAACAACACTGGCCAAGCTGGAAGGATAATGAGAGAGCCAGAGAATGGCTGTAGCTCTGGCTAGCATAACTTAATGAAACTAAAGAGCCAAGGTAAAGTGTGTGATTAGTATTTACATTTCTGTGATGTGTAAGATGACTGGAAGACAGCTCCTCTAGTGTAATCATTAGATTTAGTACCTGAAAACAAAATTAGGCAATTGTTTTAGGTGAGCAACTGTGTTTGGGTCTTTTTTTTGTTTGGGTTTTGTTTTGTTGTTTGGGTATTTTTTGTTTGGTTTTTTTTTTNTTAGCTGAGGGCATAGGGATTATTTGCTTGGGACAGAGTTGTTTTTTTTTTTTCCTAAGGTGTTTTCCTGAAAGTCCTGGTGTTCTTTCAAATGAGTTGTCAAGCTCAGCCAGAAGTTATTGCCTTGATGGAATTTTTACAGATATTGTTTTACAAGAGAATAAGCTAAAGAATCATAGGGAGCTCTCTGAAAGAGAAATGCAGCTATTGAATGAGGAAGGAGAGAAAACAGGAGTTACTGTATAGAAATGTTGTCAGTCCCTGGAGGACAGATGGTCTGGGAACCTGTTAATGGGTTCCATCCTTCCTGAGGTTCCAGGTTTAGATGGGAAAATAAGAGGAAACTACAACAGTTATATAAAGGATGATGGAGTAACACTGGTGTAGTGGGAAATGACCAAGCCCAGTGCACCTGGCAGCTGTTGCTACCACTTGGCTTTCAGCTTTGGCTCTAGAAAACTTTGTTTGCTTACATCTTCTTTCCCATTGCTCATTGCCATTGTTCTCTGTTTTCCAAATTCCAGCCTGCTTTCCCTTCTTCCCTGCATCTTTGCTTGCTTTTGTTCCTACTGTCATCTTTGCTTTTGTCTCACACAACTATATGGTGCCAGCTCTCAGTTTGTCCATAAGGCTTTGCCTGTTTATATTGCATGAAGACCTAGGTCTTGGTTTTTTTTTTTTGTTGTTTTTTTTTTTTTTTTTTTTTTTTTTTTTTTTTTTTTTTTTTTTTTTTTTTGTTTTTTTTTTTTTTTTTTTTTTAATGTATTTTATGGAAAAAAAAACCCCAGACCTAAAGGTTTTTGATCATTCTATATAAATCAGTATTTAGGAATTATGTAGACTAGTCCAGGAATTGTACATGAAGATAGTTTTTCTTCAAAATTTTTCTATGAAGTTTGCAGTCTCTTTTAAAGTTGATAGAGTTTTCTACAAGGATAAAACTGATAGTGGTATGTGAGGTAAAATCATCTGAAAACCAGTGGAGGGTTGTATATGTATTATGTGCATGTGGAAGGTCTTCCATAAAGAAATTACCAGATCCAGTGAGAGAAGAGCTAGACAGACCACAAATACTATGGTGAAAGGAATGGTTAGAGAAAGATCCCTCAACAGTCAGTCTCCGTTTTGTTTTTGAAGGCCTGCTCGGAACAGACTTCATATTTTGTGTTATTTTATGCAACAATTGTAACGGTACACTATATATAGGTATATTGACAACAAAGTTTGTGTTTCTAGCAAGGTCTGATTTTGGTGACAGACTTTACTGTGTCTTGTGCTTCACAGTATTCCTTTCTCCAAAGCCTGATAGATACTGGAGCTTGGTATTTGTGCTTTGTCTTTGGTAGCAAATAGGATAAAGTTTCTCTGCTGCTACAGCTGCTTCCCACAAATTATATTTGCTTATCTTCTGATTGTGTCTGTAAGTAAGTTTGGTTCTAAATCCCAAGAACCCAGAGATGTGTGATTCCTACTGGCAGGCTGGATGCGGCCATTTACTTTGTCCAGTTCCTGAATGGAGCCTTGTACTGGTCCTGTATGTGCAGAGCTGCTGATTGCCCTGCAGCATGAGCTGTTCCCTGCTTCTCAGTGGCTGGTATCACTTCTAAAAACCTTATCAGTGTGTCTGATACATTTCTTTCTATTTTTAAAATGAAACAGTGTTATTTGTCTTTATTTTATAAATGTGATATACATTTCAAGTAACCAAAATGAGTGGTGTGGTCTGTAGTTTGGAAAACTTGGAAAGTTTTGTTTTTCATTAAAATGTGTTGACTGCTTTTGAACATGCTTGTCATCTAGGTACTTTTTTTTTGTAATTTAGCCTGTTGGTTTTGAAGTTGTATGAATAGTAATTGCCTGCTGCCTGATTTTTTTCTTCTGAAATCAACTTAGCTTTATGAGTTAACTTAGTCCAAAATCTATCAAGAAGAACTATTCAAAACCCCTATTCTCTTGATGAAAAAATCCCTTAGTATTCTTCCACAAATAGGTTGTCTCTGGCAAAATAAATGGGACTTATTCCCAGTGGTTTGCACTGCTTGATTATCTAGACGTGTTCAATATCACAATATAACATATCAGCAGTGGATTACTTCCTTTTTCATTGCAAAATAAATTAAATCAATGAGGATATATATTCTTCTAATTAAATAAAAGTGAACTAACTTGACATTGATCATCTCAAGCATTGGAAACTATGTTAACATTGTGAGCAATTATTTTACTTGGGGAGTGCCTTATGTTAAAGATAAGCAGAACTTTGTATGGCTTTTGTGCTGGTTCTGAAATCTTGGTGAGGAAGCACTGCTTTTTAATTATCTTTTTATTTTTAATTTTTTTTTTTGTAAGTATCCTGCCATTTTAAAGCTGGCTGAACTTCTTGGGAGAGATTTGTTACCTCTGGTCCTAGGTGTATGTATTACCTTGTCTCACATTTTCCCAGGCTTTGAAACATTTTTCCTGTGCTTGTCTAGACTCAGAAGCACTGTTTCAGGGTGGATGATTTACAGAACTGCATGCCAGGCATGTAGATAGAGCCCACTGAACACACTGAAAATCGGTGTCAAGTGTGGGATTCCACTACTCTAATGCATTATAGGAACAATGAAACTTAGAGCAACAGTAGAGCAATATATCTCTGGAGTGCAATTTGTAAATTGTTTCTTTGAGCTTGCCACTCATTTTTAGTACCTCTTCCACCTCCTGCAATGCCATTTCAAAAGCAGTATCTAATATAATAAATGACAGTTCATCGGTTATTTAAATTAATATAGCTGTTATTGTTGTCACAAGATTTCTGGGTAGTGTGTTTTGTGTTCCTGCTGTTACACTGAGAAGTGTCAATGGTCTGAAACACTCAACTAGTATTTCAGGCTTTGTGAAAGCCCTGTGAAATGCTGCTATTTCAGTTGTACATTAGTTCTGTAGTCTCTGTAACATAGCTTCATGTGGGTGGTTGGGAGTGTTTTAGTGGCAGCACTAAATTGGGAAATGCCATTCTTAAATTATGACAGAAAAATAAGACAAATTTGCTGTGTATGTTTAGCTGCAAGACTCTGGGATGCTATATACCCCTTGCCAAATAAATTGGGTTATATTGCTGTTAAAATTTATATTCTGCTTATAAATAAGATTTAATTGTTATTAAAACACTTCTCATAGGAAGATGAGCATTCTGTATGTGAAAAATTCTTTCCTGCTTTTATGGAAGTGTTGAGTTTCGTAACAGGTGCAAGCTTTGACAGTGCAAAAGAAAACAGTTGTTCTAGCTTGAGCTTGTTTTGTTAAAGTTCAGATTGCAGTTATGTTTTCAAAACCTTATTTTGTGCAGTCTGGGCTTGCACCAGCTCTATTGTCCTTTCTTGGCCTGGATGGATGGGGCTGCTGACTGTGAGGCTTGCTGATTTTTGCTTTGTGGCTTTGCATAATGCGGCTTTTGTACTAGCTCTGTGGCAAATGAGGGCCACTGCCAAAGGAAGAGTAGGCATATATGTACCCTCTACTTCTGTGTTATTGATTTTTACTGTAATCTCTGTAGCAGTAAATTCAAACTATTTACTGGAATTTGTGTTTCTGAAATTGAGGGGTTGGCAGGACCATACTGGTTCACAGCACAGACTGCAAACACTGCCCTGATGTGCAGTAAAGGAGTGCTTACATTTTCCAGGAGTTGTTGGATGTTTCCTTTTAACACTATTGTGTGTATTTTATGGATTAAATATGTGAGTGAGGATGAGAAAAACAGAATAAGATTTCCAAGTTTTTTTAAAACAGTAAATCTAATGTTTCCTTCCAGATTATAAAAACACTTAAGGTACTACAAGGTTTGGATTTATCACTGGATATTTTAGTGGTAAGTGATCAGTAATAACACATTAAACTCTTCTGTAGTGAATTACTATGTAAATGCCAAGAGTGTGCATTTGTACAAGTGGTGAACATGCTGCATTTTATGATTTTGAATTTATATCCTATTTGGTTAGATTCATTTTCCAAAAGCTGGTCGTCCAACATAATAAATGCAGTATTATGTCAACTGTAGTACTGAGCGGGGAACAGAGCATATAGAGGACACTTTGCTAATCAGGTTGGCTTCTTTTCACTGTAAAACTGCCTTAAATCAATGCTTAAAGCAAATATGGGTGAACCATTCTTTAGGTCAATTGTCTAACTCTTCAGTCTTTCATTAGCAGCTCAAAGTTAGTTTCTTGCATTTAAAGAGGAGGAATCCCAAATAATGATTCCTGTGACTTTTTTCCTCATCCAAGCTGCATCCTATCAAATTCTATATTAGATATTCTCACACTGGTCTGTGAAGCTTCTATCTATTATAAGCAATGTGTTTTTGTTTAGAAAAGAAAAAAATCTATGGGTTTTGTGAGAGAATTCTTTGACCAGTAAGAAGAAAAATGTAGTTGCCAAGATACTTGGGTGGGCTATTCAGGTAAAGGCATTTGCCTGCCTAGGCACAGGCAGACTTCTACTGAAAAGAAGCAATATTTATTTTGTTTCCAATAAAAAATACACAATCTCATATTGCAATTAGTTGTTTAAAATGACAAAGGTTTTCTGCAGATGATTCATGTTCCCAGAAATTTTGCATACTTTGTAATGGGACAGTCTTTGATGGAAGCCTTCAAGTCAAATAGAGGAAAGTGAGTAGAGGGCTCCACATATTTTTAATTTGAAGAACATAAATAGCTTTATGAAGTAGTCCCACCAGATTTCTTCCATCTGTTTGCAATAACTGACTTACCAAATCAGGTTGCTCAAATTATATATAAGCTAAATATACTAGAAGTGAATTTAAGGAAGCCCTTTCTAGAGGCTGAGCTGATTATGTGGGAGTGACATATATAGCTCAGACTTCACAGGAATATAATTTCACTAGTTAGCAAGAGCATTCACAGGTTGCCCTGAACCCACTGAATTCCATATTTTGCGTGCATCTTAAAAGTGAGGGTTTGTGAATCAGACATGCTTGCTGATAATACAGGATTAAAATCACCTGTGATTCTACAAACACAAAGTATGCAAGATATTTTTGCTTAAACAAAACACACTAGAGTGAGACTTGAAGACACAATGATACTGTAAAATAACTCTGTTGCTCTGACCCTTCAACCCTGTACTACTGGTTGAGATGTATTTTATGTTACACCATGCCCAACATATATGCTCTCTGATGTGCTCAATTGTACTTCATAAGCCTAAAGGAAATTTGAATTGATGCATTTTGTGGGCTTAAGCATTTGAGAGAAGTGAAATTCCTGAAATGTGTACATTTAATGGAGGAAAATTGCTTATTTTAGCTTTATGAATTAAGCCTGCATTTTGTTCCCCATATTTGATTATAAATAACTACTTCCTTAAATTCCATTTGCAGTATAAAGAGGGCATTTATTCTTTGGCTGCCATAGGACTGCCCTGAATACTAGTCTAATACTGTTTGTGGCAGTTTTAGAGGAGGTTTTATTTGGAATGAGAGTTGTCATTTATTCTGCCCATCTTTTTTGCTCTATCTTCAACAGGAAACTGGCATAAATAAAACAGTTAACAGTTTTAGGGAACATGCCGCTGCTGGGAATGTAGCCAAAAGTCTGTTAAAACAATGGAAAAAGTGTATTTCTCCAGAAACTAAAAGGTAGGTGTGAACTTTTTTCCTTTAAGTTAATTATACTGTAGGAAGCTTAGGAAGGTGTTTGGAATGACAAATGTACATTGAATAGGAATGTGAATTGAATGCAAGAAATAAGAGTGCAGTTGTAAAATGAGGAAAGCAATCAAACCACTCTTGGTCAACTAGCCAGTCATCACCCTGACTTCAGCTGCTTCTTGTGACTGGCACAAGTTCTTAGGTCCCAGCTGGTGCAAATGGGACTAAACCATGATGGGCACTGCTCTGCACTTCAGGAAATTGGGAATTTGCTCCTTCTTCCCAGAGGTGGTGGTTAAATGAGGCAGCTCTCCCACAATGATGTGGTTGTATAGAAGTTTTTCTTGTAATGTTCTTGTGGGCTGAGAGGGGCTTCCAGCGTTGGAGGAGGCACAGTGAAGAGATGCAGTTTCTTCTGAGACTGAAGCAGCCAGCACTGCCATGGCCAGGCCTGCTCTGCTTTAGATGTTTTGTTCCAGACAGTTGAGCTGAGAAAGCCAAGGGAATAATTTGACTAAATAGTGCATTTTAAAACTGAAGCTGTTCAAGCAGCAGGAAAGTAAAATACCAGAACCTGTGATAAGCAAATCCTAAAGGCTGACCTGTTAATCTGGATCACCTACAGAGCATGTTGTAAATTTTTCTGTCTCCTAGTTATTTCAAGTGCCATGTCTTTATGAAAAGTGGTATATCCAGTGTGTTATAGGCAGATAGTACTGCCAGGTTTGTGTTCCTGCTCAGGGGTATGTCCCTACTCCCCACTTGTTTTGCTATCAAATCTTGCTTTAATCTTTAGCAGTGCTGGACCCAAGAGTGCTGTGATTCTGTACTGATGATGGAAGAATAAGAACACAGTGCAGAACTAAATTCTGGGTTTTGTGAAACTATGACACATGGTGTGATTTTATGCTTTTAGTTTTACTAATATCAGAAAAAACAGATTTTTAAGAATTTAGCATCAGCTGCAGAATGAGATGTAATTTTTTTATTGTTGCAGTGATCACAGGGGAAGAAAAAACAATGAAAAAGAAAAGCATGAGATGAAAACTTCTATTTCTAAGGAGATTAAGCCTTCAGAGAAGCCTGAAACATCTGTACTGGCCTTTAGAAGTTCCAGTAGTGCTCCCGTTTCTACAAAGTTGAATAAAGAGTATATTTGTAGTGAAAAGACCCATCAAAGTACAAACTTCGAGTCTTCAAAAGAATGTGATAATAAAGAATGTAGTAGCAGTGGTTCTAAGCATGTTTCCCAGAGTAACAATTCTCAGGCTAAAGAAAGTGAGTTCAAAGAGAGCATTTCCACAGAGAGCAAGACAATTTCAGAAAAGCAGCATTCCTCTGCAGCCAATGAAGGCTTATTAGCCCTGAAGGAAAAGCCTAGTAAGGATGCTTCCAAACAGAGAAGTCCTAAACGTGTGAAGAAACCAAAACAAAATATTGTCATGGAAGACCAAGCCAAATCATCTAGTGATGAGGAATTTGAACCTCCTACTATGTCTTTTGAATCTTATCTTACTTATGATGAGGTTACCAACAAAAGAAAGAGAAAGAGACCTTGCTCTACAGGTGCACGGCCAAAAAAGTGCTGTGAACAGAAGAACAGCTTGTTACCACAAAAGACTTCAAAGCTTTCTCAGGCAAAAGGGGGAGTTGAAGACATAAAAAAATGTGAGAGTGATCAATCAGAAACTTCCAGTAAAAAGGTAAACCACTACAGAGATAACAGCAGATAAACTGCAGACAAACAAGTGCTTTGGACTTTAATTTCAGTGAAATTTATCTGTATTTATTTTAAAGAACAGTTTGCATGACTCTGAGGTATCAGCTGCATTGCAATTGCCATTACAATAATGGGGAGAAAAAAGAGTGAGTTTGCAATTGAATTACTTGTATTTTTAGCATTATTTCCAACTTTACAGTAGTGTTTGGTCCTTACCAACTAATCTGCATTTGACTTGCAAAATGCAAAGGCAGTTACCTTTGGAAAGATATCCACCTTTTTCCTTTCTTGACCATCCTGGTTTGTGGCTGCTGCAGCTCTGTACAGAACAGTCCTTTGGAAAGATATCCACCTTTTTCCTTTCTTGACCATCCTGGTTTGTGGCTGCTGCAGCTCTGTACAGAACAGTCCTTGTGGTTCTTAATAGTGATTGTTAAGGTTTGCAGTGGAACTGAACATTCTTTAAATGGATTGAAGTAAACCACAGTATTGCATATAAAACTAGATTATACATATTCTTAATTTGAGCTGTCCTGGTCCCTTGAAGTGCAAAAAGCTTAAGTAGCTACTCTGAGAAAATGTGTATGCAAAAATGTGTATTAATTAGACCTTTTAAATGAAGACCTTTTGTGCACTGAAAATTAGTTATCTTCAGATGTATATCTTCATTGGGATGTGAAAGCTTTAGGCTTTTTTTTATTATGGAAGATCTGCAATCTGAATGTGGTATCTTCTGTCTCAGATGGGAAATATTAATGAAGAGGCTTATGTATGATAGTCTAATGTAAACTGTTTGAGGAAAAATCTTTGATACTCAGTTGTGAAAAGTTACTATAGATACTTAGATTAAGTGCAGAGAATGCAAGTTTTGGGCTGTAAGTGCCTGACTTGCAATTGGAGGACACCTGAGACCCAGTTTACATGTTGCACCTGATCCATTTGCAGGGACCCATACCTAACAGGCTGCTGCATCTTTAAATCCCTTTTCAGGGAATTAGCTGTGAATGTTTTAGGCTAAATGGCTTACTGAGTGTGATCTAGGAGACTTGATAGGACCAGGTATAAAGCTATTTCTTGTCTTTTAGAATTATACTTTTGTTGTCTTGCAGTTTTGCCTAATTCAATAATGATTTATCTGAAAGCCCATTAGCTCTACATATTTACTCTGTTCTTTAATCTTTCTATGTGCTAATTGCAGATGTCCCACTAAATTCCTTTTGTGGTGTAGTCTTGGTAGGTGGAATATGAAAGAATATGCTGAAAAGTAATCCTTTGAGTAAATTTTAGTGTAGAAAAGCAAGAATTCTAGTTATCATAGTTAATTTTGAGATTTGCATAAATGTTTGGGGTTTTATTGTAGCTTATTTTAAGCCTGGTTAACCCCAAATTTATAATAGTGAAGCAATCTTTCCTTGACTCTGCACAGGCCAAAGTGGCATCCCTCCAAGAGCTTCTTAATACTCCACTACCTAAAACTCTGCCAGGCATCTCAGATTCATTTCCCCCATGTGCTGCAGACTTTACAGGTAAGTAACATACAAGACTGATAAATGTGAAATAGTGCAGGTTTTTAGAACTCTGTGTAGAAATGTTTGATCCCCTTTTCTAATAAGCTGTATTAGTTCATCAGTCCACAGCAAAGAAGGGCTTCACTTTCTCATTTGTAGAAATCATGGGAAGCTGAAAAGAGTTACAAGGCCTTCCTTTTTATGCCTTGCTGAGTAAAGGAATATTGAGGAGGGTTACCACAGACTTGGAGAAAGCATTAATTAAGTGGCAGTTCTACAGATTCCATTTATCTTTACTCATTTCTATACCTTAGAGCAGGCAAAGCCTTAGCAGAAGTTATCTTAGGTTAAACAAATACATGAGGCACTAGGTCTAGCTTTGGCATAGGAATCACTGGCATCATTATAGGTAGGTGATATAAAATATCAGTGGTTCCCCTAGCAGCTTTTCTGATGTTTCAGTGGTTTCCTACCATTGGGATCTTGAAACATTGCTGCTATTGCAGCTTCTGGCTTCTCTAAGATAACTCAGGAGGGTTAGTTCTGTAGATGGGTGCAGAGCAATCGAGGTGTGAATACAACTCATGTAGACTGGTGATAAATCGTGCAAGACTGGTTTGAGTTGGTGCAGCTTACTTGCAGTGTACATCTTGGAGTCAGATGATGATGAATGGACTTTTGCAATTCAGGATATGTGCAAGGGTCCCATGCAGTAATGCAGTAACTTTGTATTAAGAAAATACTTTGTATATGTAAGTAAAAGTAATATATGTTTATCTCGGAGCTGAATGTTTAAAACATTGTGAAACCTGCCTGATGTTCTGCTTGCAGTGTCTGCAGCACCTGTTGTAGAAGCCCCCCAGCAAGTCAATGATATAGTTCAATTCACAGGACAGAGACTGAACTCTAAAATGCAGGTTTACTCTGGCTCCAAGGCAGTGTGCCTTTCGAAGATGCTTACGCTGCATGAGCAGTGTGTCCGTGTGCTTAACAACAATATTGAGTGTGAGTACTTCAGGGGATTTGTAGCACTTCTGGCTCTAAGGGGATGAGATGTTTTTTCTCCATGCCAACCAGTGGCACAGAAAAATATATTGTCCCTCCCTACTACTGGTAACTTGGAGCAAGTTGAAAGGTGCTTGTAGAAATGGATTTATGACTGTGCTGAAATGTAGCTTCATTTTGAAAGCTTACAAAATTAAAGGTCGAGTTTACTTAAAATAATGTCCTATAAATTATAAACTAAAAATTCTGCCCCTTCCCTCCATGTTTGTTGTGATCAAGACATTCTTTTCTTCCTTGCATAGGCAGAGGTGGAAGAATTGCATATCCGTAAAAATGGGGCAATGACTATTCAAAGATGCTTTATCCATCCTCAAGTATAACTGCTAATCAGTAGGGAACTGCTGATTTATAAGTGTTTTCACAGCCTGACATGGGATGTTGTGTTAATGCTTGCTAAAATTAACTTGTGCTTTTATTTTTAAACTGTCTGTGTGGTGTTACCCATTGAGTAAAATAAGTGAGATATTGAAAGAACTGTCCTCTTTTGTAGTGCTACAAGAAGCAGGAGGTGTGCCCTTTGAAATTCTTGAGCCTGTGCTAACACGTTGCACACCAGAGCAGTTGTTTCGAATAGAGAAATGTAATATGGTAAATTCTGCCTTGTTAAATATGGAGAACCACAGAGTTCCACAACTCCACGGGCTGCACTGGTTTTCTGTCTTGCATACTAATTTCCTTGAATTCAGCTGTCACTAGCAAGTCTCCTTTTCTGAAGTTTCAAACATTCAGGAGAATTACTACTGATGACTAAGTGAAAGACAGTGTGTATAGAAGAGTATTTCTGTTTCTAAAAATAAGAAAGAAAGATGACTATAGTATTTACCACTGAAATAGCTGGGAAAGTCATAACCAGTGGTTTTCAAGTTGACAAACTATTAAGCCTGCAAAGCGTCAGGAACTAGCTGGGGTGCAATTTCATGTATTTCTTATCTACACTGTCAGGACTTGAGCTCCACGATGCACTTGGACATTGATGTTCTGAGTGTGCAGTCCTTCCTAGGGCAAGTTAGCCTTTCCTCTGTGTGCTTCAAGTTGGGAGCTGGAGTGGCCTGAGCCTGTGCTGTAAACACAAGTCCAGCCTGTAAGCGTGGCTCACTGACTCCAGCTCTGCTGCTTGGAGCTGTGTGACTTCCAGGCTGTAGTCAGTGTCCCTGCATGGCATTGCCACGGTGTGGGTACCTGGGTCAGCACATGTGGTGGGATTTGTTCTATACCTTCTTCCACCAAAGGTTTGGGTTGTGTCTGTAGGCTCAGAGAACAGGTACTCCTGAAAATATTTTTAAGTCTCTGATTTAAGATATCTTGTGTTCAAATTAGATCTTTATAAAAGAGACTGACCACTTGTGGAAGAAACACTGCCAAAGAGATTTTAAAAATGAGAGTGTTCTGGAATATGAGTCTTGGCGTGAAATGTACTGGAGACTGTTTAATCAGAGAGAAGAAAAACTGAAGATCCTCACAAAAGTTATTCTTTCAGCTCAGTCTGAGAAACCAAAAGGTAAAATCTCTGGTTAGCTCTTCCACTTACAAAACCCCAATCTCTTCTGCTGTTCTTGACAATGTGTTTGGTTTAGTGATTTGCTTGCAGTGAGTACTAATTCTGTACTTCCAGGAGAAATCATCAAGAACAAACACTGTTACTCTCAAATTAAAATTTGCTTCAAAAATAAACATATACATTAATACAATATGTTGGTGTGTCCTGCAAATACTATGCATTAGACAAATCTTACCTTACTGGTTGGACTAAGGATTCTAAGCAGCAATGCAAAGAATTTTGGACATAAAGGACATGAAAAGCCATGCATCCTCTGCTCCTTGCTTCTATATTAGGCAGGCAAGCAAAAATGGCTTATGTGACTGGTGCAGCAAAACCACCCAGGGGCATTTGCCGACAGCAAGAAATCCATGGGATAGCAGGACCTGTCATCCAGCTTCATTCCACAGAGAAGTGCAAGTAAGTGCTATGTACTATGCTTTTGAGTTTGTCAGTTCAAAATCGTGCTTGCAAAATAATTTTAAAGTTCTAAATAACTCTATTTACTTTCCTTTTTTAAAGTGGCTAGTAGCTAGAAACAAACTTGCCTTTAAAGTGTTGTGTACTCCTCTGTCATGTGTGCATTGTCATTGCACATTTCTCAAAAGTGCCAGTGAATTTACCCTCCCAGCTGGAGCCTAAGTGGACGCTGTTTTCTTTTCTCCAGATTGCACTAAAGCTGCTTGGCATCCTAGGGCAATTCCATTGTTGATGTTTTGGGTCTATAAACCTGCCTAGTAGCCTCACGTGTTCTCCTGCTTTGATAAAATCCCAGTCAGCTGCCTGGTGTGATACAGCTGACCAGAATGAACTGCAAGAACTTTTAATACTTTTTTTTTTCCCCCTGTGAATTTCAGAGCCCTAGTCAAACAGCCTTACTGCTCAAGGTGGTTGTAAGTATGGGTTAAGAAGGGCAGCCTGAATGTAAGAATTTTCTTAAACTCAGCTTTTACACCAGATACATTTTCATAACCGTGCCTTTAGCTGGTGAGATTTGGAAGGTTCTTTCCATGCTGTTGCTATTTCCAGTGAAAAGATAGTCCCCCACCAAGGCAGTAGCTTAAGGCACTTTGAGTTGCACTTTTGCTTTCAGCTGCTCTGTGGGAGGCTGATTCTGTGTTGTGACAGACCTGCCTTTCCAGTTTAGGTGCTTAAAGTACAGTAGCATACAAGTACATATGTCCTTTGTGCTCCAGTAACCTCTGGACCAGTAGCTGAACGATGTAGCCATGCCTTGCATGAGTAGTAGTTGTTGTTGTTGTTGGGTTTTTTTTTGTTTTTTTTTTCTTTTTTCTCAGAGATGAAAGAAGCTCTAAGAGGGTCATTGATTTACCTTCCTGTGAACCAAAAGGGGTTGTTTAGGCACAAGGAGTTAAATGTCACTGCTTTGACCTATTGGTTTTTTAAGCTGCAGAATTTGTACAGCTGAAATTCTCACTTGAGAAGCTGGTCTTGCAGGAGCTAAAAATCCTGCTAAGGATTTGCATGCAGACATGCAGATCCTTAACAGGCTGCTGTTCTCAGTGTGCAGTGGTACCGAGTGCTGGCAGAACCCTCGGTGACTGCTTCTGAGGAGTTTGGGGCTGGTCACATTTCGTGACATTGTGCTGCTTTAATGCTATGTTGGGTTAATGGTCCTTAGCAGGAGGCATCAGCTTTGTATGTGTATCTGCCTCAGTCCTTGTCTTGTTGACTGAGGATTTCAATGTGATGTTTTGTTAGCTGTTGTGCCTTTTGCTAGCCAGTTACAGAGGTTTTGCTTCTAAACATTTGTCCTTATTTTCTGTCAATGAGCTAGTTAGCAGTTCAGCTGTGTTCAAAGAGGAAAGTTAACACAAGGTGCAAACTAGAGTGCATGCATTATGAATCACAGTAGTATTGCTGCTGGCCATTTTGATTTGTCATAAACTCTGATCATTTAATTTTAAAGACGAATAAGATACATGAAACCTTATAAATTTAATATTTGTTCAAGAATTAAAATGGAAAAGGTGGTCATCTGTGATTCCTTCTAAGCTGAATTATCCTATGACTTTGAAATGTATAAAGTCTCTTAAATGTTTCCAATCAGGCTGTTGGTTTTGGTGGTATTTTTCCTTCAAAATGAGCCAAAGCAAATAGTAACTTGATATCAAATGCTAACTTTTTTCTTACTTGCTTGTTATAAAAGAACAGGGATTTCAGAAATGAGAGACAGAAAAAACACATTATCAAATCTGATACCTGCTGGCAGCTGTAGAAGTTCTAGCTCAGGTGTCATGATTCAAGATGGAAAGAAGCCTACCAAAAGTAAGTGGCATTTCCTAAGATGATAAATTTAATTGTTTTAACCTTCTGCCTACTAATATGTGCTTAATATTATACTAATACCATTTTAATTTGCTCATAGCTGTAATCCTAACTGGTCTCTTTGTTTTGTTTTTATTGAAGAAATAGCACCAATCATGAAGAAAACTTTGAAAGCACTGAGGAATAGAGTTGGACAATGATAAAATGAGACTGTGTATTTGAAACTTACTTGATGTGACTATGTATATATTATGCTACAGCAAATGAAAATAATGTTCATGTAAGCACAGTTCAATTTGCTTTAGTTAAAATAGTCCTGAAAAGTTGCATGGGTGAATAATTAACAATAAATACTGAAACATCCAAGTCCTTTCATACTGCTGCTTTCTTATTTGAACTGAAATAAGGTCAGTACACACTAATGACAAGTCAGTTTATATGAAACTTTATAGGTGATGTATTTATGAGTTTAAGCTGGTGAAGGATCTGGGATACAAGTTTTGTTAGGAATGGTTGAGGGAATGGGGGTGGTTTAGTCGGGAGGAAAGGAGGCTGAAGGGAAGACCTTATTACTCCCTACAGGTACCTGAAAGGAGGTTGTACACAGGTGGGGGTTGTTCTCCTAAATTACAGGACAAGAGAAAATGGCTTCAAGTTGCACCAGTGAATGTTTAGATTGGATATTATGAAAAATTTCTTCACTGAAAGGGTTGTCATTGTTGGGACAGGTTGCCCAGGGAAGTGGGTGTGTTGTCACCCTCAAAAGATGTGTAGATGTGGAATTTGAGGACTAAAGTGCTGGATTAACAGCTGAACATTGATCTTCAAGGCCTTTTCCAATCCAAACGATTCTGTCATTTTAAGTGTGGATATGAAAGAGAATGTGGACTAAACTCTGATCTGCTGCTCTCAGTCTGTCATGAAGGGGTCTAGCTCACAACCTCATGGCCAGTTCTTTTAAAGTAAATAAGCTATTTGTTCTTTCGAGAGTTTGGGACTGCTGCAATTTGGGATTAGTCTGTGAATGGGTTTAGTTTTAGAAATGAGATATGTCCTTGTAGTTTCTTCTTCTAAACCACTTCATTTGCATGAATTGTAAGTCTGACTTTGCCTTGAAGGCATGGCTTAGAAATGGGGGAACTCTATCAATGGCACTCAGTAGTTGCAAGTAGGTTTCATTTCTTCCTTTGTACTTCCATGGGATTGGGCATCTTGGAACTCCTCACAAAGCACAGGAAACCTTTGAGTTTGTCTCTTACTCAAAACACCTTTATATGCGAGTTTCCTCACCATCCTAAATATTAGGTACTACAGGTAGATTACAAAATACTGCTACTAAAATGGCTTTTACAGCCATTAACATAGTCACCCATATATAACAGCTTGTGAAAATGCCCTGCTTATACAGGGATCTGAAGTCAGCAGGTGTGCTGCTGTGTTGTGTTTTTTCTCCATGCATTATAGTTGCACTAAAAAAATGGAAGTTGAACACCTGCATGTTGAA
This sequence comes from Aegithalos caudatus, assembly GCA_013389925.1. Lineage (NCBI taxonomy): Eukaryota > Metazoa > Chordata > Aves > Passeriformes > Aegithalidae > Aegithalos > Aegithalos caudatus. The sequence continues at coordinate 294,160 of WEIU01017768.1, forward strand.
CTGGAAATGCTGGGGGAAGCTTTTGCTGTTTCTGGAATCAAAACAAATATTAACTAGTAAGAGAGGTAATGCAGCATCTGTCATATATACCTGAACAGTTCATCCCAGAAGCATTCTTTCCAAGACTTGAATCTGGTTGAGTGAGCAATATACCAGTCTTCATTGCTAATCAGTTGGTGGCAGAAACTCAGTTCAGCTGAAGGTTTCCATCAAGTGTGGTGTCTTTTTGTGTAAGAAAGGACAAAGTCATTGGTTTAGCTCTGGCATTTGAGAACACAGTTGTAGCCATGCAGAACAGATAGATGATGGGAATATCCACTTTGGAGTCTGAAGGATACATAGTTGTTTTAACTAACAGACTTCCATTGTTGGTTGGCAATAACTTTTCCTATCCTTGACAATGGTAGCGAGTTATGTGAAGGGCAAATTTGACTGCAAGATTATGTGGCTTTCATTTCCTTTTCTCACTTTCTCTCACTTCAAAGGCTCTAGATACAGCTCTGGTAAGAGATATGCAGAGGATGCTCATGGGATCAGATTTTCAATCCTGACAATTTCTAATTTAGAAGATATAGTAGACAAACAAATCTCTTTACTGTAAAGTAGTTGGTGCTACACACACTTTAGGCTAGGGTATTTCTTTTGCTTGGGCTGTGGTCTGTTCCTATGGACTAATGCCTGCCTGAGGCTGCAGTATGCTGGGGTGCTCTGGGAATGCATCTTTGTGAGGGATCTTGTTTTTGTGGTTTGACACTACTTGATGATACAATACAAATCAATCATGGAGGCAAATTCAAAGCCGACTTCAAAAGCATACCCTTTTAACCTGAGCTAGGGGACTAACTTAGATACTTCTGCAGTCTCCTGCCTTCCATCCCTATACATGGTTACTCCAATACACAGGAATCATTGCTAGTTATGTATTCCTGGCATCCTGACATACCTAACAGCACACATGGTATTGGAGATAACTTTGCTTCTGGTGAAAGACGTTTGGTTGGTTTTGTTCCATATTCCCCAGGCTGGCTGCCACATCTCATCAGAAGAGACCTCTGATCCTTCTTGGGTAAGGGACTGTTTTCACAGATTGAATGTTACAAGTGCAGGATGGTGTTCCCTTTCCTAATAACACACTGTAGCTCCTAGTCCTCCTGCAGTATTTCTGGAGTGTTTTGTCCCAGCAGCGTAATGCTTTTCCCTTCAGGTGATAAGCAATTTCCATATTAATTTCTGAAATATTTAATAAGTAATAGGAGAAAAACATGGGCACATAAGGAACGTCCTGCTGTAGGAGAGACCACAAATGTGTAATATGTCTTCTTGAGACTTTTTCTTCTTTCAAGCATAGAAACCACTTTCCACTTCCTGACAGTATTTGTTTCATAGCTTTCAGGAATGTTTTCCATCCTGTTAGTGGTTGGGCCCAAGAAGAAAGCTTGGCCTGACAGCTATACCACTTAAAAAAGGAGGATGTGTTATGTTGTCATCTAAACAGTCCCTGTGGTAGGAGAAGGAAAACAGTTTTGAGGTGAAGTGTTCAATCTTATGAGACCCTGCTCAGAAGACATTTGAATTCCAGGAGCTAAGCTCTTCTTAGGGACCTTGTTGGCATTTAAATGTTAGCTTAAATCCTGGGCCAAGGCCAGAATGGGGTGTAGGGTTTGGCATGATCCTTCTGGAAGAATTTATAGACATCAGTTTCATGCATGCTGTTATTTGTTGCTGTTCATGGATCAGTATATGAGCTGCTGCTAAAGCAAGGCACAGCTGGGATCCCTGTGAGCAGGGAGGTTACAGCTCTGAGCATGATGCCATTGGCTGTGTGGTACCCGGGGATGTCTGAGGATTTCCAGTAGTCACAGGAGATAACCTCAGCAGAGGGACAAGAAATCCCCTCACACAGTACAGATCTCAGACTTGCCATCTGAAAGCTTGGCAAAATGTCTGTGCCCAGGTTTAGTGTGATGAAGAACTTTGATGCACTGAGGGATAAGAAGACCATCCTCTATATACTGCTTTTGGGGAAAAAAAACAACCAAACAAAATACCATTTGACAAAAACCCAAATCGCCCAGTGAGAGTTGCCTTGTTCTTTTAATTATTTCCTTTCCCTGCTCTTCCTGTAAAGACAGGAGAGGTTTTTGAGTGGGTGATTGAAAACCTTGTTTAGACAGCTTACTGTCTCCCCTTTTAGCCACCTCCACCATTGAACAAAGGTGAATTTTATCAAGATTGTTTTCCTGCAGTTGTAACTGGCTACTGCCAGTGGAGGAACAAGTCTCTCCTGGGTCACCACGGTGGTGGAAATTATCTTGGCTTTGTTTACAGGACTGTGTACTGTGATTTGTTTTTTCTTTCTTTCTTGCTAATTTCTATATGAGCAATTCTTCCCTCCAACCCCCAAAACATTTCCTTTCTGATCTGCTGAATCAGTTGGAGGGGAAAAAGAATGGTGTTGGATTCTTCTGATCAATCATATTTGAACCAGTGTAGGGGCTGGGTTCAGCATTTCTTGGTGTGATCACTTGCCCTTGGTTCTCAAAGGTTTCTGTTTTGGGTACCATTGTTTAGCAGTGAAACCTTTCAGGAAAGTGATGGAATCACTCTGCAGTTGTGCTGCTTGGTGTGAGAATGGGAACAGGTTGTTCTTCCTACTTAATGGAAGTGATGTGCAATGTATTTGCCTCCTCTCTTACAAATTCTAATAAATTTTTAATGTGCTTTATTCAATTTTCTGTTTTGCACACATGAGTTGCATCCTAATACAGCTATTGTGTCTTTCCCCTCTCTAAAATTTTTCACAGAATTGAATTATGTTCTGTGGTACAGAATTCTTTCTACAGGATTTCTTTGGTTACATGTCTTGGGTTGTTTTTAAAACTTCAACCTTAATTGTTAGCAAAAAGGGGCTCTGTGAATACACATATTATAGACACAGAATTACAGGCTTTTCAAAAGATAAATATAATTTGTAGGAAGTTTGGATCTAAAACAACAAAAAAGCAGATGAAAACCAAGCATTCCCAAATGAGTAAAGGAATGTACTAATCCCAGAAGACTTGAGGAGATTGTTTCCACAGATGGACATACTAAGTCCAATTCTCTGATGGCCTGGAAATGAAACATCCTGGAATCTGAGGTCTAACAGTTCTGTGCATTTTAACCCTACCCAACTTCCTCACCAGTGTGCCCTAGACAAAAATTATACTAGAAATGAAGCTTGGAAGTGTTAGGTTTTCTAGAAGAAAATATGTGATGAAACTGTCATAGTTTTTCAGAAATGAAGTGTCAAAGCCTCAGGAAATTGCTAACTGAATAAAGGCATAGAAATCTAGTTTCAGAACCCAAGTGTTTCTCTTAATTTCTGAAGCTAACACTAATTCAGTCAGAATAGTGTGCGAGGTTGCAATTCTGTTATTTTTCCCCCTCAAATTGCAGAACTTGAAAATTTCTGATTTAAATGTGAAACTACAAAGTCATGAATGTAATCTTTGTAGCTTAGGCTCTAAATGGTGTGCTTGCTGTGGGAAGTGCTGGAGGAAGCCTTCAGCAGCATATGTTATGTGAGCTCTGTTTACAGAGAAGTTGCCTCTTTTTATCCCTGGTGACAGACCTAAAAATGCACTTGCTGAGGGACAGGGCTGAACAACTCTGGAAATTCCTCTGTAGCTGTCCTCCTACAGATCCATAAATAGGTATCCAAGCAGTAGACAAAGCTTTTTATGACATCTCCAGGCCCTATCCCTTTGTGTTTTGTGGAATTGCTGAGACTGCAGAAAGAGATGCCGCTTCAGAAGCAGGAAAATTAGCTGCTCAGGGAGAAAAAAAGAGGAGCAAAATACTGCTGGCCTCTGGAAGAAGGAAGGAGTCTAACTTCCAAGAGGGGCAAACAGCTGCTGAGACCAGATAGGGAAACAATATTCCCTCTTTTCAAGTTGCTGACAGCCCTGAGTGACAAACATTGAAGCACTCTTCCTTGTGCTATCTAGCTCTGCATATTAGGTAAGTTTCTTTCACCAGAGAAGGTACTTTTGCTACTTATAGCTCTTCACAATGCTCAGCATTCCCAGCTTTTCTCTCCCATGGATGTGCTGTGGCCAGCTCTCTGCAAAACACATTTTCCAACAGTTACCTGTCTTGGTGTGCTCTTTAATACTTTCAGACATTTCAGTCTGAAAGTTCGATAATCAGTCTCTCTCAAATTTCAGATAAATGCTAAAGTGGTGTATTAAAGTGTGACTTTTCAGAGCATTAGTATCATGCTCAAGGAGTGCTGACAGCTGAGTTCTGTGCTTAGTTATTTAGAAAAGCATGGAGAGAATGAAATGTTTTAAAGAAGTTCCAAAGGCTTATGCACAAAGCAGCTTCTCCAGGTTTCCAGAAAACCTGAGACTTGAGTTTGCTTCTGCAGCTGTGGGATGGAAGATCACAGGCCCTGACCAGAGACAGCAATCCCTCAACAGGAAAGGAGAAAAGTATTCTGTGTGGCTCTGAAAAGGCAGAATCAATATACTGGGCACCTCACTATAACAAGGAGGTCTCTGTGCCATCAAGGTTTTGTTGTGACCTGGATGTTGATCACCAGCTGACTAATTAGTTGGCATCATTTCAAATTCCTTTGGTAAGGTGCAAGATCCATCACTTTTCCTTGTTAAACTTCATATGGCTGGTGATTGCCCAGCTGTCTAATTTGTATGTTTCTCTGCAGGGCTTCTCTGCCTGCAAGGGAGGCAACAGCTCCCCTCAATTTAGTGTCATCTGCAAACTTGCCCAGTATCCCTTCCATCCTGTATCCAAGTCATTTATGAATATGTGGAAGAGCACAGGGCCTATGATGGAGCCCTGTGGGACCCCAGCAGTGACAGGTCACCAGTCTGGTGTCACCCCAGTCAGTGTCACCCTTTGTGCCCAAACCATGAACCAGTTGCACACACATCACATGATGTGTTTATCCAGCTGAGTGCTGGACATTTTGTCCATAAGGATCCAGTGAGAGACAGTGTCAAAAGCTTTGCTGAAATCCAAGGTTGTTACATCAACTGGCTTCCCTTGATCAACTAGGTGGGTTACTTTGTTGTAAAAGGAAATTAAGTTTGACAAGTAGGACTTTCCCCTTATGAAGCTGTGCTGGCTGTGAGTGATGACTGTCATCCTTCAGGTGTTTTTCAATAACTTTCAGAATAATATTTTGCATAATTTTTCCAGTTATAGAAGAGACACTGACAGGCCTGTTTTTCCTGTAGTTTCCAAGTTCATCCTTCTTGCAATTGAAAATTGGGCCAACATTTGCCAGCTTCCAGCCATCTGGGACCTCTCCAGATTCCCAAATCCATTCAAAAGTCATTGAGTGAGATCTTGTGATGACATTAGCCAGCTCTTTACGTATTCTTGGATGAGTCCTGTCAGGCTCCATAAACCTATAGGGATCCAGCTGGAACAGCATATCCCATGCATGTTCAGGGTTGATTGGGATCATATAAGGTTTTAATGGTCTTAAGAAGTTAAATTTTAACTTTCTCAGCAAGGTATGGGTCCCTAAGAAGGGAAATACCTGTTGTCTGTATTGAATGCCTTTTCCATAAGTTTCCTGATCTGGAGAACTGTAGTAAGCTGTACCTATGTTTGCTCTGTTGTTGGTACAGCAAGCAACATGTTCTTCATTACTGAGAGCTTGAATCTCTTTGACTTGCCTAGCAAGAGAAGCGTAGGAAAGAGTTTCCTCAAGAAAACCTTTGAGTTTGATTTACTATGAAGTTATTTAATCATTCAGTGTTATCAAAACTTTCAACACTCAGTGCATCTTGTTTCTCTATAATCTGTATCAAGAGCTTTGTGGAGGAACTCATGCATAATGTATGAAGTGTTTTTCTAGATTGTTTAAATAAGACTGAGCTATATTTTGCATATAAATCAGTGTTACGCATTGAAAACATGGTGTAATTTTCTCAAAATTATGGCACATACAGCACAGAAAGGATTTTTCTGAAGATTTAAAGAAAAAAACCGAGGATGTAACTACCATGTTTTTGGTGCTGCTGTGACTAGCAGAAGCTGTTTACATTCTTCTTAGTTCTTGGTAGTGAAAACTTATTGAGATCTTTGAGCTGGTCAGTGAGAAGACAGCCATTCTTTTTCATCAGTATTTTTCTCATTGCTCTGCAACAGGAAGTTTCATCTTTTATCACTTGTTTGTAATAATCTGTTGAATTATTTTGAGAACAAGGCTTTTCTTCTAGGTGTGAATTGCTATAATTCTCAAAAAATGATGACTTCCTATGACACTACTGTTTCCCTTGGAGAGAAGACACTTTTGCTTGGGTGCTGACTGTCTTCCTGCATGCCCATGCATTAATCCCCGCTTTCTCTGTCAGTGTGCTGCTGCTGGGGAAGTTAGGGCTCTTTTCTGTGGGGAGAGAGCAAAGAGCTGCTTTTTCCTTACTATGCTCTGAGGCACATCCTGCTTACTGAAGTTTAAAGGTTATTCAGTCTTTTTAAGACAGTTATTAGGTAACAGAATGTGGTAGGAATTTTGACAGCAGAAGGCTAACAGTGTCACCACAAGACCACAATCCCGAGGGTAGTATGGACCTGGGTGGGTGCTGTGTATCCCATCTCCTGTGCCCTTCTTGGAGCATGGCTCCTCTCCCTACTTGTCCATCCTTCCTGGTGGCTGCTCCATGGTCCAGGAAGGATTGTTACAGAAGGTTTCAAGTGCTGCAAAGAAGCTATGAGAACAAGGTCCATGTTTCCTCCTGAAGCTGGATACACTTGGACTCTGTAACTCCTCTGGGCAATTATGAAAATTATCATTTGGGTAATTTCCACCTTTATAGCCCCTTTCCGAGAATGTTGGTGTGCAGCTTAGAGGGTTTATTTCCTCAAGGCAGATGCCAAGCCACAAGCACGGAAAATCTGAAAAATCAGAGAAACCTCTGAGAGGTCAAGAATAATAAAAAGTTTTTTCAGTCTGTCATCCAAAATGCTAGTGTAGCTCTGTGCCTTGACAGCTCTTCCAGTAACATTAAGTAAGGCGAGTTTTGCTTCTACCTCTTTTTTTACCCAAAGCCTGCTGTGTCCTTACCTGCCCTCCCACCCCAACCTCCTCTGTTCACCCAGATTCTGCAGTTTGTTTCTGTACCTCCTCTTTTTATCATAACCCTTCCTCCTCCAGCTCCTGATGCAATATAGCAATGCTGCACAAAGAAATGTCTCTGTGAGAAGCCCTAGTGTGTATACTCTGCCTTTTCTTGTGTTGCATATGCATACTTTTCTTGTTTTTAGGGGTGACAGCATAGTTCCAACATCAAAACCATTCCTCATTAGAGGTAATTTCATAAATGTATTTCTAGTGGCATTTTTTATTTTTCATAGCACTCGAACAGGAAATTAAAGCTTCCTCGTTTCAGAGATGCAGCTGTTCCTTGCTAACGTATCCCAAAATGATCCCAAAAATGAGGATGTGTTTGCTGTCTTCAAGTGTTTGTTCATAATTTTCAATCTGCTAAATTTGTTTTCTTTGCACTTTGATTTGCTGATTTGTTAAGTGTAATATAGGTGCTTGTGTTCTTGAAAGCAGGTGCTTCAAATTCAGGTTTAGAAAGTCCTATTTCAATTCCTGTGCTTGAAAATGGGACTTTGGGGGGAGGGGGAAAGGAGCTTTCTCTTTGCCCAAAATCTCCCTTGCTCACAGGTATTGCTTGTCTGCAGCTCTGCTTACAGCCTCACATGATGAGTGGGCTGTGCCTCTTTGGAAGCGAGTAGATAAACATGCTGTCCTCTGCTCACCTAGCCCTGGCTCCCATGCCTTTTGGCAGGTTTAAAAAAAGACTGCTTTTTTTTCTTGTTTTCACAGAGGAAGAACATTGTGCTGTTTTATCTAGTGGAGACAAGGTACTTTGAAGCAGTAGTAACTATGTTGGTCTCCATACAGGACCACACATGCTCTGGTGGCCTCAGTGTAGCAGTCTACAAACAGCCGCGAGCAATGTCTGTGCTTGCATTTTTTTGCAGTTTAATCAGGTGTCACTTTTCCCTGTTAAATAACAGGAAGACTTGCAAGAGGGAACACTTCCTCAAATGCCTTGCAAGAGCACCATCATTTTCCATCTGGGCTCTAAAATAAATCCTCCTGTCACACCAGTCCCTGTGGTACAGCCCAGTGACTGCCAGCATGGCTGTGGCAGGCAGCAAACCTCCAGGTTTCATTCAGGAGGAGTCAGCAATTCACTTGAGTGTGCTGCTAATGGCCTGCCACTTTGTACTACAGAAAATTAAGCACAAAAGGTTAAAGGAGAGTGACACTAGTTTCAAGATATGCCATAACGTATTTGTGTACAGACTATGAGGCTCACTGCTTCTCTTCCTGGGGAGCTTCACTGGCCCTTTAAACTCATCCTTTTTTTACCTGTTCTAAATAGAGCAGGTTGTTAGGTCATCTAAAATTCTCTTGCTTACTTGAGATAAATCTTACATTAGAATGGGTGTTTCAGAAAGTTAGAGAGAAACCCAGTGCTGCCAGGACAGAGAGGTGGTAATGCTTACTTTAGGGGAATGTTATTAGGAGTTATCCACTGAAGTCCTGCAGACTTTGTTTGGAGAATAAATCTGAGTGGAGATGTTGACTCTAAACATTGTGGTGGATGGGCAGGGGAGGGCATGCAGACTGAACTCAGAAAAATTAATTTTCCATTGCTTGGATAATCCCTTCAGAATCTGTTTTTTGAGAATCAGGGCAAGATCCTATCTCTTTATTAATGCCTCTGTAGTGCCTGTGTTGGAGTGAAATGGGTGTCAGTGGATGAGTAGCCATGCAAAGGCTGTTTCCATAACTGGTCAGCAGCCAATAGCTGTGAAGCTGAACCATTTAAATCTGTGCTAATATGCAGCACTTGGGATTTATTCTAGAAAATTATGCTGGAACTTGAGAAACACGGGAATGGTAATATGCACTCAAACAGTCGGATGAATTGCAATATTCACAGTGCATTAAGTCCAATAAAAACATCCACTATCATTAAAATGGAAAACCAAAGGTCTGTGATATACATCTGTTTTTTTCCAATATGTTAAGCATAGCTTGTATCCATTAGGACTTCAAAATTGTAAGCTAATCTGAATGTATGGATGAACCTCTTCAAAACACAGTGTATGTTGCCTCACTGTTTTCAAACCTCAACAGGATATAGCTGGCAATTCTCTGTCTTGTATTTTCTGGGTTCTTTTACAGACAACTGCGTTATATCCAGATCACTGGCTCAGGCTGATACAGAAAAAATTATGATGTAGCAGCCAGTTTGTATTAAAAGGGAATAGGGATTTGTTTAATTATGTTTTTATTCTATAGAAGATGACCCGTAGGTGCTACATAACTTTCTGAATGTTTTTAGCTGAAAAGAACAGTTTTCATACCATAGAAAATGTGTTGGTATTTAATAACCTCCACAGACATCTAAGGTGGATTCTTACATCAATAATGGCTCTATAAACTTTGTACTATTGGAAAATCAAAATACATATTTGCTGGGTTTTTTTACTTACAGTGCTTACACATTCTTTTTCTCCCTGAAGTAGAAAGGATGACAATATTTTTGTCTTTACGCCTCTCAGATGAAAACAGGCACTTTGGAAGCAAATTAGACACATGAGCGGGAAGTAATGTGGTTGTTTTGTCATTTTCAGCCTGTGTGCAGTGAGGTTTCTGTCTGATGGGCTGATGAAAGAAATGCAAGGATGAGTTGCCTGTCACCATGTAATCTGTCAATATATAATTTGTCAACATATAATCTAAAGCAGCCTCTGGAGAAATAAGTACATACTTTGTGGTTGCATTCACAATGAATTCAATGAAATGCAGATACCTTGTATAAAGCCTGGATAATCTAGCCATAAAACTATGCTAATTGAAAAGATCTTTCTAATTTCAGGATTAAGTTCTGGTGATCTGGTAGGGCTCTATGTAAAAAACATGTCATAGTGCTGTTGAAGGAAGAAAAGCACCTTCTGGTATTGGTATTCAGCTGTTTTGTCAGTTCTCTTCTGTTTCAGCACAGGTTGCAACAACTCTGAGTTCCAAGCCACTTTTTCCCCACCTGTCCCTGCCTGCTGTCTGTAATTTAGGTGCGCCTCCTGAGCTCCTCTGTGAAGTTTGTAATTAAAATAACCTTTGTGGAGGAACAAAGAGCAATTCAGTTTGACTGGGAACCTTGACTTGACTTTGCTTAGTGCACTGGTTTCCTCAACACAATGTAAAATCAAGTAAGTAGCTGAGTATGACACTAATGGTTCAGAAAACATGGAAGTACTAAAGACACAGAGAACACTAAGTAATGGGGAGAAAAATAACCTCAATTTCTCACTCATGCTCTTTGCTTCCACATTACATTACAATGTGTGAAAGACAGCAGAAGCTTTTATGCAGTTAGCCAGCAGGCATGGCCACCCCAAATACCACCTATCATACAGGAACTTTTTAATACAGGGTCTAGAAATCCATTGTGGGGTTTTTATTCTGCTCTTCATAAGCCCCAAGCCAGAGAATAAAAATGTGTTACAATTCTAGAAGAATCAGTCTATGAACACTACATCTCTCCTTCAAAGAAAGTAAATTCCTGGTACTGCCTGGCATGCTTTTTGTTCACCATTTTATTTTTATGAGCTCTAAATATAGTTCCCAAATGAAAAAAAGCAGTAAATTTTTCAAGTCTAAGATAGAACAATGTGAACTGATCAAAACTGGCATTGATACAGTCTCTCCTCTCTTGCTGTATGTTCCTGGCACCTTTTTTGCACCAAGCTGAGTGTTTTTCTGACTAAGCTGTGAGCCAAATTGGTAAAAATAGACTCCCAAACTGCTGACCAAACATTTCCACCTCCTTTCTTCAATCAGATCTAATGCTCATGTACTATATACTGTGTTGATTCAGCATTCAAAACCAATGCACTAAAAAGACAATCTGTTTCTTTGTATTTCTCATACTGGTTTGGCTTCCCACAAGATCAGCAAGCTTGATCTTACCCCACAGCTGTGACCAATGCACAGGAGAGCTTGGAGGGAAGGGGAGGCAAAAGAGAAGAGGTTTGTTTGTTTGTTTTTTTATTAGTAGAAGCCTGTAACTAGAGAGGTTTAGGCTGAAGAGTGGTTCAGGATGGTCAAAATTGACCTGAAGCCCTCTGAGAAATGGTCCAGCCTGTGCCTGGCTCCAAGAGCACTGGAAAAGTGTGAGAGAATTGTCCTGCTGGGGAGCTTCAGGGCTAAACCCTCTCTTTTACTAATCACAAGGGCACTGGGTTCAGTTTCTGACAGAGAAGAAGCCTGAAGTAACTCAATGTCTAAGTGGCTTAAGCTTAGACTGAAACTGCAGCCTCAGCATCTGATTAAAAGTGTTTTTATGCAACTGATTAAAAGTGTATTGAATTGGTACTTGTCCCATGGAATTGGGAACTGAAGTAGTTTGGAGAGCAGATTCAGCTACTAATGCTGGCTGGATTGGATTCCAGTTGAATCAGCTTGCATGAACTGTCTATAATGTGCCTGCATGAGCATTAGTGCTGGCTGGCACAGGAGAGAGAGCAGGGGAGAGGAGGACAAGGCTATAGTAACATAGGCTTAAATTGCAGTGGCATTTTGTACTCGAGTGAGCTGAGAAGCAGGTTACATCTGTCCAAGCTTACTCAGTGCAACTACAATCAGCCTAGGCCAGAAAAAAGCCATGGGAGCTGAATGTGGAGGCTGCATCATGCTCTTCATGTTGAAATGGATTGTCAGAGGATGGGAGAAGGTCTGGGCTGCTCTTTTCCCCTCTGTTTTAAGTGGTTGGCTTTGCTGGTTCAGAGATATGAAGTATGAAGCACTACCTGAAAAAGCTCCAAGGGATTACTCTGGGGCATGTAATTACAGTCCAGAGTGACATTTGATCAACTCAGCTTTTGAGGAAGGTAAGGGTTTTTCTTCTTGCTAACCTTACCCAGCTCATTGTGGAAATGCAGCACAGTTTTGCAATTCTCAGCTGCCACATTCAGTGCCAAATGAAATTCAGTGCCTAATGTTGGGTGAGATGTTTCTTATAGCAGACAGTGATATTATACATGTTTTACAGGCCATTCCCCAGGGGAATTAATGGCCTGCAAATGTGCAAAAGCTCCAGTGGCCTATTTTCTTTAGATGTTACTTTACTTTTTTTCATATTTTCATTCTGCTTCTCCTACGTTCTGTACAAGGCACAGTGTTCTTGTCCTAGACTGTGATATTGTGTTGAGTCATGTTTTACAACACTTTCATGGCAGGAAAGCATGAATTTGATCTATTATTATTTTAGCTCTTGTTCTACACTGTGTATTTAGAATTTAGATTAATTACTGCAAGTGGTCTTTAAATATTATTGTAATATAGGAACTAGATGGGTACAGGTAAGGCTGAATTACTAAAAGCATGGTGACGCTGTACTGATTGGTTCCAAAGGGACTGGCTGAGGGTTTCTAAAACTCACAGCCATGTTTACTCTCTGTAACTAAATAAGAGACCTAGATACCAAACTAGAAACATGATGGGATTCAGAATCTTGCATATTTTTATTGTTCGTTTTTATTTGGATTTTTAAAATATAAATATCAGCATAAGCCTATGATGACAGGGAAGCAGAGAAAAAAAGGTGAAACCATATTCTAGTTATTACTAAATGATTGGAGCTTGCCTCAGTTTGTTACAACCATGAGCTCTGTAATTAAGTAGAATTCACCCCAGCACAGAGGATTTCTGTAAAAGCCTTTGCTCCACACACAACCTACTTCAGGTCTCTGTGAAGGGCAGAAATTTGGCATAACTGGTGAGGTTCTACCCCAGACATAAATCCTTGATGAAAATCCCAGTTATAACATTCAGCCACTGGATGTCCTCATTTTCAAAGGTCTGCAAAAGTTCATCAGCTGGAAAGCCACGTGTTGTTGACAGTTTGCAGAGCATTGCATAAATATATTCTTGCATAAAAATATTCTGTGTGTATTGGGTATTGCTAAACCCCAAGCTTACCACCCATGTAGCAATGGAATCAGTTTCACTTATCAAAGTAATTGAACTGCTACTGGATGCAGAACATACATTCTCAATTCTCTCTTTCTTTTCTTATTTTCTTGATTTTTTGTGGCTTTTTTAATGACTTAAAAGTAATTTATGTAAAGCCTTGTTTTGCAGAACTTGCATTCCTAAACACTGAGATATGCACTGCATTTCTTCCTTTTTCCAGTACTACATTTACTGGAATTTACTGCAGTTTTTACTGTGGCTCTGGACAGCAGCTTGGATTTTCAAACTTCTTGTGAATTCTCAAGGGTATATCCCTCTGCTTGCAGGAGCCCTGATTGTTTGATCCCACAAAGTCTTTGCTAGGGTTAAGTAACCACATTGTGTGTGTAGCAACACATCCCCAGAGAGCTTAACTCTGCTTCCTCTCAGAATGATAGAATGGTTTGGATTGGAAGCAACCACAAAGATCATCTTATTCCAATGCCCCTGCCATGGACAGGGACACCTTTCACCAGACCAGGTTGTCAGAGCCCCAGCCAACCTGGCCTTTCTCCTGCAGCTCATGAGCCATCATCACCCACCTTTCCTTTGCTGCAGGCTCCCCTGCCTGCACCATCACTGAGGGCGTTTCTCAGCCCAAGCTTCCCATGCACCTAAAGCTCTCATTCAGTCTCCTTATTCTTGCAGCTCTAATGGCATCATCCTCATTGCCAAACATTCCTGTCTTCTGATTATGATTTGACATTGCTTGTCAGACACCCTCCAACAACTTATAAAAATCTGAGCTGGCAGAAAGATTGACAATGGGCTGTCTGTAGTGCACGTGGGTTTTGTGTTTGTTCATGAAATGTGCAAAACACTGCATTGCTGATTTTTTTCAGTTTGAAATTTAAAGGAAAAAAGATCTACTTCTCTTAGCTTTCTGCCTTTTAATTCTTTAATTTTAGCTGCCCTTAAACCACATTCTACCAAGACAGCAGCTTGCGCTCTCTAAACGTTTGTTTGAAATTGCGAAAGCAGATTTTATTGTGAGTGGAAGACAAACTCAGGAAAAAAAAAAATCAGGCTAGGCTTCTTTCCTTCATTAGGGAAACTTACCTTCTGGTGTAAATGGATACACCTACAATAGATACCTAGATACCTTCATGTACCAGGATGGTAGTATTGTTCTTACCAGGCTGGTGCATGGGGCACATCTCCAGCAGCAGTCAGCCTCTGTAGCTGCTGAAGTCTGCTAAGATGACTGATGCCAGGTATGCATTTATCTACTCACTCAGTGGTTCAGCACTGGGTGACTGCTTCAGAAAAAGAGATGAGCATGTTATGTTTCCACACACAGCTCTACAGGACTGGTAGATCCTCATGGAAAGTTGCTCACCTCTCTGCGTTCTTTCATGTCCATTGTAGGAGGCATGCCCAGAGCTGCTCAGGTGGGCAGAAACCTGGGGTGCTCCTGACAGGAGTCTCAGTCCTGGGATTTGCTCCAGCTCAGTATCTGTACTGATTTCTGGGCTCTGGGATAAGCTTAACATTCATCTGAAAGATTCAGAAGATGGAAGATAGAGAGAAAACCACCATGGGCAAATCTGGATGACACAATTCTTGTCACAATTCTGTTACCTTAATCCCAAGTATGCTCATGTTTCCATAACAGGGGGAAGAGGCAGGTGTAGTAGGAGCACATTGCTCTGCAGACACAGCGAGGACCAAAGAGCAGCTTCTGGAGATGTGTGTTGCAGGACTTCTCCCATTCCAGAGCTGCCAGCAGCTGAGGAGACAGGAAATGGTTGACTGGAAATGAGCTCTCTCTACTCCTGGAGACTATTTTGGCTGTGGGAGTAAATCAAAAGTCATGTCCCTGCCCTAGAAACTGTGATACTACTCTGAAATTTGCTCACCTTAGGCTAAATGATCATCTCTCAGAAAACACAGCTTCTAAACTTCTTAGGATCTGGTGACAGCCTGCAGACTGCTCAGCCTTCTCCCTCTAGGAGAAGACTTACTGATCCCTTTCTGTCATTCTGAAGGGCATTGTGAGCCATGTGAACAGTGGTGGCAAATATAGGAAGACAAATAGGATTGGAGTCCAATGTCTATGTACTTTTATGTACTGAGGTTGAACAGTTCCACTTTTCCCTCTGGTGCTCATGGTCATCCCTGGAGAGCTGAAGCCTGCAGTGATTTTGCAGGGATTTAACTTTTCTTTCCTCTTGTGACTTTTGAAGACCTCTTGGGAAAATGTTGGGTGTTGCTTTTAGAGATTGCAAAACTGGAGGTTTAACTTTGAGTGATGAAAAGAGATTAAAGGTTTTGCAAGCAGCAAACCCTAGATTTATAGCAAACACGGAGGATTTTGCTTCCTCAGTACAGAAGCCCAGATGCAGCTCAAAATCAATAATTGATCTATTTCCATTTACAGATATATCTACAGTCATTCAGGCTAGAAAACCTCATTCCTGGGTATGTATTTTCATTTTAAGCAGCTTGTACTCAGGCTGCCTGCAAATGTATCTGTTCATCAAGTGGGCAACACTTCTAGAAATGAGCCAGGGACTTTGTTTTTTTCTCTCTACAGGAAGCCAAGAGTAGGACTGACAAGACAGATGGAAGCTGCTGAACTGTTACACAGCTTGTTAGGGAAGCAGAGAGCCCTTTAAAGCTGAGGCTGCAGCCAGGATTTACCTCTTGAGAAATGGTAGCAATCCCCAAAGTAAGTTGTTTGCATGGGCTACAAATCTGCCCAAAATAAGTAGCCTGTAAGGCTGAGATCCAAATAAATCCTTTTTATTTCAGCTATAATATGGGATGACACTGAGCTGACATATTGTGACTCTCCCCTGTTTGGTACTCTGTATCCCAGATTGCTGACTGTGCAGCCACATCAAGCTGTGGGTCACACATCCATAGTCCTTATACAGATAAAAATTCCTGCTACGTTAACAACAGATCTGTAAGGAATTTAATTTTTGCTTCAGCTGGTTAATGCACCAGTGTCTTGCTCTGGCTGGATGCTTGATGCAGCACCTGGACAGCCTGGGCAGCACAACACAGTCCATGGAGGATTTGCAGGACTTTTAGCTGCTAAATACTAGGCTTGTCACATGCACAGGCCTTTGTGAACTGAGTTTTTAATTTTGTTTTTCCAAAGGAATCTTGGATAAGTTTCATGGTTGTGGCAGCAAAAGTCCATTGGTGGCAGGAGGCTGAGCTTGCTGCTTTCTGGTAAAAAGGCTCTTTTTCTTCCAAAGCAAACGGTCACAGCAGCAAAAATACTGTGCATCTTTTCAAGAGACACATAGTGTATTGTCTGCTAAGTGTATTCTTAGAACCAGATGATCATTTTAGTTGAAACTCTCTTAAAATACCTGAATCTGAGCCAGACATGTAAGGCAGAAGACATTGTCCTGACAGCAGGGGTTTGGGGAGGTTGTAAGCAAGTGGAAACTAGATCTTACAGAAGGAAGTACTGGGACAGCTAAAGGATGGAGATTATAATCTCTTCCCATTGTTCCTGATGACAGAAGGACAAAAGGTGCCCTTCTGCTTCCTAGGGAGATTTCTAAACTAAAGAAAGGGTCTTTGTTTTTGTTGAGGGGGATTTTGGCTGAGGATAGCTAACAGGGAAACAAAGATAGGAAAGCAGCAGCACCTTGGCATTGTGTGTGAGGTAGAATCTGCCCATTTGATGCTAAGTGTGCCTCCAGAAGCTAGAAAGGGTGAGATCTTTTAATTTTTGGCTTTATTTATAACTGTTGTGTACTCTGTTTTCAGCTTGCAGACCTGAGATTAATTAAAAATACAGCCTAGAGCTTCCCATCTTCCAGAAAATAAATGATGTGATCTCATGGTGGTCCTATAGGAGACACACAGGGATGAAGTGGGAGACAAAAGAATCAAGAAGAAACTTCATCATAGAGCTATATCTGTATTAGGCCCAACATCTGTATCCTGGGATCAGATTTCTGCTGAGATTTTGCTTGAGGGCAGCTTGACCTTCCTGCAGGAAAGAGACACAGGGTGAGCCACAAGATGACCGTGGCTGTATTGGGCAAGCTGGAGGAAAAGCAACAGATAGGAAAGGGAGCTCTGGGAGGGCTCTGTTTCTCTGGGGTAGCCATGTCCCAGCAGCACTCCTACCAGGGCACAACCCCATCTGTACAGCTCCTAAACCTGAAAGCACTGATGTATCTGCACAGCCTAAAGCAAGCCAGCCCGTGGTAAGGAGTGCGAGACGAGAAGCCGAGCCTCTGCCGCAAGCAAAGAGCCTGGTGCCATGCACAGCAAAAGGGCACGGACAGCTAGGCTGCAAAATTACAGCCAAAATTACAGGCTGCTGCTTGCCAACTGTGTGGCTGGAAGGAGCATGCCAGAGCAAACTAGGCTTCCCTCTCAGCCTTGTCTGGCCTCCTGTCAGCCAACGCCTCTGCACAGTGTCTGGACAAAGCCCTAAAAACTGGAAATAGAAATACAGAATTAAAAACTTGAATAAAATGTCCAGGCTCAGGGTCTGTGTCTCTGTGATGATGTGAAACACCCACTAGTTTTTCAAATTAAACCTGAGCAGTATCTACAGTGGGTGATGGTGCTTCCATGCCAGGGATCCTGCAATGGGCAAGACAAGATGTATATTGCACTTCTGGTATCAGCTGGGAGAAGCCTATTTCTTGAAGCACCAGGACCTTTTCTGGTCCACATATTTTCAAGTCATCTCATTTCACATTTGTAATCATCTCAGAATTAAATTATTTCAATACTTTCTTCAAACTCAAACAGTATTTACTGAGCACACAGTATCTTGGAAAACCTCTTCTCTCATGAAATGACCAAGGATAGGATGAAGTAGTTCTTTGTGAGGGGACCTACAGTGGTCATCTAGCTGAGCTTCTAGGCTGGTGGCTTCTAGGCTTCTAGGCTAAGTTTCTTGCAGTTAGTTTGCTGAAGGGTCATACTCCAGCCCACTTTGCTTTCCATTTACTCCTGTTTGCCTGCAGAGCTTTGGAGGTGCCTGCATGGGCTTCCTAGTTCACCACTCCATGTCTGTTTGCCAAGTGTTTACTTGACCTAAATTCTTTTGAAAACCATCATTTGTGACAACTTAGCACAGGCTTTACAGAGCTGGGTAGCTGATTAATAAGCACTGTGACCTGGACTCACAAGCTCTGACATTTTATCAACAGTACAAGCAGATTTTTTTTCAATTATATTTATTTTTTAATGCTACTGACTTCTTAAACTATATTTTTTTTTCCTAACTGTGAGATTGAGCTGTTGTGTGTATGTCTTAAATTGCTAGTTCACCTTTCAGTCCTCAGCATAGCCTCTCTCCATAAAGGGATTTAATTCTGAAGAGTTGTGATTCTCACTGAGTAGGTACTTCATACTCGGTAACTCACTGGATTCGGATGTCTGCTTTTAATGCCAGTTGTTATTGTGACATGATTAAAGGCAGAAAAATATTTTACCTGGTGCAGCTGCTTACTATAATTTTTCCTTTTGGTATTCCAAATAATTACTGGTTATATTTTATGTATCCTTGGTCTGATTCCTTAAATAAGCAACTTTCACAGTTCAGTTCCTCTTGCTCTAAGGAGAAATGTCAGAAATTTCTTCATTCCTTTTCCTGAAGATCAGTAACACTTTTATAACATGGCATTTTATTTTAAAAATCTTATTTTAAAAAATTCACTCAAGTACAGTTGTCCAATTAACACGCATTTATGTGAGCTAATATAGGAAATTAGTGAAGGGTAGACTTAACATTAAACTTTCATTTCTGGATGGTAAATGTGGAATTGTGTGTGTGCAATTCTTGATAATACCCCATTTGACTGTTTTAAGGGCATTAAATTCCCTTCCAGCTGAGAGCAACAAAATAAGAAACCACATATGAAAAAAGAAGGTGTAAAAAATTACGAGCCCATCAAAATACTTTTCATTGCTGTAAAAATTACATTAGCCCTAGTGCTAGCTGCTTCTTCCTCCTCTCTGTAAAATGTGCTCCAGGTCCATCAATGAGTCCACAGAATGATGGGCTGTAAGAATGCTCCTGATATGGGTTCTAGATATGCCAAGTGGTGTTTCTTGTTGCTACCCTTGCACTGGTGGGGATCACCAGCTCAGCTTCCACAAGAGAGATGTGATCTCCTTACCCTCACAATGTTGAAAGCCCACTGGAAGCTGGGGGTCTCTCATCATTCAGCCAAGAGAGATCATGAAATGAAGGTGAGGCTTAATGCCTGCCCAAATCCTCAGGCTGGGCTGATAGGCAGGGTGACCTACTTTGTGCTTGTTTTGTGCCTTTTTACTTCATGCCAAATCCAGCACTGTGGTTGTTTCTGCTGGCCATAGGAAATAGAGCACCCAACTATATCCAGTCAAGGATTATTTAGCTACATCATGATGTTGATATGAAAAAATAAACATAGACCTGAATTCATGTCTCTGCTTGTTCTCTTCATGGTGGTTGGAGAAGCAAAATTTGCCGTGAGAAGTTGTATTGAAGCAGCTGAAAACAGCACAAACCTGAAAAAATGGTTGAAACACAGAATCTATCCATCAGCTGCCACAGCCAGCCCAGCAATTTGGAGGGGGTAAAAAGAAAGAAGGAAAAAGCCCATCCCAGGGACCAGAATGTCTTTTCCTTATTTGCATGAACACATCTCTTTGTTCTTCTGGCCAAAGAAGATGAGGGGTGTCAGCCCTTGAAACTTGGTGTGAAATATGAAACTACTGGATACAATGCAACCACATAAGATTGGCCACTCCTTACAAACCAAACTGAAGCAAGTAGGATTAAATCAAAGTAATACCTCATGTGATTACAGCTCATTGTGTTCAAATAAAAGCTGACGTTAACATGAGTGATTTGTTTGGTGGTGGGGGTGGAGGGGATAGGAGATGCTACAGCTTCTGCTCACAGTGATTGCTATTTATAACACTGGAAAACCACAGTGAATGTGTTAAATGTGCTGCCATGAGCGCGTGCTGCTTCAGCTTGGTATTATGGCCATAATAATTCATCACGGCTTACATGTGCCTTTGTACTAGTAATACATTATGTGATCCTAGGCATACAAAAACCTTGTAGATGTGGTGGTACCTGTGATGATTAAGCCATAATTTGTAACTGTGGCTGTGTAATCAGTATGGGAACACTTTGCAGTCACATTTACCTGCTGTTTTTACAGCCCACCTCTAAACAATTTACATAGAAATGAAGGGCAAATGAGACCAGAGTCCTCAACCAGCAAAACCGAGCAAAGAGAAGTATGGCAGTGCTAATTACCTCCTGCACCCTGCCGGGGCTGGCTCTCAGAAGCTCTGCAGGCTGCAATACAGTTACTGTGGGTTCAGTAGTATTCCTGTTTAATTTGCTCAGAGGTGCTGGGTAAATAATCTTCCAGCAGAAATCCAGTTCTAGTAAAATTACTTTCCCCAAAACTAGTCCTGTTAGCTATAGCACATGGGTCTTTCTATCTTCATACTCCTCTTGTTTTGCTCTGGATTCTCTGTGCTATGTAACTATCTCTTTATAGCAAGGCTTGGAAATCTGGGGGAAGGAAGAAGTCCTGAATGCAGAAAGAGGCTTCAAGAACTTGGCCTGCTTTATTTTTTTATTTTTAATTTTTTTTTAGTTATTCATTGTATTTTTCCTGGTGCTTAGTGGATTTTGAACTATGAGCTTTATGAATTACTTAAACTATGATGATGCCAAATCTATTTCTATCCATTCTTTATGTTTTCTCTCTATCCCACAGTGTACATTGCTATTAAATTCTGATTATTCTGAATATTACTGCTTCCTTTGTAGCAGCACTAACCTCATCTAAACTCACTCAAGCCCATGGATATCTTTGCTCTAGGCCTTTTTATAAAAATCTCAACTTGAAACTTGGCGTTGTTTGCTTGAATTGCCTTTTGACAAGCCAGAGAGCAATTCTGTCTGAACTGTGCTGAGGAGGGAGAGATGCAGCATGACCTTGCTCGTTTCTTTCAAACCGTAACTTCCAGGAACACTCCTGAGATCAGTCCAGCCTTATCTGTATTTTACATTTCATTGCCTGAGTTCTTTATAAGTCACAGAGACCTAATTTTTTGTTCAGGATCACACAGGATGATGGTATCTAGCAAGAGAAATTGAGACTTTCAGCACTGAAGCTCTTGGCTATATGCCCAGACCAGGCTGGTAGTGACCGAAGGATGGCTCTTTGTTTGATGGACTGTAAGACATTAATATTTTGGTGATGACCAGTCTCCCAGGTTTCAGCTATGAAGTGGCTGTGTATAACTGGTACCCCGGTGTCATTCCCAACAGACATCCCTGGAAGCACTGAACTGTTCAGCAGGGAGATCTCTTGCACTCAACACCGCTCTGCTGGCAATGCTGTGCATGAGAATTTTCCCACCTCCTGCTGTGTATGTCCTGCAAATAACCGGCTGCAACCTTTGCTTATGGCACCTTTAACCCCATTTAACAGGGGCAACAGTGACTGTCACAAACTCTGATGTGGGTTGCCTGATCACAGTGAAAATAGCAGGAAGATATGTGAACTGTGATATCACAGTGAGAGCAGACTTAATCTGTTCCCCTCAGAATCATAGCTGGTAGAGGTCTGACCTTGTCTGCACAAGGCTGAAGAAAGCGGTCTGGTAAAGAAGCACAAAGCAGCTCCCCACACTCATTTACTCCTCCTGCAGAAGAGGTGGTGGCTTTACCTCTCTTATCAAATGGCAGCTCGAGCCAAGTAATCCCCCTGCAGGACTTCGAGACCAGAACACCTTAATTCCCTCTGCATGTGAGCCACCCCTTATCTTGCTATGAAATGTGTAATGCAGCAGGACTGCTTCTATCAGAGAGGGCAATACTGTTCTCACCCCCGGGGGCACAGTTGCCCCAAGTAATAAGGTTGTCAGGTATGTGTTAGTATGAATCCTGGCAACTGCTGTCTTCCTTTCTTACAGCTTTCATGCCTGGCTATAGCTTCTAGTTACTGTATTGTATCACAATTCTCTTTTCTCAACCTTTTTTCAAGACCTCTCCCACCAAAACTTGTCCCAATATGAGGTCTCTTTTTCATTTAGGGAAGGTTTTTTTTATTACTGCTATTTCATAGTGCAGAAGAACCACAGATAACAGTAACTTATTACACTGAAAGCTGAACACGTTTGCTTGCTTGGGAGGTTGCTTTCTGCTGTGAGAGTACTATTTCGTCAAGAACAGCACTCATCTGCCTTTTGACTTCCTCAATGCCTATTTTCACACCATAGCTTCAGGCTATATCTTCACCTCTGCAGTGGGCCAGGGGCACTAACACTGATTTAATGTCCTAAGCTTCCAAAGATTTTATCAAAGATCCTATGACAGTAGCTGTCCACCTTAGACAAGGGAAATATCTTTATCCTTATATTGAGTGTCAGCTGGTGAAGGGAGATCTCATAAATAAGTATTAAGCTTTCTTGCCATCACTCTGTCCCCTGGACTCCCTGAGACTCGTGAGAAGCGTGCAAATAGTTTGACGCATTGTTCATTAAAGTACACAGACTCACCCGACTGTCAGTCACCCTCCTGCCTGGACTTGTCACAGTGAGACCTAGTCATGAGACCCATGACAGCATCTGCAGAAGTGACATCTCATGTCAGACTTTGTGTCCATGCCATGCAAGAAAGGTTTAAGCTGTTTACAACCATCTGAGACAGTCAATGTGGTGCTGGGATCTGAAGTCCTCTTTGTCTGGAGGGCATGCTGGGCATTTTTCCCAAATGGCACAGAGGACGGTGGGACAGAGAGCAGCATAAGATGGTGAGAGAACCTTTCCACTGAGGCCGCTGCTAGAGCTCTTGCCTGTTGTCAGACTCAGCTGTGGGACAACGTGGATGCTTCCAAACAAGCGGAAGGCGGACATGAGGTCCTGAGGTGCCACTGAGCAGTCTGTTTTTTAGGGCTGGAGTTCAGGAGTGAATGCACTTATCCTTCTCTTTGGCAGTTAAGCAAGTCACATTGTTCTCCAGCTTCAAAAGCTTTGATTTATTCCATCCCCATGATGTAGTCCTTTGTAGTACTGCATGTCCTAGGTAAACTGGGGGCAGTCAGCTGCATCCCTCCCTTGTTAATGTGCCCTGCTGCATGGCCCCTCTGAACCCTTCTTCAGAGGGTTCCCTAGGAACAGAGGCACTGTGGTCACTGAATTTAGGCAAAGCAATCTTGGCAGCAAATCTTGGTTGCTAACAGAGGCTTGTGAACATATCTGCCTCAGTATTTGTTCAGTTGATCTCTGCTGAGCCTCCACGTTCCCTGCATCTGGTTCAGTACCTTTATTGTCAAATCTTGGGTTGGAGCTGCCATGAGAAGATTGATTTTATGAACCCAGTTTCTCTGCCTGGTATCAGGGAGGAGCAGTCTCACCAGCAGCTGCAAGAAGTGCACCTGAAGTGCCTGGCTGGGATGGAGATGATCCTCCTCATCTCCACCTCTAAAATCTGCCGGGCAGCCTTCCTGCATCCCTGTCTTTGCCAAGACACAACAGGCAGGTTTGATTTTCTCCTGTCAAAGTTATCTAATCTCCTGCTGTGGGGCTGGGAAAGCTTGGGAGTGCTGGTGTGTGCCTGCCCTGTTTCTGAGCACATGTGAACACATTTATAATGTTCTTACACTCTTTTGTAACTACTGAATATATTGATGGAAGGAAGAAACTATTGGTTCTGATGGCTATTTTTGAAGATATTTATAAGAAGAAGTTAACATTTTTAAAGTTTCTTGTTTTGTAGGTCTGAAAACAGTAATAGTATGCAAGCACCTAAAATGTCTTTTTTAAAACCAAAAAATAGGCAGATCACTCCAATTCCCACTGATACTTAACAAGTGCAGCTTGTAAGATTTCAGCTTAAATCAGCTGATTTAAGAAGAACCCAACAATAAACACATTGCAACTTTGTAAGATTAAGTATTGTTGGTACCATGAAGGGATTTGATGAGCAAAGACAATTACAATAAACTCCCCCTCTCCCCTATTCCTATATCTGCACCCAATTAAAATTATGCAAGAAATTAGCAATATTTCAAGAACAGATCTGATGTTAACTGCCTGTTTTCAAAAGTATTTTGTGTTGCTGTGTAGATTACAAAATTGCTATTATGCAACCAGAAAGACCAGATCCTTCAAGACTGTTTTGCCATCAGAGCTCAGGAGCACATCGCCCTACTCACAGGGGTGTGGAGTGGGACTGCCGGAGCTCAGACCCGGCAATCAGGGGCAGAGGACCGCCGGACTATTTGTTTTTGCTAATCCTTGTGACCTTACAATTGCCCTTTTGAAAGTGGATTAAAAAAATACGTATTTCAGAAAGCCTTGAGGATAGTGTGTATATATATA